>CM075429.1:6629563-6765857 GCA_037832385.1 Rhizophora apiculata | reverse complement strand
TTATTCATCAACTGGTTTTCTATCAATTTTTGTGGCTACACATGAATTTTGCAAGTTTGAAAGCTTCCTAATATTATAAGCAGTAACCATGACAACCAAAAATAACAACAATAACAAAACAAAGATTGTTTTCGGGATTTAGTTCTTAGTGGTAACATTCATCTAATTTCTTGGTTTGCTACATAGGATGAACCATCAAACCAAACCAGTGGCCTTGCTTTTAATTAAGATATGAATTTTTTTTTTAGTTTATTATGCCCATGGAAATAAAATATTCCAATTCAAACTAGCAAACCCATAAGGTCAATGGCAACTGGAAAAAGAAGATTTTGTCCTAACAGAGGCAAATCAATAGCGACAAAAAAAATATACCCCAAAATGAATGATATCTATTAGCGTTGGTAGTCCAAAACATGTACCCAAACAATACCTGACAAGTTGTCTGTGCGATCCTCGACAAGAGATCGCTCATCAATATGTCTTATTGGCATCGCATGGCCATGTACAGCATTTCCTGTACATCGCCGCGGCTTCTGCCACCATTAGAGGGTTTGCTACCGTCATCATCATTGCTACCTCATGATACTACTATTACTAGTTGTCCTGCTGTTCTTGTTAGCTATGGCTAATTCGCACAGTTGATCTCTTATTGCAGCACAAAATTTGCATGCAAATTAGCAAAACAGAAATTGGAGACATGAATCCCTAATCAACATTAATTGATGCCTTGGTGCCAACTCTGCAAACACTATTTTTAAAGTTTTAGGACCATGATTTGAAAATCAAGATTCAACCTAATTATTCTAAATCCTTCCTAGCAAAAGATTGGTGTCAACTCCACAAACACTATTTTTAAAGATTTTGATCACCTATTTAATTAGAAATATTCAAACTAACGCAAACATCATTCTCTTAATTTATCTCCAATAGATACTACATCTACTTTGATATGGATATCATCATTTTTTTTTTTATCCTTTCTAAACTAATCATACATATCTTATTTAAGTATTCTCATTTATGCGACTCCAAATTTTTGTCATGTTAAAAATTATATATACAAGAATTAGAAATTTTCAATAGTTTTTTGGAAACATGCAAAATTTTCCTCTTTGATGAGATATAATGTATTTTAATCAACTTTTGAACTGAAATGTAATGCAATGATTTTTTTAACAAATAATAATTTTTTTTTCATTTTAGTTCTCTTCTTTATCTGACTCAGCTATCCAATTTAACAAAATTATGAAACTAATGATGGGTCTATTTTGAAAATTTAAATATGTTTTTAACCATTAAACAAAACTAAAACACTAGCTATAAAAATCAGAACAAAAAAAAAAAAAAAAAAAAAAAAAAAAAAAAAAAAAAATTGCAACTTTTTATTAGCCATTAATGCTTCACTTCTAGTTTTGTGCTCAAATTTGACCTCCCTTGAAGCATGGATGATGTGGAACTGATGTTCTAGTTCTGATGGAGACTTGAAATTTTTTCAAAGCATGTCCAAGACTTGTAAAGAAGTAATTGAGAAAAAAGATTCCAAAAAATTTTCCTTATTGGACCTATCTAACTTATAAGTTCTTTATTTTCTACAATAACATGAACAAATGAAAAAAAACACTTTATCTTTGTTATAGAAAACAAAAAACCCCAAGTCACTTTTAGAGGAAAAATGTTATACATATGTATATATTAGAAAATATCTTAGAAAAATCAAAAATTAGAGGAAAAAATTTGTCTATTTTTATTAGATTTTCCTTTTTGGTAGATTTTTCTATTCCTAATCAATCTATGGTGTCCAAATTCTATATTAGTTAATTTAACTTGGAGAACATGTTTTGATTTTTGAAGGTTCTTTATAATTCACTCTTTATGTTTAGTTTGATTGGATAAAAAAAATTAAATTTCAAAAACATATTATCTTTCAAAGGCTTTGTAAATTGTGAGTTTATTTTAAATGTAATTCAAAAAAAAACAAAAAAAAACTTAAGACATGTTTTTTTTTTAGCTCTCCCATTTAGTCAAAGTCATGTCTCCCAAGTCACAAGTCACAACTATTTAGAATTGTCTTCCTCACCTTTCTATGGATTATCTCAAATTCTCTCTTTCTCTCTTTTCTCCATTCTCTTAGTCACTAAAATTTCAACTTTAAAATTATATCCATTTATTTTGGTTTACATTTTTTGTCAAACTTAAAATAAGTGAAAAAATAAACTTCTTTCCATGTTAGAATTTCCATTTTACTCTTGCTTTATACATGGTTAGACCAAAACTAATGTTAACAAAAAATTTACAATCATATTTTGTCAAATCCAAACTTTATTGTTGGTCATCAAGAGAAGGGTACTCGTTGAGTTAATTTAGACATTGTTATGACATATGCCTAGGACACTTAACTTGTAATAAACTCTTATACTTGTGCTTACCTTTCTTGCAAGACTTGTAATGTCAACATTTTTTCCCCCTAATTAGTAGGTAGCATTTGGATGTTATTAGATTGGTTAGCCTAGCTTGAAAATATGTTTAATTGCAACAACTAAATATTTTTTATATTTTACACTAGCCAAGGAGGTCCTAAACAAAAGCCAAAGGCAATAGCCACTATTAATAATCATATATAAGAGTTAGAAATTTTCAATTAAGGTTTTGAGAATCAAACCAAACCAACCAACTTGACTGGGAAAAATTAGAAATTAGTTTAATTTTTGGTTAATTATAACCCAAAAATCACTTTGGTCAAAATCAATCAAGGGAATTGGTGAATTGAATGGTTGGATAATCAATTGGTGAGCTAGAGCCAATTTTTCAAATTCACTCTATTGAACTTTGAACTAATTGGAATGTGACACCTTTTAAGGCTACAAATAGAATGGGTTCATTACCATTAAGGCAAAGGTCCATTTATATTATTATTATATAACAATTTTATATAAATATACTTTTATTTTCCAATTTCCCTTGCTCTTCATAATTTATTCAATAAATGTTTAATGACACAAATTTGAATTTCAAACTTTTTTATTTAAGTAAAAAATTAAATTCCATACTTAAAATTCTATAGTTTTAATTTTTTAAACAAATAAATCATAGACATCATGAACCTTAAATCTTCTTGTGCTTGTTATCTTACAACATCATTTTTAATATAATCCACCATTATAAATTTACTGTTATAACTTAAAATGAACTAATCTACATTATTATTTGTGGTTTCATATGTCCAACCTTTGCAAAACTTGCTTTTGTAATAGTTTTTATAAACGAGAATTACATTGCATGTTGTTATAGAAGAAAAAGATTTTTGTGTTTTCTTCAAGGTTGTTGCCTCACTTTCTAACTATTATTAAAGAGGTAAGGGGTTTCATTGCAATAATTATTGTTTATATATATTTGGCGATGAATGCAATATTTATTTGTTGTTTTTGTTTGTTGTTTATGCATATATGGTGTTTACATTGTAATATTCAAGTTACAAGAAACTTAATACATATCTAATCTAATAAGTATCTGATTTGATATACATCTAATCTAATTTGTTTACTTAGAATCCATCTCTTTCCCAACATCTAATACTCATAGAAACATAACATGCAATGCAACAACATGAAGATAGTAAGTAAATTCAAGAACTACATGTCCAATATTGCCACATAAAAGTAGTGTTACCTACGTAAATACATAATCTCGCAAAATAATCAAGCAAAATATGGCTTTCTAACTACTCCAGTGAACAATTTGGGAATAGTATAAAAAACCATGAAATGACAATTGTCTGTGAAATTCTCAATGAACAAGAACCACCTTTGTCGCCAATAAGGGTTGACATAAAGAACAGCCACGAAACCCAATAAGAATACGAGGTAGGTTGCCATGAAACTTGCTATGAAGGAGACAAGATCAATGATGTCATGCCAGTTTCCATTGCTTACATCAAAAGATGGTGGTAGTTTTGGTACCTCAGTATTGCAACTTGTATCTAATGGAGGTCCACAAAGAAATGGATTTCCTTCATAGCTTTTGCTATCAAATGTGGCAAATTGTCCCTTCATGTCTGGAAGCCTACCTGAGAAGTTATTGTACACCACATTAAAAACCTCTAGAAAGTGCAAACTAATCAATTCCGAAGGAATTTCTCCACTTAATTTGTTGTGGGAAAGGTCTAAGCTCTCTATTTGCCCAAAATTTTCCCAAGCTCTTGGAATTGAGCCAATCAATTGATTATAAGACAAGTTCAAGGTCAATATTGAGCTCAAATTTCCAAGTTCTGTTGGCATTTCCCCTCTTAGCTGGTTACATGACAAATCCAATCCAGACATCAATTCAAGATGCCAACCTTCGTATACATTGGATATAGCTTTTGTCACCAAATCAACTCGAGCTTGTTGGATGAAGTAACCATAAATGTCATCAATCAAAAATGCTCTATTGGTTAATTTACTTTGGAAACTATAGGACATCACGAAATAACTATGTAGCTCCTCAATGTACTGTGCAAAATTAGATGTGTCTTTAGTCAGCCTTCCGAAAGAGATGTGACTAAAACAACTTGGTATTGGTCCAGAAAATGAGTTGTGTGAAAGATCCAATATGCCTAGTTTATTCAACTGGCAGAGTTCTTTTGGTAGCAAAACCTCTCAAATTATTTCCTTTTAGTTGAAGAACTCTCAAATTGGACAAATTCCCAATTAATGGTTGAATTTCACCTGAAAACGAATTACTATTAATATTAAATGTCATCATATTAGAAGAATTGAATAATGTTTCTGGAATTGTACCTGTGAATTCATTTAGCTCCAAATTCAAAAGTTGTAATCGTGATAACCCTTCAAAGCAAGAAGGAAGAGTGCCCAAAAGATTGTTGTAAGAAATATCAAGAACTGATAAGCTGGGCATAAACAATTCACATGGAATTGTTCCTTCAAGATTATTTACTGCCATGTTCAAATATTCTAAACTCATATTCCCAATGAAGCCAGGAATTTCACCTGATATGTTATTGTTACTTATATCCAAAATGGTTAGGCTTACATGATGAGAGATCCAATTTGACAAAGTGCCAATAAACCCATTTCCACTTAGTTGTAAGTATAGTAATGAAGTTTGATTGGACTTTATATGTGGCACTTCACCACTTAATTGATTGTTTGAGAGCACCAAAATTTCCAAATAAGAGCAATTTGCAAACAAATTGTTTGGAATTTCTCCTAAAAACATGTTGCTAGATAGATCTAAAAGGGACAAATAGTTCAAGCTTCCAATAGAGAATGGAATGCTACCATCAAAATCATTTGCTGAAAGATTAACTGCTTCTATAACAGGAATAATACTGACAATATATTGCTGAAGCTTTCCATGAAAGTGATTGTCTGAGATATCTATATACTTTAGGATAAAGCTAGAATTGGAAGATAAATGAAATGGACCCACAAAAGAGTTATTTCTAAGACTTAAAAACTCCAATTGGATATTGTTTTCAAGCAACCAAATGGGGAAGGTTCCTATGAGGTTATTGTGGGAAAGATCAATGACTCTCAGGTTAGTTTGGCGTGTGAGAAATTGGGGAATATTGTTAAGTTTACAGTTAGACATTAACAAAACCTTAAGCTGAAATGTAGGTAGCCAGTCATATGGATAGTGAGTTTGGACCTCTAGTTTGTGGTTATCGCTTGATAACGCTGGCACTTCAAGATTTGTGTGATTGGCAATTGAGTAAAAAGAGAATTTACCCTGAAAGAGATTATTTCTAAGATCAATATACTCGAGGGATTTGAGAGTAGCAAATGGAAATGATGAAATGTCCCCTTCAAGTTTGTTTGATGACAAGTCTAAGAGTGTAAGAGATGTCAATTTTCCAAGACAGGACGGAATAATTCCACTTAGATTATTGTGGCTGTGATCCAACTCTTGAAGGTTCTTCAGTGAACACAAACCTAAAACAAAGATAATATAATATCTAAAATTTTTCGTAAAAGATGAAAGGTAATTGCTACTTTTCAGCATTTATAAAGTATTAATTGTTACCTTTTTGAGTTAAAGGTCCATTTAGATTGATGTGAGCTAAAGATAAGGCTTTGAGTGAAGGCATTTGGCCAAAATCTGTCCCAAAAATAGAATAAATATATAAAGAAAACATGTTAAAGCCACAAAAGAATTCAAATAAATGCAATTGCAATTTTTCATTTGATAAAATATTATGCCAAATTTCATGGCTTCATGCTAGGTTCAAGCATAGAGGCCCTAAATTGGTCTAATGTCAATGTTGAAATAAAATATTTGATAGTATGACCATAAACTTTTAAAGACAAAAAAATTCATATGTTGCATAAGAGTCAATTCTTTGGCTTTGTGTTGAATGCAATAGACAAGGAAAATGACTATCAATAGAGAGCTACATGGACATAGATAGTGGCAGTCTAGATTTTGGTTTTTTTTATCATTAGGTAAATTTATACACACAAAAATAAAAAGAAAAATAATACTTATATAGAAAAGTAGCCACAAAATTATTTTAAGGATCTTAAGTAAGCATAGGTAAAAAAAGAAGATTAGATTATACGCTAAATTTGAACTAAAAGTAATTATGAAAGTATAAAATTCCTAATAAATGCAAATGATACTAGTAAATTGAAGGAAAAAAATGAAAAAAATAAAGAAAAAGATTAAAGGCTAAATTTGAACTAACAATAAGGAAAGTCTAAGAATGCTTTTATAAATAATAGGTGCCTACAATTTGATGAGATTTGGAGAAAGAAAAGGTTTGTAAGTAGCATTAAAAGAAACTACGAGGGTAAAAGAAGTATTTAGTGTGACAACTTAAATGAAAATGGGTGCCTTATGTACATTCCTAGTAAATATGAAGGATACCAGTAAATTGAAGGAAAAAAAAAAAAACAAAAGAAGAAAAAATGGAGAAAAAGCAAAAGAGAGATTTAATTTGAAGTTGCAATAAATTTAGGGAATTGGCAAAAAATTGAAGGGAGCACGTGATAAAGGCTAGAAAAAGAAGAAAAAAAAAGATTTTGGGGCAATTTGGGAAAATAAAATGCTGTCAAAGACGAGTTATAGAGATTGCTGGTGGACTGGCACCATAACGAGGGTTTTGTAAGGTTTGCCATTTAGGGGTATACTCATCAAACGCACAAAAATCCAATGGAAAAGAGTAAGCTGTACCTGGCAGCATTGTTAGGCTATTATGAGAAAGATCCAAAATTTCTAAGTTCTTCAAGTTTGTTAAATCTGTAGATATATATGAAAGGAAAAATGAACTGAGTAAGAGAGATCAGTACCTTACACAAGATATTAAATTCCTAGTAAATGTGAAGAATGCTAGTAAATTGAAGGAAAGAAGAGAAAGGATGGATAAAAAGAAAATGATTAGAGATTTAATTTTAACTAGCCATAAATTTAGGAAATTGGCAACAACTTAAAGGGAGCATGCGATAAAGACTAGAAAAAACAAGGCTGTGAGGGTGGACCATGTGCAGGTGGACCTGGTTTGAACCTAGTTCGGGGCATTTCTTCTCAAATAAAAAAAGAAAAAAAGATTTTGGGGTAATTTGAATTGCTGGTGGACTGGCACTGCAACGAAGGTGGGGTCCATGAGGTTTAATGTCTTTTCTTCTCAATCTTCTTGTTTCTTTTTCCCGATTGTGTGGCTAAGGCATTTTCCCATTCTTGGTGTTTTTTTCCTTCTCTTTTCTTTGTTTATCAAAGTTTTCTAATGAATTAAATGAAGCTTGTCAACACTTGCACTCATCAAACACATAAAAATCCCATGAAAAAAAGCAAGCAGTACCTGGCAGCATTGTTAGTTGATTCCCAGAAAGATCCAAAATTTCTAAATTCTTCAAGTTTGCTAAATCTGCAGATATAATTGAAAGGGAAAATAAATTCAGCAAGAGAGACCAATTCTAAATTTGTATGGCTGAGTTACATTTTACATGCCTTGTGCTGGGAAGACTCCATCCAGGCCGCAACTTGAAAGACTGAGATTCTTCAGAGATTGCACAGCACCCAATGATTTAACACTCCTCTTCATGATGTAGTTTCCATCAAGGTTCAATGCCTCCAACTTTTGCAATTTTGACAAACCATCAACAATTCCTTCAACATTCTTTAGACCATTGTAACTCAGGTCCAACTGTTCTAAGTTTTCCAGAGAAGCTAGTTTTGCCAAAAAGAAATTAAAAAGAGTGCATTACAACAGCATAGTGCTGTGACTTTAGGGGAAAAGAAAAGAACAAAATAAATTAAATTCAGAGAATTACGATACCTATTGTGGAAATGGAAACAGATGCCCAAAAATTGTTCCAGCCAAGATTCAGTGTTTTAAGTGATGTAAGGGTACTTACAAAGGGTAGGATGCTACTACCGAAATTGTTGTATTGTAGATTCAATACTATCAAATTCTTCAATGACTTAAAATCTGAGATACATAAAGTATTTAATAGTTATTTTCTCCACATGCATTTATGAGTCTACTAATATTATTGGATAAAATTCACATCACATATATAATAGTGATGTCAAAATTCATTATACGTGTACAATAAGTCTTGACTAAAATATCAAAAATGATAAAAAAATTAAAAAAATAGTCATGCTTTATATATAAATAAATTATATTGTAATGATCTCATTCATGAATAAAATAATAATTTGTCTTATAATTTATTTACTTTTAAAAAAATTATGTAATTTATATAAAAATCAATAAAATATATAATAAGATTAAATAAAATATGTATAAAAATTTGATGAAAAGTACAAAACTATAAAATAATTTGTGATTTATAATTCCAAAAGTTTTTTAAAAAGTTATCAATATCATTTATTTCTTTTTTATGATGAAACAAAAAGAAAAAAATCAAAAGAAAGGAAAAGAAAAGGAATGATGTCTTTACCTTGAACCCTTGGGGGATCACTGAACCAGTTCAAACTTAAATCCAACGTCTCTAGGTGTTCGATAGCCTTTAACTCTAAGGATAGATTATAGTTGTTCCACAGAGAAAGGGAAACATATGTGTATTAATTTCATGCACGCATACGATGAAATAAAGAAGTTTCTAACTATGGGATCAATTTCCTCCAATCAAAATGCAAAAATTAAAGTTAAAGGCCTATACCTCCAATAATTTTATATCCATCTGATTGTTATATTTATCTAATTTTTGAGGTTGTACATATATATAGAATAAGAAATGAAAATTAATCTAATTTCCAATCAGGCATCCAACCATAAAATCCCACAAATGCTAAGGCTTTTTGTCTCACTCAATTTTTATGTCCATCTAATTATTATATTTATCTTTTATTTTTTCTTTTTTTGAGTAATGCCAAAACTAATTTTTACTTTATATTGTATCCCAAAAAAATATCTTTTATTTTTTATTTTCTTTATAATTCTCTTTTATATTCGTTTTTATAGTAAGATGATATGATTTAACCATCAACAAGGTTTAATTTGACTAGCCAAAGAGACATTAAGTTAAAAAAAAAAAAAGTCTTTTTCAAATTCTTACAAAATGCAAGTTTTAATTTAAAATATATTAAAAAAATTAACATGCATTTATCTTACTCTCTAATTCAATCAAAGTTTTAAATATATTACTAAAAAAAGAAAAGGTTTTAATGTAGATTTTAAGGAAATTATGGTAATAGATATTAGTGTGGAGACTTTATGTCTTTAGTAGTCATATTTGAATAAAATTCTCTACTTTAAGTCTTCTTGATATGTTACAAATTATTTTAATTTCTCTCTCTATTTTTTTTTTCTTTTCATTTCTTTGAAGTTAAATCAAATTTCAGTAATGCATACCTTTTATTTTATGTCCCCGAAGTTTCAACTTATAAGTTAGATCTTTTATTTTTGTTTACTATCCTTTTGTCAAACTTTTCTACGTGACAAAATAAATTTCTTACATCTTATAAATTTCATTTTACTCACTTCATACATGATTTAACTAAGATTGATCTAAATAAAAATTTACAATTGCTATAGGAACAATTTTCTTGGTTACACAACAAATCCCCTAAGATAAATGCAAAATGATTATGTTTCTGCAACTTACAATGGCCACATTCTCATTCATGCATTTACAAGACAAAAGTTAATCTTAGAAACAATTGAACCTGTATATATAATCATGACTTTCCCAATTAAGACATTAAAACAATTTTTAACCCAAAATTCTCCTGTGTAACAGAAGCTAACATAGCTATGTCAGCAGATCTTTAAGGGTTTGGAACCGCTGTGCACATGAAAACAAGAGGCAAAGAAGGAAAAGTAAAGAAGTGTAATATGTACCATGACTTTGGTAGCAATCACTAAACCAATTCTCATGCAAGTCTAGATTGTGCAACTCCTCAAAAGGAAGAAACAAGGACACATTTAGAAACCAAATTCTTTTGCGATCAATAAGAGATGAATATGATTCGAGGCTAGTGTTATTGAGAAAGAGCTCAATCACTTGGCCTGTGTTGCTATTACACTTGACTCGTTCCCAGCTGCAGCAGTCAGATGCCAGATTATCTGTCCAAGAAGAAAACGCAAGCTCTGTCTTCACCCCACTTGACTCGAAGTAATCCCTGATACTTAATAAACCCAACCTCTCTTCCTCTAGGCAACTCTCATAACCACTTAACCATATTAAATTGATCAGAACCCACAACACATGTTTCCTGGAAAAACAGAACCCCATTGTCATTTAAACTTACAAGCACAAAAAGAAAAATCTGAAAAGTTTTCTTAATTTTTGCACACACCATTGTAATTGCCGAGGCACCTATATATAGAACAACACATGAAAAGGAGTCAATTTTGTAATGCGAGACTCAGCTCCACATGCTGTGTCACAAAAAAGTACACCAAATGAGAAACATCACTTTCACAATATGACAACAAAAGGAGTTAATTTTGTAATATTATTTCAATCCCCAAAGTTTCTTCATTTTAGTTATATGTTTTTTTTTTTTAATTCCTTTTTCTCATACTTATCTTTAGTTATAACATAGGCTTAGTTCATCCTAAAGATTTTCATTTTACTTTCAATGTGATTGGAGGCAAACTGATTAAATCAAAAATGTACAACCAATATCTTTACTTAGATCCAAACTTCATCTTTAGTTATCAAAAGAGAAGAACTCATAACTTAGTTATGATCTCTTTAATAAATAATTAATTTTTTTTTTGTCAATTTTGTTTTCTTATACATTTGACATAGTTATTTAACTTTACAAAATTGTGAAAACTGCTGATACAAAGAAAATTTTTGTGAAAATGTAATGGGCCTATTTGGTATCTCTTTAACAAATATCTTGAAGCATGAATGATGTAATTAATATTCATAATCTAATGCAAGCTTAGATTTTTTTGAAGCATGTTGAAGACTTGACTTATATAATCTCTCTAATTTGCAAAGCGTGTCCAGGACTTGACTTTTAACCTCTCTAATTTCAACAATGAGGTGGTCCAAAAGGATCTCATGCCTGTATAATGCAAACAAAAAACGGGTGTCCAAGACTTTACTTTTATAACCTTTATAATTTCCAAAGCATGTCTAAGACTTGACTTTTAACCTCTCTAATTTCCAGAATGAGGTGGTCCAAAAGGACCCATGCATGTATAATGCAAACAAAAAATGGGTGCCCAAGACTTGACTTATATATCCTCTTTAATTTCCAAAGCGTGTCTAAGACTTGATTTATAACCTCTCTAATTTCCAAAGTATGTCTAAAACTTGACTTTTAATCTCTCTAATTTCCGCAATGACGTGGTCCAAAAGGACTCCATGCCTATATTACTATAAAAATATATATAATGCAAATATATATATATATATCTTGTCAAAAATAATGTTGTAGTCTAGAAAACCCAATGATATGCCACAATTACCATAGCGAGCAATGCTCCAAGATGTAATAATAGAACAAATTGAGATATAAAAAATAAGACCAATTTTTAAGCCTTAGAAAATTATACTGAAAAGATAAATGTATTATTATTAGAAAATGAGAAGCATCACTTTCACAATATGACAACAAAATCAATGGTTACATTAGTGCAATTGGTAGACAAAATAAGAATCAGATGAGAAGAAAAATCTTTATATTTGATTTATTAACATCCCATTACTATCCTTAACACATCTTGCTAAACATGTCATGAGTCCCTTCCTAATTGATCAAAAAGGTGTCAACTTTGTAATGACAAAGTCAATTGCACATGCCATGTAATAAAAGTCTTTGTATATGACTCAAAAGAGAAGAAAAAGTTTTTGTGTTCAACTTAGTAGCATTCCTAAAGAAGAAGAGTGAAGACATAAATTATATTTTGATATATATATATATGTTGTGAGATGTTATAACACAATAATTAACTACATTTAATTTGATAAATTAAACCTTCTTTGAACGTTTATAAAATTTGAGTTTTAATTATAAATGTACCAAAAAGCCAAAAACATACCTATTTATTTTGCTCTTAAAATCTCAAAGGTATATTTTAAAGAAATTATTATCACATGCATTAGTTTAAGGTAAGTTTGAGACATCATAAAATATAAATTGATTAGTTTGATCTCATTATATAATAGGCTAATTTGATTCCATCATTAATGATATGTGAAACAAAATTTTAGTGAAATATATATAATATTTTTTCAAAGATTGAAGTAAAGGATAATGTAATGTTTTCTCTAACAAATAATTTGTTTACTTTTTTCTCTAATTCGACTCTCTTTTATATTTGACTTGGCTATTTAATCAAACCAAATCATGATAAAGGAGACTTTAATGTTAATGTAATAAGCATATTTTGTAAAGTTGTAATAGCTTTTCAACAATTACAATTGAAAAAATTGCATGTAAAATGAGTTATAAGAAATACACAACCTTTGATTAATATTAATGTTTCATTAATGCAACAATATCCCACTAATCCATTGATTTTCTTGTTTTGTGTTCAAAGAAGATGACCTTGACCTACTATTGCTACAATTAAATGATTACTTTTTATGTTGAATGCATAAATCTCTTGTTTATGAACATCTCACCATTGAGATTTTTTCATTCGATATTTGCTATATTTATTTATTTTTATAAAAATATTATATATATAATTTTAAATTATATAAATTTATTTTTCTTTCTTATTTCAATTAAATTTTATTTATTTTTTAAAATTTTCACTTACATTTAATATAAATTTAATTTAATTCACTTAAAAACTAAACAAAATTTTTTAAAAAAATTCATTTTATATTATAAATATTAATTGATAGATGATAAAACTAATACTCATTTTTTAACAAAAGACTTGGATTTTTCAAAAGCACAACTAAGACTTAAAAAGGAGGCAACTGGGGAGTAATTTCTTACGTGACTTAACTTGCAAGGACTCCATTTTTAACAATGACAAAGACAGAATAGACAATTTCAATGCCGGCTTAAATTTCTAAAGTCTATTGGTATATCCTTTGTCATGTAGTTACAAGACAAATCCATCTAAACATATATGCTGGATCTTGTTTTCATCACCAACTCAACTTGCATTGGATTCTTCTATCAAAATACAAATATCCGAGGTACAAAGACATTTTTTTTACAATACTGTACACTGTGAATAGTTAGTATAATGTCATGACAGGCACTCCAAAAAGGAACGATTAAAAGATAGCATAACTAGACAACATTTAACTCCTTGAGGCATGCAGTATGTACAAGACAAGGATCTGGTCTCCCTTCGGTAATTGCCTTTTCAGAGAGAGAATAGAACCAACCATTCCTCCATTTTAACTGCAAGATTTTAGTGAGAAAGATGGAATTAGAATTTCTATTTTCATCTAGCCATACAAAAGGAAGCGACTCTTTCTGCACTTAACTCTTTGTATTCCAATGGCAACTAGACTCCAGGCACAATTCTCCTGAGACAATGGCAAAGAAATGGGTACTAGCCGAGGAGATACGGCTCCCAACATCAAAATTTGAAGAAACAATCTTCTTCAAATATTTATGTAAAGTATAATGACCAAGATAGTGATCTAACAATTAGATGAATACTCATTAATCATGTATTATATTCAACTACGTTGTATGATTCATGTATTTGAAATAAATAAATATATATATATATATATATATATATATATCTCCATTTATGAGACTTCAATGTTGTGGGATAGGCGATAAGATATGATTATAATCCACTAAACTAAATGATATCTCAAATTTCTTTATATATTTTGTTTTCCACAGAAGTTCTCATTTCATAAGAGATAGATAGAACCACTGTTAGATGAATACCAAAGATAACTGCATCAATTTATTGAACTCCTATAAAAAGAAATAAGTGGTAAGATAGATAGCCACAAACAAACATTCATCACCAATATGCAAAAACAATAAATATTGCAGCTGAAACACTTGTACCTCTTTAACAGCTGTTGGGAAGTGGGCAACGGCCCGGGAGTAAGCACCTAATCTTTCTTCTATAGCAGCATCAAATGTAACCCCCTTTTCTGCAGCTGCTGCAGAAGCAAGTACTGCAATAAGTCTGGACACCTAAAACCACAAATAGTGCCATAACTAGCTCATTTCATGATACAATTGTAACTTATAATGGCGGACTCGATGTTAGCGATGGTGATGCAGGAGAGCTAGGAGGGGTGGATTTAAGGTTGTTGAGGTCTATATTTTATTACAGTTTGGGAAATTGAAATTTTAGGATCTTAAGTATGGAATTTAAATTTGTATCACTCCATATATATTGGATAAATTATGAACAGCAATAGAGATTGAAAAAACTTATTAGTATCCTTCTAATAGAATTAAAGAACTGCCATCATCATACTCAGAACTTCTAAAATCAATCTTACTCCTAGGACAAGACAAGAGAGCCTCCCACTTTAAAGGTGAAAATTACCAACAGGCCGAAAGCCCTCAAAATTAACCTATGAAAATATTGTATAAACCCTATATGTAGAGACTATTAACACTTCTAATCATTATAGAATTTGGACACCCTTAACTAATTAGGAGCAGAAAATTTGCCTAACAGGAAATCTAATCAAAAAAGACAAGCAAAGCTACTCCAACTACCAGGTTGACCCTTGAAACAAAAGCAAGGCTTCTGCGAGAAGTCAATGGTAGTGCTACAATAATAACAAAAAATAATCTTCGTCAAGAATCCATTCTACCCAAAAACTTTAAACTGTTAGGTGAGACCCAAGATATGGATTATATGTTCTACTCCAACACACTCTCTCATGCAAAATGTGAGCGAGCATGGTTCATACTCATGATTACTTGATCATGAAGACTCTTGATACCATGTCAAGAAACCATTCCACCCAAAAGTTTAATTTGTTAGGTAAGTCTCAAGATATAGGTCATTAATTATACTCCAAATCTTCAACAACATTGTCAAAAGGTAATTTGCAATTTTGGTCAAAGTTAAGGAATCAAGTAAAAAGAAAATTCCAAAAAATTATCTTAGGGAAGAGAAATCAGGAAGCCTTTCATGTTTAAGGAACT
Source organism: Rhizophora apiculata (assembly GCA_037832385.1). Taxonomy (NCBI): domain Eukaryota; kingdom Viridiplantae; phylum Streptophyta; class Magnoliopsida; order Malpighiales; family Rhizophoraceae; genus Rhizophora; species Rhizophora apiculata. Next base: position 6,750,326 of record CM075429.1, on the reverse strand, counting down.
GCCATGCAAGCTAAGCCACAGTTACAAATTTATTGCTGAGAGACTAAGACATTATACCAACGAAGGAAGTCAAAAATAATACAACTCATGAAGACAGCAAAGAAAACTATATGTAAACATGGACTTCATAACCTTAGAAAAAGAAGAAATAGGCTTAAAAAACAAGAAATTCAATAATTATTTGCAGGAGAAGCAACCCCACATATCCACACAAATACTTTCACTTTGTTTTGCCTTTTTTTTTTTTTGAAATTTTTTGAAAGTTGCCACCTAATAATTCATCCAATCATGCATTTGACACAACAAGTGGTCTCAAAGTTAGATCCGAAGGGCACACTGTCAAGAGTTTGCAGCTGAAGTTTCTTGAAAATCAGATATTATATCCCCCTTGATCGATAAAACCAAAAGATTTTGCGTGAAAATAGTTGACAAGTATTTGTGGATACAAAAAATTGTATGGCACTGTTTCAACACTAGCAAGCCCAAAAAGTTTTATGGATTGACCCCTCAATTCCTAAAGCCTCAATTTTGTCCTTTCCTCACAAACTTGACTCATCTATCAAAAATTGTGCACTTTTGTCCTAGTAAAATCCTGGCCACAGATAATCCTATTACCATCTTCATATAAACTCAAAGTCAAGTTTTAATATTTGATGGAGATTTCCGTGAATATTGAAGCTCGCCAAAGAAGATGATCTTTATCTCACAAATTTTGTGGTAGTCAGACAGTAGATGAGAGACTATAAGCAAAATGTCGAGAGATGCAAGTGCAATGAGGATCATCCAGCAGGCTGTGAGCAAAATTATTTTAGAATGTTGGGTGTCAAAAGACAAAAATGCATGAGAAATATCGCAAAAGGAATTCAAAGGCTCGAAACTTCAAAATATGCGAAGACAATTTGATAAGCTTTCTATCAAAGAAAAAGAACGGATTAACCAAGATCTGAATGACCCCACCATGGGTGTAACTCCTACCCGCTGGTTAAGGGAGAAAAATGAGCCCAAATGCGGCCCTCATCAATCAGAGGTGATCCCGTTCATGGCGCAGATTGTGCAGCCATTGATTGCGCAGCATCATGCCCAACTGTTTTTTCAGGTTTGAATGGACAGGGAGGAATGGGAGGGAAGTAGATCATTAAAAATCATGGGATCTATACTTCTACTTTTTTTTATGAGTATTTTTATTTTAATTTATTTTTAATAAATATGATATAATATATTATATTATTATAATTATTAATTATATATTTATAATATTTTAATAAAATATTATAATTAAAAATAAAATTTTAAATATATATTTAATATAAATTTATATTAAAATTTTATTAAATTTAAATTATTGAGTATTTAATATCTCATTCGTAAGTAATGGGTATAATAGAAAACTTCTTAACAAAACCTGAAAGAAAACGCAAATGAACCAGAAGTCATCAAGGTAGTCATACTTAGTTTTTGGTGTACCAGATAAGGGTTACTGTATTTTTTGGCGTAATACATATTAAATTATTAGAATAATTATTTTATTTAAAATTTTAGAATTATTTTTTTTAAAATTATAAAAATATCATTACTTTTTTTTTATAAAATAATAAAATTTAATATATATACATATTTTTATCAAATATTTAAATTAATTTTTATAAATTTTTTTTAATTATTTTAATAATTTTTATTCATCATATATTTTGTTAAAAATAATTTTATATATCATTTTAAAAAAATAATGATGGATAGATAAGAAAGTCATTGTTACCCGTCTCATAGGGAAAGAAAAAGAAAGGTAAACTAAAAAAAAAAAAAAAGGTAAATCTTGTGACTCGGGGAGACCAATGGAAAAAAATGAAAGATCCTAATTGCAATTTTCAGATTGGGATATAGTCTTCCAATGAGAACCGTATAGGTCATTGTCTTCAGTACCTGTCAACAAGAAAACAATTCTGAACAAGAAAATAGTGCACGGATGTTTTGTCTCCTAGAAATAGAAACTTAAACAAATGACAATCGTACGGGTCACTTCGAGTCAACGTCAATTCCCTTTATTTAGTATTTACGAGAAATAATATGCGAAATTGCCGATAGTTATTGGGGAGGCTGCCGTATCACATGGGTTCACAAAAAATAGATTAAATGTAAATTATATAAGTTAAATAATACATTATATTAAAATTATTATTAATATTATATATTTTCATAAATATTTTGAGTATAAATTTTAATTAATATTAATTAAAAAAATAAAGAATTAGATAGTAAAAATATTTTATAAATAAATATTATAAGTTTTTAATTTTTTTTTATTTTACTTATCAAATATATTTTGTTATTTTTTGAAATATAAAAATATTTTTTTTCTAATTTTTTTATTTTTTAATTTTATCATTTAAATCATTATTATTATAAAAATCTAATTTTCTTCCCACCACAATTTATGTCCAGAGTCTCCATTCTGCCAGGCTCACGGCCGCCTTGCCCTGCTGCAGATCAAACTATTGTTTACTTTATTCTCTCCTTCATTTGTTTATTTTTTTTATTTCTTTTGTTGTTCATTTTCAGTCTACCATTTTTATTTCTTTTAACTCTTACTCTTACTATTATTTTTCTCTCATTTTCACTATCTATTATTTCTTTGGTTTCTATTTCTCCCTATCAATACTTTCCCTTTTCTCTCTTTTTTTTTTCTTGACAAATATCTTGTTAAAAAAAAAAGAATCATTAATAAAAAAAATAAATAAATAGTGACAATAAATAATAAATAATAATATTATAATAACAGTTCAAAGAAAAAAATTATACCAAAAAACTGATAATGTAATTAAATGAACCTGATACCATTTACTTAATATAACTTATCTACAGACTCTAAGGGAGACAACGGGAGTTTGAATTCGTTCTCCTCCTTTCTCTCTTCCCAAGCTAAATAATCTTCCCTCCAATGAAAAATATAAAATGAAAATTACAGACCCAACGTTAAGGCCCAAAACTCAACCCGAACATAACAAAAAAGAGCAAATTTCATGTTTTCTTTTTTAGCTAATATAGTGTAGCCCAATGTAAATGTAGGTGGGTCCACCGGCCAACTTACCTGAACAAAAAATAGAAACAGGCTGTGTTGGGCGAGTGGGCTCCAAGCCCATAAAAAGGTCTACTCAACTTTATTCATTACCCTACGTGTTATCAGAACTTTTATTTATACTAAAAAAATAAAAATAAAAACGTAAAATATATTTAGTATTTTCATAATAATTATTTATATTATGAGGATATAAATAGATTAATATGATAAAAAATTTATTAATTTTTAAATAAATATAATTAATTATAAAAAATAATTTTTTATTTAAAATATTTTTTATAAAATATTTTAAATAAAATTAATTTAAATTTAAATATATAATTATTACAAATATTTTTAAAATTTATTAAATTTTTTAATATTAATAATATATTTATCTTATATATTTAATATAATTAAATATATTAATTATATAAATTTATATTAATAATAAATTTTATCAAAATTATTTATAATAGTATAAAATATATTTAATATAAAACTTCCTCTTTATTCTAACCTTTTTCTTCAGCTAGTAATGGTATAAAATAAGTTACAATATAGTAATAAAGTTATACTACTATGATTTTGAAGTCATATATTTGAGTCTTGAAAGCAATCCACGGATACAGGGCTACCGGTGGAAGTGGAACTGGTCTTGGACAAAAACACTTGCAGCAGGGGGCGGGAGGTGCCTTTAAGTCCACTAATATGCTTTTTGAAGCAGTCCTAATACCATTGTCAAGAAATATGCTATATACAATGGATTTTAAGCGAAATAAATTTGATGCAGATATCTGTTTCTATAAGAACACCGTCCCTGACAGCAAAGATTGGTAATACATGTAAAAGAAACTAGGTTCCCCATCTGTGGTTTAAGATTTGACATTGATTTTGGCATATGCAACACTTTTAAATTCTATGGTTAGCAGAATTTCATCATACCTCTAGCAGAATGTTTGAAACAAATATGGTACATTGGACTAGCATCATAACTTTGTTTTTAAAATCCTCTTCTGGAAAATCGCCATTCAACCATTTTGCCTGCAGGAATGTACTTTTACCAACATCTAGTGAGCAACAGAAATTACGAATGAATTTGTCATGTGGGATTCATAGCAGTGCACAATAAACTCAGATGTATAAAAGAGAGATCAATTAACAGTACCATTGTCTACAAAGTCAAAAAGGGAAATGCTCAAATGATAAGATGAATTAAAGAGAAAACTGATGTAAAGTCATCACCATCGAGAGAAGTAGCAACCCTGATTCCATGGAATACCAAGAGTAGAGAGCAATGCAACATTAATAGCCTTCAAACAAAAATTTCTCCAGTCTTGCCGTAAGAAACCAAATTCATCAACAAACTTGATGTGGTTGAATCTGCAGAGAGGCCCTCATAAACCATTTCTTGAAGAAGTGCACTTAATATTTCCTTGTTTAGAAAACATTGGACATTATGTTGTAAGAGTGTTCATTTGGCAACAAGCCATGCATATGCGTGGTCCTAGACAACTTGTATGCATCACTGAGCTGCCCTCCTTTAGATAGTCCTTTGATCGAGTGTTTATATGAAAGAATGCTGGCAAAATCCTTTGACAGATAGAATAGAAAACATAACTCTTGCAACCTTATACATGCCAACTCTAAGAAAGCCATCAATAAGGATGGTAAATGTGATAACGTCAATGTATGATCTGTTCTCCTGCATTACTTTGAACAGTTTAACAACACCATCCATTTAATTGTGTGAACATAGGCCATTCGTCAAAGCATCGTATGTGAAAACACTTGGCTCTATGCCCTTGAGGATCATCTTTTTGAGCACTTGTTCTGCCTTAGAAATCATCCCTTTCTTGCATATTCCATTGCAAGGGCCTCTTATTCCACACCCCATATCTACCTTTCAAGATCCTCACCCATAATTCATTCCTCTCATTTGTTATTCTCCTAAGCCATTTGGTTAACAGGCCCTCATTCTTGTCCCTTTGTTCACTTAACCCAAGCCCTTCCCATCCCTTCTTCCTTCAAATCACACCCCAACATACATGATGTATCTTCCTCTTATTTTCCTTCTCTCCCTAGAAGAAAGGACATTTCAACTGCTCTAATTTTTCCTCCGCATCTCGAGGTAACTGAAACAACAATAAGTAATAAGTTGGCAATGAGTTCAAACAAGGCTGAATAAGTACTACTCTCCGAGTATTGAAATATTTCATCTTTTAAAAATTATGAAAAACCAATGTGAAAAGACTCAAGTCTATATCATTTACTCACATGACAGTTTCTCGAAGTAAATCATATGCTAAAATGTTTTAATACAATTTCATCAGCAAATTTAATTGTTTCGCAAGATGATTGAGCTCCCTACCTTGTAGCAGACTTTTTAGGGAAGTAAGAGAATCAATTTTTAATTAAAAAATAAATGAAAGAGTTATAATTTAACAATTTTTATAATATGACTAACATGTATGAATAGTTAAAATCTTTAACTGTGTATTACAATTTACAATGTCCCAGTTTTGTATTAGTTGAATTTATATTTAAAGAGTAAAACTATAAAAAAAGTAATACTATAATTAATTTTTTTTATTTTAAAGATATGAAAAAATTATTATATTTTTATAATTTTATTTTTATTTTTACAAGTTTTTTTCAATTTTAAATATCTCAAAATTCATCATTTTTCTCTTATTTTAATCATGCAAGACACAAATGAGGATTTATTTTGGTTAAGGACAGGGTCACACTTTCCAATCCTTGCTTAACTCTCAAGACTTATTATTTGCACACTCAATGTAGGCCAAATCTTAGTCAATTTTCCACTTGTAGTTATATCTTATTATCATTTCATTTATTAATCTTAATAATTCTTGTAGCAAATACCATATTATTAACTATATATATATATGTTGTTAACATATAAAACAATATATTGCAAAGATGTTACTTATTGTATGTTTCTTTTATTTAAGGTTGAAGCTAAGAAGCCAAAGAGTGAAGGCTTATAAGATATTGTTCAAGTCATGGGGCGCATTAATGGCGAAAAGGCTGGAAAAGGGGGACGTGCAGAGAGTGTCGTTTTACAAGCTCTTCACTTTCGTTGACCAGCTCAACGTGGTTTTGATGGTTAGTGGGTCTTTGTGTGCCATCGGCAATGGCGTGACTCAGCCTATCATGACAATCATCTTTGGCCCAACTTATTAATTCGTTCGGTTGCATAGCAGGAACACACACTGTTCATGAAGTCGGCAAGGTGAGTTTTTGTGTTTTTGCTTCTTTTATGATTGGAATTAAGCGTTTTGGGTTTAATGGATTGGACCATCCTGCATTTTGCATTGCCAATTCCTTGTGTTTTTTCTATTAGGCAGTAGGTCCCACAAGCCAATCTCATGGCAAGTCCCTTAGATTGTCCGTATGAAAGGGACGGTATTAGTGTACAAGTTGTATGCTATCCTCCAAGTATGAAGTTTGCCATGAAATTGTGAATACACACCTTATTACCCACTGTATGTTTGATATTGTCTTATTGGTACTGTGAGATTGGGGTCTTCGAGGCTAGGCTTATAATCAATCCAGTGGTTTAAGCTCTTTGTACTAGAACAATGCTGTTGAGTAAATGGGCATCAGCAGTATCTGGTTACCAAGACAGTGGCTGCAGTATTTATGTGCTTGAAGATCTTAACATTGGCTCATTAAGTCAGATTTTGGTCCTACAACTTTGTTCCCATGTGTTCAACATGTTAATGGCCTAGCCACTTCAAAAGTGCTCTTACATCTCACTATGTCGCCCAATATTTATTGCAACAAAATTACTTTTTTTCCTTGGTGAAAATTTTGATCAATCCGGCCAATTTGTTTCCTGTTCTATTAACTCAGAGTGCTCTTTCTGGTGTACTACAGCTGGTGTACTTGGCTGCTTATGTGTTCATCCTTGCTTTTCTATGTAAGTTCAGATTAAATCTCCTTCTATGCCATATTGCAACTTTGTTAGGCTAGAGTCAGTATTTAAAATTGAATTCACTCTCTCTAGTTATAGTATCCTGCTGAGTATTCTATACATGCGTGTATGCCAACGGTGTAAGTTCTGTTGGCATGTGAACAGGACAAATACAAGCAGGATTGCTGGTTTACCAGCCAACGTGAAATTTTAGATCAAGCAAGTATGATTTCTAGGACAATACAGGCAATTTGGAATTATGCTTCTGACTCAAGATTTTTATGTATTGGGAGCTGATTCTAAGAAGCTTACCTTGATGCTAGTATCTTTGTTTTCTTCTGGCTTGTCCCGTTGGTCAGGGTGTAATTTTGGGCATTACAGATCACTGACCCTTTCAGAAAAATCGTCTGCTGCACACTAAGTTTGTTGTTACTGTTATCACTGATTGCAGAGGTTTCATGTTGGATCGTAATGGGAGAGAGACAAGCTGCTTGCATTGGAGGCCTGTACTTGAGAACAATTTTAAGACAAGACATTGGCTTCTTTGATATGAAAACAACCGGTGAAGTCATTGGATGAATGTCTAGTGACACTGCTCTCATACAGGATGCCATGGGTGAAAAGATATGTCATGTCGTGCTTCCAAAGAATTCTATGGTGTCTTTTGTTATTCTACCTTCATTTTCATTGCTAGCAAGTTGTCAGCATGCTACATGCATCTTAATCAATGCTTTCATCACAGATTGGAAAGTTTATACAGCTACCATCAACATTCATAGGTATCTTTTTGGTTGCTTTTATAAAAGGATGGCATCTGGCTGTAGTCTTGCTTTTCTGCATTCCTCTACTTGTGGTTGTGGGTGGAACTATGAATTTTTTAGTTTCAGAAATTTCCATCTGCAGAAAAGTTGCTTACACAGAAGCTGGAAATGTTTTAGAACAAACAGTAGGAGGCATCAGAATGGTAGGCCAAAGGATCAGCAGATCAACACATAACTTGCTTGCTCATATATGTATCTTGATGAATACATTTTGTACTTATGCAGGTTGCATCTTTCACAGGAGAGAAGAATGCCATTGAAAAATATAACAAGCTAAAAATTGCATATAAAGCATCTATTCAACAAGGGCTTGCCTAAGGCTTGGGGTTTGGTGTAATGGTTTGTGTTATCTATGCCAGCTATAGTCTCACAATATGGTACAGATCTAAATTGATCATAGAGAAAGGCTATGATGGTGGGAGGGTTGTAGTTGTTATGTTTAACCTACTGACCAGTGGAATGTAAGTACTTATGATGGTCAAATTTGCAAATAATGTTTATTATCCAAGACTTCAAGAATGAAGGTGTTTATTTTTGGAATGCAAGTGCTTATTTAGAAAGCAGATACTTGATTGTTTTGCCAGTTGAACTAGATCATTGGGTCAGGCATCTCGATCCCTGAATGCATTTGCAGCTGGGCAAGCTGTGGTGTACAAGATGTTTGAGACAATCAAGCAAAAACCAAGGATTGATGCCTATGACACAAATGGAATGATACTGGAAGAGAAGCACGGTGAAATTGAACTTAGAGATGTACATTTCAAATACCCTGCCAGGCCTGACATTCAGATCTCGTCTGGATTTTCACCGAAAGTTCCTAGTGGTACAACTGCAGCTTTAGTTGGGCAAAGTAGGAGTAGGAAGTCAACTGTTATAATCCTCGTTGAAAGATTTTATGATCCTGATTCTGGTCAAGTACTCATAGATGGTCTTGACCTAAAGACACTGAAGCTCATTTGGATTAGTGAGAAGATTGGGCTAGTTAGCCAGGAACCTATTCTATTTGCAACTAGCATAAAGGAGAACACAACATATGGGAAAGAGAATGCAACTTACCAGGAGATTAGAACAGCAACCAAACTTGCCAATGCTGCCAAATTTATAGACACTCTTCCTCAAGTAAATCTACTGTCTCTTTACGAACAAATGGTATGTAGTGCTTTTTCCAGAAGGCCAAATGCTTAGTTCTCTGCTCTTTGGCAAGTGTTCTGCAACTTCATTGGCGTTCTGCTTTGTTTTACATGCATATTACTTCACAATTCTCTAACCGATTCTTTTTTATTCTATTGCTAAGCTTTGCATCTCTAATTAGGACAATTGCATCTATGTTTTAGGGCCTCGACACAATGGTTGGTGAGCATGGTACCCAGTTCTCCTTCTCGATGAAGCAACAAGTGTGCTTGATGCCAAATCAGAACACATTGTCCAAGATGCACTGGTTAAGGTTATGCACAACCAGACAACTGTAGTTATGCCAAATTCATGGTTTATAAGAGAAAAATGATATAGTTACTCTCAATTTTTTCTAGAGCAAGAATTATTAACTGTGAAAATTTTGCACTTGCCAGTGGTGCAGCTGGTTCAGGGTTGTCAGTTGATGCATCTACAGTATGGACTCTTGTTGGTGACACCATGGGCTTACTTGTCCAGAACATCACCACAGTTATAGCAGCACTTATTATATCATTTGCAACCAATTGGATTTTGGCATTCATAATGATAGCTGTGTCACCTTTGTTACTCATCCAAGGGTATATTCAGTCCAAGTTTACGAAGGGTTTCAGTGCTGATGCAAAGGTTAGTGTTACTCAATGTTCTCTTATCTCTTGGTTATTGATTGGATACTTCAAACACTGACAATGGTATATGTGTTGCAGCTGATGTATGAAGAAGCCAGTCAAGTGGCAAATGATGCATTTGGCAGTATCAGAACTGTGGTCTCATTTTGTGCTGAGAAGAAGGTGATGGATCTATATGAAAAGAAATGTCAGGATCCTGTGAAGCAAGGTGTTTGGCTTGGACTTGGGTGTGGTGCAGGTTTTGGCTTCTCTTTCTTCGTTCTTTACTGCACAAATGCGTTCATTTTCTACTTTGGATCTCAAGTGGTGCAACATGGGAAAGCACACTTTGGAGAAGTTTTCAAGTTATGAGTTGAATATTGTTCTATCCTTCATTTTGAGAATTGTTTCTGGTCCATTTCTGATGCACAATACTTGCAGGTTTTCTTTGCACTGGAGTCTCACAATCCACTGGCATGGCTCCAGACAGAACCAAAGCCCAAGATTCAGCAGCTTCAATATTTGCAATCCTTAGGAAGGTCAAAATTGACTCAAGCAGTGGAGAAGGACTCACACTTTCATATGTAAACGGTTACATGAAGTTCGAACATGTCAGCTTCAAGTACCCTATGTGACAAGATGTTCAAATTTTCGGCAACTTATGTGTTGATATTCCCCCTGGAAAGGTATTTTTTGTTGTCTAAGTCTTAGTAATCCATTCTACAGTGCTAAGAAATATGAGTTCAAGCACGTTGAGAAATATGGATTGATCTGGCTGTAATCATACTGTTTCTTACAATTCATTTACTTGGCTTGAAATTTTAATTGCAGACTGTTGCTTTAGTTGGAGAGAGTGGCAGTGGCAAGTCTACAGTGATAGGTCTCATGGAGAAATTTTATGATCCTGAGCTAAGCTGGCTGAGACAGCAGATGGGATTGGTTAGTCAAGAACCAATACTATTCAATGAAACCATCAGGACGAATATAGACTACAGGAAGAAGGGAGATGTTAATGAGGACAAGATAGCTGCAGCTGCAGAAGCATCTAATGCTCACAATTTTATGAGCTCCTTACCACAAGGCTATGACACCTCTGTAGGCAAATAGGGAGTGCAATTGTCTAGTGGACAGAAGCAGAGAATAGCCATTGCAAGAGCAATACTAAAGAATCCCAAAATTCTTTTGCTTTAGGAGGCAACCACTGCGCTAGATGCAGAGTCAGAGAGGATGCACAGAGATGACACAGATATGACAACGACTAATGTGCTCTAAGAACCTCTCATGCTGGGAATAAATGGTTAGCACAGAAATTTTTTTCTGCTGACTACTTCATTAGATGCAGTTCTACAATGAAGAAGACTGTCTATCTTCTAACCAGAGAATAAGTGCAAACGACAGATGGTCAATATGTGTCAGAAAACATTGTCAAACTGATAAATCATCGAGCCGAGAAAATGATCCAAAAAAGTACAACACATGCTGAAATGCTATGAATGTTAACTAAAATTCTTTCTGCTTAACTTACTACATCGAATTCAGCTGACGTGTGAGAGAATTCGCCCATGAACCCGGCCTGCATGAAAACTACTTAGCAAAGCACGGGAAGACACAAACAATTATACAATTAAGCAGGAGAAATAAGAACCAAAAAAAGGGAGAATTTGAACAAACAGCCATAACTGGAACCGAAACCACAATGATGAATTACCATTGACGAGAGGGACAGAAGCTCAGCAGAGCGCAAATGTTGTACCCTTTCTTCCTCCCCCATTTCTTGAACCAAATGACAAGGTTTTGGAACCCAGTTCATCTGCTCAAGTTCAATTTTTCTTGTTTCCCGGTAACGAATAATGATTCAATTATCAGTAAAGTTAATATCTTTCACCTTAATTGCTCAAAACAAATCCAAAATAATTGGGAATACGTACCCTTCCATCTGAACTTAGGAGTGTATTCAAGAACAGCTTCAAGATCACCATTCCTGGTACAAACCAAAATAGGCCTTTCAAAATCATGCGGCACGGAGTCTCCTTTCTTCACCAACAAAAATCCTGGCCACTACCCATTTCTTGCAACGCCCTGCCCACTCGTCCGCCGCCAACAATCACCGCCGGAACAACCGTGGCAGCCGTTGGAGTAGTTGTGGCATTGGGGGCTGCTGCGGCCATTACAGACAGTCGGGTGCTTTTGGGTTGTTGAAATGAATTCGGAGCCAAATAAGGTGAGTTTTGAAGTGAGTTTAGGGAGAGAGGAGACAGAGAGAGAGAATGATTAGTGGAATAGACGCCATTGGATTGAAAGAAATGATGAGATTAACGATAATGGCGCTGCTGGCGCTGACATTTTGGCCATTTCTGGACACTTTCAGTGCCTTTGCTTCTTTTCTTTTGTTTTTTTTTTTTGGGTGTGTTTTGTTTTTCGCAGATAATTGTGGGGGAGCTTTGAGATACAAAATCCACTCATTTTATCGGCAGCTGTTCAAGCGAAGGGAATGACCGATGACAACTAATCAATATGTAAATAACTGTAAATAATAATATTGAAAAATTAATATATTTTAAAAAATTTAAATATTATATAAAAAAATATTTAGTTATACATGTGTATAAGACATTTGTCTTCAGCCTAATAAAAGTGTCAAAGGAGCCTCCGGCAGATTTTATTTTTCTTTCACAAAAATTTAGGTTTAAAGTGTTATGAAAGTTGATAGAATTCTTTTTTTTTAATTATATTTATATTTTTTTATTTAATTACATTCAAAATTTTATTCATTATTATTAATTATTACTTTAAATAATTATATTACATATAACTAATTATTTTTTAATTTAAAAATATGATTTTTATTTGTTTTAAAATTAAATTAATAAATTAAATAAAAATAAAAATATAATATAATTAAACTTATAAATAAAGTATTAATAATTTAAAAATTAATTATTTCAAAAAATATAAAATTTGAAATATTGTTATTTTTTTATTTTCAATTCTATAAATAACAAAAAATAAATTATCCAATATTACATTCAAATTAAGTTTCAAAAATTTTAATTTTTTTAATCACAAAACTAAAATCATTGATTTTAAAATTAAAATTTTGATTAAATTACTTACTTGTACTATATATGAATATTTTTATATTATTATTTTATTTTTTAAAATTTTATATATTTTTAAAATAATAAAAATAATTAAAAAAATTTTAATTTAAAATAAAAAAAGAGATAATTTTACTTATATTAAAGTTAGGAAATAAGATTTTAATTTTAGAATGAAATGATAAAATTAATATAAAAATTATAATTTGAAAAAATAGAAAGATAAAAAATAATTTTATTTATATTAAAATAAGTAAATAAGATTTAATTTTTATATCAAAATGATAAAAATAATAAAAATTTTCTTAATTTTAAGTTTAATTTTTATAATTTTGATATTATAAATATTTGTTTAATTTGCACTAAACTAATAATTAAAAATTACAATTTTAAAAACTAATAATTTTATTTACATTTGAATAAATAAGGAAAATTTCATCATTTTAGCAAAATGATGCAAATATTAGAAAAAAAAAATTATATTTATAATTTAAGGTGACTGACACCTAAACCTCGTGATAACGTGAGATTTGGGTATTTGCAATGCAAAATTTTATGATACCAAGTTAACGAATTTATGCATAGATAAAAATCATTTGGAATTGTCCACGTGACTTGAGTAATAAAAATAAGCTGTGTTTGGGTGAGTGGACTCCAAGCCCATTAATAGGTCTACTCAATTTCATTTATTTCCCTACAAATTATACAAATCCTTTACTCCCACAAAAAAAAAGAGCATGTAGGGCATCTTATAAACTCTTGACTATTATATATAGTTTATAAGTTATTAAATGTAAAATATAAATATGAAATTTAAGATATTTTAAATTTTATATTTTTATTTAAAATTAAATTTTTTACTCTCAATTTAATTAAATTAAAAATAAAAAAAATTTCAATAAGCATATTTACTCATCATATATAGAATTAAATTTTTTTTTTATTAAAAACAATTCACTTCACTCTAAAAAAATAATAAGAATTAGTTATTTTCATAATTATATATACTTTTAAATATACAAAAGATTAATAATTATAATCAAAAATTGATTAATTTTTAAATTAATATGATTGATTGTGATAAATACTTTTTTTTGCATAAAATATTTCTCATAAAATATTTTAAAATAAAATTAATTTGAATTTAAATATAAAAATATTACGAATATTTCCAAAATTCTTCAATATCTATAGATACCTTTTTAACATATATTAACAATATATTTTCCTTAACAGAATGATACTCTCTAATTATATTAATTATATAGATTTATACTAATAACAATTATATAAAAGCTCTCCCTATATTTTTACCAATATTTTTTTTTTCTTTTACTAGTAATGGTATAGAATATGCTATAATAAGTGTAAGCATTATTGTATTAGTAAAGTTATTCTATTGTAATTTGAATGTCATTTAATCTAGTTCTAGAAGCAATCTATGGAGACAAGGTTATCACTGGAAGTGAAATTGGTCTTGAACAAAAACACTTGCAGTAACGAGCAGAAGATGCAGGTCTACAACAATGGCAATGAGGACATATGATTGGTTGTCCAAATGGTGGTAGTCTAAGGCTGTAACAAAATAGCAAAGTTGAATTTTAAATATCTTATAATAGTTAGCAGAATTATTATTATCATGATTTTTATATATTTTATAATTTAACTTTTCATAATTATTTAATTCATAATTTACAATTAAAATTTGAATAAAAATGAAAATTAAATGAAATTAAAAATAGAATAATCAAATTTAAAATATATTTGTTTTACTTTGAAATTAAAATTAATTTTTTTTAAGCATTTGACTTAATTTAAAATAAAAATTATTTTTAAATATATTAAAATATCTATATCACTCTAAATATAAGAAAAATCTTATTAAAATTTAAAAAAATAATGAGATGTACATAAAAAAATTTATGAAATACTATATATATATACCGCATGACTCGTGACATGTGAATCTGGTAACATAGTTAAGTTTGTTTTGTCAAACAGTCTCAAATTTACATTTAGGAGCTATAGATCATAGTTAAAACAAAAATCTCTCAATTTCTAACAAAATGCACTATTCAAAGTGATGAAACAAAATAGGGAAAAAATTGCTTTGATGAGGTGGGTGAGCTACTTCACATGGTAACAAAAATCAATCTTATCCAATATTTGTCAATATTACTATGTCAAAATGATATCAACCTTACACAAAATTAAGGTGAGTTATAATGTAATGGTAAGAGGGGTTTGTTATGGTACAAAGGTTACAGGCCAACAAAAAAAAAAATGCATACATTTAATTGTTTTTTAAACTTCATATTGTGAAATTTTTTATATAACACCTTATTATCCTATAAAATGACACCATTGTCAATAAACAAAAACAAATATGAATACGGCATTTACCCTTAAGAGAATTTGAAAAAATTCTCGAATATTTAGTTATATTTTTTTAGTGGTTATATTTATCAAAAATTTTGAACCAATCAAACTAGAAGTTTCATCCTTACTCTACAAAATATACATTTAATTTGCATTTGATAATAGAATATTCAATAAAAGATTTTTAAAAAATATCCAATTAATTTGATAATTTTGTTAAATCTAATTAATGATCCAAAATTTACTTTTCATTTTAAATATTCCTTGATTATAAGGTTGAAACTTTGGTACGTGAGGTATGGTAGGAACAGTAATAAACGACAACAAAAATGCGCTTTCAAGAACAGAAGTTTTGGCAATCCCACAAAACAAATGTGAAGGATACATTTTTCCTTCAACAGCCTAGAAATTGATAGCTGCGCTCGTCATTTCTTGGGCCCATTGGGGCTAACATTAACAGATATTTCAGACGAATATGCTCTGGACCCATTATGCTCAGCTGGTCCACATTCTGACAGTAATAAATTTCATATCCAGGAAGCGGAAAAGAAGCATTATTTCAGTTTCCATTGAATATGAATGGCAACTTCCTTATGGTCTGATCAAGTCAGGCTACAAGCAAAATATTTTAGATGCAATATTTTCTATCCAGGTCTTAGTTGGGTCAGTCCATGTTAGACTAGTCCAATGACATTGGGCTCAAAGTGATTCCTGGAAATGTCTTGCGTTGGAGTTCCAATAAATTAACCAAAAAATAAAGCTTGATTGGAATATGGAGAGATGGTATACTAAAAGAAATGCTAAAGTTATCCACAAAGCACAATAAATACTGTCTCAGTCTCATGCATGCATATGTTTGGATGCTTACATTCTGCAATAATTTCCAATAAATACAAGAAACTTAGTCTACATGAAATATAGGTCAAATTTCTACGTCACTTCTGGCCCCATTTCTGTTTCAGGATCCACGATGCTCAATTCAAAAGAATTGCTTGATCTCATTGATTGGCCCTCCACTCCCCGTATCTGTTCTCTTGCCATCTCTGCCTCCAAACACTCTTTCAACTCCCTCACTATGTGACTCATTGTTGGTCTTTGTATGGAAATTGATGGCACACAAGACATTGCTATCTCCACGAACTTCCAAAGAGAATTAATATCAAAATTTCCGTTTAACCTTGGATCAACTACATTTCTTATATCTCCATTTGCCAAAAATGAACTAATCCAATGAACAATATGTATGTTCTCGTCATGACTTTTTATTATTGCAGGCCGACCTGTGATCAGCTCCAATAGAACAACTCCAAAGCTATACACATCACTTTTCTCTGTCAGCCTGTAGGATGCATAATACCTGCATTAAAGGTGAAAAAAAATAAAAAAAAAACACTTAATCAGAAAATCCTAGGAAAAACATTGTTAATGTAATACTTTGTAAGTGGCCATAAAAACTGACTCAGATCAACATATCCGACAGTTCCAGCAATCTCAGTAGACATATGACTTCTACTTTCACTTGGGAAAAGCTTTGAGAGCCCAAAATCAGCAATCTTGGCCTGCAGTTTTTCGTCTAACAGAATGTTTGAACTCTTTACATCTCTGTGAACTATAGGTGGCTTGCAGCCTCGATGCAGATACTGTAGCCCTGCAGAAAATTTGGTACTTCTTCAGCTTACAATAACTTGTAACTCAAACATGTGTAAGAAATTTAAGTTTTTCGTTAATCTGTCTGCTTGATGACCTTGTGCTGCATCCAGTGCATTCTGCAGCCTGTCTTTCCAACTCAAAGCCTTATTTCTTTTATCTGCAAAAATTAACATTCTCACTGAGGGCAGTCCAATTTGCAAGCGATGAACTTGAAGGAATGAAGATGGTCAATACCTAGTAGATATTGCTCTAAGTTTCCACCAGCCATGTATTCATAGACGATCCCAATATTAGTCCCTTCATTGCAATAACCAATGAAAGAAGCTAAATTCCGATGATGGATTCTCATCAAGAGATGAGCCTACTCAAAAACATAGTTCATTTTGCAGAAAAGCTTGTAAAAAAAAAATTGTTGGCTGCAAACTATGGACTTGTGGAGAAAAATAATTTCTAAAGAGAGGCTTTATTCTCAATTCTGTATCATGCTTACAAGTAATACAATGATTTATTTATAAGTTGTAGTCTGCCCTTCTAAAACTGAAATAAACTTAATTATAGGCAATTCTATTAATAACTATAAACCAAAATTAAAACCCATTATCACCCGTAAGAGTAACTGCTGACTCTTGATATTTCATTTTCCTATAAAGCTGCTGAAATAATGCACTAATAAAAACAGACATTTAATGTTTATTCAACAAGACTCCCCCATAAACTTAAATGCTTCTGCCATCTTTCATGCCGATCAATCTTTTGCAGTTGTTGAGAAGTATCGTCGGTAGCGGTTTCATGAAGATATCCGCGACTTGGTCCCGACTTGCCACGTGCACTAATTCCACACTTCCTTCCTTTACTTGATCTCGGATGAAGTGAAAGCGAACGTCAATATGCTTGCTTCTCTCATGATTCACCGGGTTCTTGCTCAACTCAATTGCTGATTTGTTGTCAACTCGTATCACAGTCGCACCGAGTTGTTGGTGCTCCAACTTGCCCAACAAATTTCTGAGCCATATCGCATGACGTACACACAAAAATGCTGCCACATATTCAGCTTCACATGTCGAGAGTGTCACAATCAGTTGCTTCTTTGAAAGCCAGGTAAACGCCGTGTCACCCATAAAAAACACATAACCCGATGTGCTTTTCCAATCGTCCAAGTCTCCGCACCAATCGTTGTCAAAGTATCCAACCAACTTGTAATCTGCTGCATTTGTATAGAATAACCCGAGTGACACTGTTCCTTGGATGTACCGTAGGATTCGCTTCAACGCCTTCCAATATGAATAAACTGGCTCCTCCATGAACCGACTTACAATGCTGACACTTAATGCAAGGTCCGGTCTTGTGCATGTGAGATAGCGAAGGCTTCCCACTAAACTCCGGTATTTGCTTGCGTCGACTCGTTCTCCTCCATCAAACTTAGAGAGTTTTACACCCGGTTCCATTGGTGTTGAAACCGGATTGCAAGACTCCATCTTGTACTTCTTCAAAATCTCCTTTGTATATGCCTCCTAGGATACAAAGATACCCGTCTTTCTTTGTCTTACCTCCAGATCAAGGAAAAACTTCATCAAGCCCAAATCTGTCATATCAAATTCCTGTGTCATTGTGCTCTTGAACTTTTGTATCATTTCATTATTATTCCCCATAAAAATGAGGTCATCAACATAAAGAGCAACAAATAACATATTACCTCCACTCTTCTTCACATAAAGGGCATGTTTGTAGGGACATTGCTCGAACCCATTCTCCTTGAAGTATGTATCGATACGAGTATTCCACGCCTGCGGTGCTTGCTTCAACCCGTAAAGTGCCTTCTTCAATTTCAACACCTTCTTTTCTTCTCCGATTTTCATGTACCCGGGTGGTTTTTTGATATAAACTTCTTCTTCAAGCACACCATTCAGGAATGCCGACTTGACATCCATTTGTAATATCGGCCATTTAAATTGAGCCGCTTATGAAATGAGCAATCTGATTGTCTCCATTCTTGCAACGGGAGCAAACACCTCGTTATAGTCGATTCCCACCTTTTGCTTGTATCCCTTTGCTACAAGTCTTGCCTTATACCGTTCTATCTCCCCTTGAGCATTCATCTTTCTCTTAAACACCCACTTGACACCAATGGGCTGAGTTCTTTCGGCAATTCTGCTAACTCCCATGTGTTGTTGCGATCTATTGCTTTAATCTCCTTGTCCATGGCAGTTTGCCACTTCTTGTCTCGCACCGCTTGTTCAAAAGTTATATTCTCGGAATCCACCAAAAGACATACAAGGTGTACCTCATTTATCGAATCATACAAATCTTGTAAACTTTGCATTTTGGGTTGTCGTGGTTCATCTTCATCATCAATAGTTTCAGAATTTTCCGGTATGGTTGTTGATATAGCAGTTGATGATTCTCCAACTTTGATGATATCCTCTGTTGCTTTATTCCAATCCCACTCATTTGCTTCATGAACTCATACATCACGGCTCACTAGAATCTTCTTGCTTATCGGGTCGAATAGCTTGTATCCTTTTGTTTTCTCATCCTACCCAATAAAAATATATCTTTTGCTTTTGTCTTCGAGCTTTGTTCTTCGCTGATCCGGCACGTGTGCGTAGGCCAAACTGCCGAATACTTTGAGATGAGAGACTGTCGGTTTTTGTCTGCTCCATGCCTCTTGTGGTGTTTGATCATACAACTTTGCATGTGGACACTGATTTTGAACATAGACGGCGCATTGCACGGCTTCCGCCCAAAATTCCTTTGGCATTTTCTTGCTCTTGAGCATTGACCGAACCATGTCGAGAATGGTCCGGTTCTTCCTCTCGGCCACACCGTTTTGCTGTGGAGAGTACGGTGCGGTTAGAAATCACCTTATGCCTTGCTCCTCACAATACTCCATGAAAACCGTCAAAGTGTACTCACCACCTCTATCGGATCGTACAGATTTGATGTGTCTACCGGTTGCCTTTTCCATCAGCACTTTGAATTTTTTGAACACCTCGATCGCCTCGGATTTTTTTTTAGAAAATAAACCCAAGTTTTTTGTGAGAAATCATCAATAAAGGAAATGAAATACCTTTTGCTGCTGAAAGATTCGGGGGTGATTGGTCCACATATGTTGGAATGAATCAACTCGAGAGGTTGCTTAGCCCGATATTCTGCCTTCTTTTGAAACGACATTCTCGCATGCTTTCCGAGCACACATTCTTCACAAAATTTTCCCTCGTATTCCATGTCCGGTAGTCCGTGCACCACGTTCTTCTTTGCCAACTTGTTTAGGCCTTCATGATGTAGGTGACTAAAATGAAGATGCCACAGTGACACCTTGTCTTTTACGTTGACTTGCAAACATTTTTCTTGTACACTTCTCAAATTCAGTTTGTACATCCGATTTCTCCCCATTTCAACTTGAGCAACTGAACGCCCTTGCTTGTGTTTCAATAGTAATATCCGGTCTTTCATAAAAACCGAATAACCTTTCTCTATGAGTTGCCCCATACTTAAAATGTTGCTCTTGAGATCTGGTACGTAATACACATCTTGGATTGACCCAACTAAACCATCCTTTTGTAAATAATAAATCATACCTTGGCCTTTGACCTCAACCTTCGAGCCATCTCCAAATGATACAGATATAGCTTCAACCTTTCGCATCTCTTTGAAACAATGCTCGTGCCCGCACATATGGTTGCTTGCAGTCGTGTCGAGGTACCACATCGTGTCGTTGTCAGTGTTGACTTTGTTATATGCCATTAAGAGAAAACCTTCTTCCACCTCATCTTCCGTGGCTAGGTTGGTTGTCTCTTTCACCTTTTTCTCGACTCGACATTCTTTTGCAAAATGCCCCACCTTTCCACAATTGTAACACTTATCAAAATTGCAATCCTTCGCATAGTGACCATATTTGCCACACTTGTAGCACTCGATGTTGGAATAATTTGACCAACCGCCTCTTCCACGACCGCGTCCTCTTCCACGCCAATTCTGTTGGTTTGATTGCCCCTTCTCCTCATGATACCCTTCTTGACCGCGGCTTTTCCCACCGTGACTATTTCCTCGACCACCATGGCCATGCCATTTACCTCAAAAGTTTTGAGAATAGAATATCTTTTCGTCATTGATCGATGCTTTGGTTTGAAGTGCTTGCTCAAGTGTCTCCTCCTTCTTCTTCTTCTTACGATATTCATGTGCTATAAGGGAACCGGCAAGCTCGTTGACCATGAACGTTGCTAGATCCTTTGACTCTTCTATGGCACATACCACATTCTCGAAACTGTTGGTTAACGACCTCAGAATCTTCTCCACGACCCGCACATCGGACAACTTTTCTCCGTCTCGGTTGAGTTGATTCACCACGGTTTGAACACGCGTGATGTAATCGGACACACCTTCCGACTCCTTCATCTTCATGCCTTCCAACTTGTTGCGAAGAGTTTGAAGGCAAACTTGTTTAACTCGGTCGGCTCCTTTGTACACAGTCTCCAAGATGTCCCATGCTTCTTTTGAAGTTTTCGCACTCGCAATCTTCTCAAAGCTCGACTCATCAACAGCTCGGAACAGCATGTACAATGCCGTCTTATCTTTTGATCACGTTTCTTTCAACGCCTTATTTTGAGCCGTCATATATCCTGCGGTAGATTCTGGTTCTTCAAAACCTTCTTGAACCACCTCCCAACAATCCACAGAACCGAGAAGAGCTTTCATTTGGATGCTCCAATTCTCGTAGTTCACCTTCGTTAATCAGGGCAGCGGCACATTATTGATTACACTCCCCATCGGCTTTGATACCAATTTGTAAAAAAAAAATTGTTGGCTGCAAACTATGGACTTGTGGAGAAAAATAATTTCTAAAGAGAGGCTTTATTCTCAATTCTGTGTCATGCTTACAAGCAATATAATGATTTATTTATAGGTTGTAGTCTGCCCTTTTAAAACTGAAATAAACTTAATTATAAGCAATTCTATTAATAACCATAAATTAAAATTAAAATCCATTATCACCCGTAAGAGTAATTGCTGACTCTTGATATTTCATTTTCCTATAAAACTGCTGAAATAATGCACTAATAAAAACAGACATTTAATATTTATTCAACAAAGCTACCATTAGACATAATCTTTGCAGTTGTAATAATAACAAGCCTTTGAGGTGAATTTGGGTTGTTGGATGAAGTATCATACCTCAGTTTGAAATTAAGTTGAACCATGAACTGAACCTGGAGATAGCATTTTCACAGCAACTGGTGTGCCATTGACCAAGTAGCCATGGTAAACTGTCCCAAAACCTCCTTTCCCAATAACCGTCTGGAAGCTATTGGTAATCTTGATAATCTCAAGATATGTGAATTGGCAGCTGTCTGTCTCTGTCAACAAACCTTCATCTTTTTGAGCATTGACAGAGGCCTGGATAGCTACACCAATCAATGGAGTTGTTCATTAGCAATCCATTATAAATGGAATGACTTGGCAGTCTTTTGATTACTGCCTTTCTTTTTTTTTTTTTTTTGGTGTGTGTGATTCATGTTTCCTTTCAGAATGCTGCTAGTATATGAGTATATATGCACATACCTTCCTTCCTTTTGCATTTATAGAAAATAACCAGTGCAATAAAGATGACCAGCAGCAAGGATGCAACAGTTGCAACAACTGGAACCACAATACTTTTCTTCTTCTCTTCGTTGCATGGAGTCGACAGGCAGAGACTTGGATTTCCAGCCACCCTATCATATGATTACATTTTTAATGAGTCCACAAAATTTAAAAGGGAAATTTATTTTTCTTGCAGTCATTGAAAGGTAAAAAAAGACTTGCTTGCAATCAAACTAACAATCAGTTCACTAACCTTAGTATCAGTGACCCATTATTATATCTTTCAATCAGAGGCAAAGGAACTGAACCTGAGAGCTTGTTTCCTTCCAAATTGCTGCCATTTTTGTTTAACAATCTCATTTTGGTTGTAGTAAGTATAGACTTGTACTGCAAAGGATTGACAACTTACAATGTTCTCAGGTTTGTTAGTTCGGCCAGAAATTCTTGCACCGGTCCTGTCAAGCCATTGTTTGCCAAATCACTGAAAAGAACATGCTGATTTCGTTAGAAAGCTGCATGTGGTGTTGAATTGCTAGACTAATCATCCAGGATCCATGGAAATTGTCCACTTACAGATGCTGTAGTAACTTAAGCCTGGATAGGGATGAAGATATCGGCCCTGTTAATTTACTTGTTGACAAATTCCTGTATGCAATCAGATAGCTTCGTTATAAGTTGAAGATCATTTCATTTTCATTGCTAAGTAGAGATTATTGTTAACTTACAAAGAGGTAATTCGTGGGGGTTCATAACCATTGTAGCTGCAATTCAGGCCATTCCAAGGGTACACCGGTGCACATGGATCACCTTGCCAGCCTTCATCCAACCCATAGTTTGACTTGACATCCTCAATGGCACTGACTATGATTATGAGAAACAGTGAGTTTGGGCTCAAGTTGGTCATACAAAAAGCATTGCATACATGAGAGAACATACCATCTTCCTCATCCGTGGGTGCCTGTAAGAAATCTCTGACTATATATATTTCCATGGCATTCAGAATGGGAGGAAGGGTAGATTTCTCTGACTTGTATAATGAAAAGCTCAGGTTGGCTCCTCTCACTGGCTGTGGGCTCAATATGGTCATCGAATGTAGGTAATTGCGAAGTTTGACTTCACTCAACAAGTTGCCATTTAATGTAATGTTGAATTCTCTATATTGATCCCTTGCAGGCTTTGAAGCTCAGCAAAGTGCATATGTAAAATTTTAAAGTGGGATCGCCAATGTCAAACTCAAAATGTAGCGAGCCATTAACATTTATTGGAACTGCAGCAGTTCTCATGACCTTGGATGGTAAGTTGAAAACATTGCCATTTAGGGAATCAATGGAGAAGTTGGTACCACGTGATGCGCAACGAGGGCAGTCATATGGTGTCCATATGCGATCATAAACATCATCAGGGATCCTGAGTCGTGTACCAAGTAGCAGTGCTAGTCCAAATCATGGTAACATTTCAATCATCAATGCACATTATGCATGTTGGTAGCAGAATGCAGAACTAATGGTCCTAATTGATCTTTAAGAATTGAAACATCATAGAAGTCAGCTTACTAACCTCACTATCTCATTGGTTGTTGAGCCAAAATTGAGTCGCTGATATAAATCTAAGGATGCTGATTCAGCTTCAGCTTGGTAAGTAGAATTATGGTAATGTCTTACCTCCAAAGCTGATATGAAAGGGGTTCCTGAGCCGGTGTTTAGAAGGCAAACATATATGTTATCTATTACAGGTATATGAATAATCTCCTTGATCACAATATGTTACGCATTGTCAAACTTTACTGAATCCCACTTATTAACTCCAACATATAAGTCGAATCGCGGGAGTCTATCTTGATTATCATAATTTCCATACATGAAGGAGGCTCTAATCAAGTAAATACGGGCCTTGCCTTCAGGTGGTTTTAGGGTGTAACAGTTTCTGGTCCCTTGTGGAAAGCTTCTAACATCCATAAATGATCTGGGAACAGCACCAGAACTGAAATTGGATGGTATGTTCTCATTCACTCCCGTGTTGATGAATGGTCCATCAGATTTGTATTCAAGCTCAGTTTTGTCATCATGGTAGCTGAATTCATCTGGTTTCCCACAGTCAATATTTATGTCGCCTGTGACATGAAGTTTAAATTTCAATTGAACAGGAAGACATCAATTTGCAGGTCATGCATCAGATCTGACTATAGTTTAGTAAAATTGCTGGGAAATGCACTGCTAAATTGCTTCTTTCAAAAGGAAGTTTGCAAGATACAAAACATAAACAAGGGATACCAAATGATTGAAAGCATTGCTTCTGCCATTAACCTTCAATTTTACTTGGGATTATTTGAACCTCAAAGCAAACGAAGGACAGATTAAACTACATATTCTACTGCACATATTCAATATGAAACATCAATCTTCAATCTATATAGCCTGTTGGAAAAGTGTACTTACCGCCTATGTCATCAAGTTCCCTTCTAGCTTGCTTTTGGATGGTGAAGTTCCTATCAGAACTGCTAAAGCTTGAGACTCTGACTTCTAAAGTAATAGTAGAGAGGGCCATAAACCACACGATAGATGTTCTAGCCCATGTTTCTTTACATTTCAGACTCATTCTCTCTGAGGAGAAGAAATATATTTCATTAAGGTTTTGGTTTCGTTGCCTGGTAAAGAAGGCTTGAAATTGCCCAAAATGAATTCAGTCTCAAGAAGGTATATAACTCCAACAACCAAAGAGTAGCAATATAAAGATTCCAAATAGCTTGGGCACCGTGAAAGAGAAAATTAAAGCTTGTCATTCTAGATGTGAAAGAGACTTCCGCCAACTTGCATAAGCCGTGGAACTAGTGCCATGCAGATTCTTGACTTGGAAGTTTGAGGTCGAGTGCTACCAAGTACCAAAAATCAATCTTATCCAATATCTGTCAATATTACCATGTCAAAATGACTTCAACCTTACACAATATTAGGGTGAGTTATAGTGTAATGATAAGGAGCGTTTGTTGTGGCATAGAGATTATGGGTAAAAAATAAAATAAAATAAAATTGCATACATCTAATTGTTTTCAAAACTTCACAGTCTGAAATTCTTGATATAACACCTTAATAACATATAAATTGACACAATTGTCAATAAACAATAAGCAATAGAGCTATAGCTTATTGCCCTGAGAGGATTTGAAAAAGATTCATAGGTATTCAGCTATATTTTTTAGTGATTATATCTATCCAAAAATTTGGACCAAGTAGATTGGAAGTTTCGTCCTTACTCAACAAAATATACATTTAATATGCATTTGACAATAGAATATTCAACAAGAGATCTCTAAAAAATATCCAATTAATTTGGTGACTTTGCTTAGCCTAGTCAATGATAAGATTTCTACTATAAAAATAAGGTATAAGCATAAGTTCACAATCATTAATTTATTATTTTTATTGAATACAGTGGTCCATGCCCAAGGAGTCTTTCATGAGCTTCATCCTAAGGATAAACATTTCAAACAATAATAAAAACTATTGAACAAAAGCTAATTGGTTGGTGTTTGACCTTTCCACAATCTACCAATTGCTTTCTTAGCGTTGTTAATCTTTTAGGTGTGCGTTAAAAGCATTTATAGTAATGTGTTGAAAAAGTTGCAATGTGTCCTCTTCCAAGTCGGATACTTTATGGGACCAAAACTTAAATGTCATGTAATTGTCTATAGTGGAAAGCTTGACTTTGATGTGGATGTGATGAAACTTGAATGATTTTAGCGAGATATTACTTGTTTTTAGATTTTTTTTTCCACTCATTATGTTATTAATTATACACCACTCTCATCCAATATTGAGATCGAATTTGATTATAGATCTTATGAACAACATGGAATTTTGAGATGTTTGATTCATAATTTTTCTATTCAAGAATCAAAATAAGAATAAAAGATTATTATTTATAATGTTTGATAAAAAGGTATCTCATTTTTATTCTTATTCTAGTATTTAAGAATCATTCATTTATTACTCATTTTCATGTTGTTTAGTTACATTTTCATATCTCTCTAGGTTCTCTCTATAAATTAAAGATATGTTATGATATATACATATTTACATATTATTTTCTATTAAAAATAAAAATTATTATAAATAATAGAATCATATTATATACCATAATAACCAAAAAGTATTATAAACAAAAGTATTAATAAAAATTTATGTGACAATAATAACAAAAAATGATTTAAAAATTTTATAATGATATTTAAATAATAAATTATAATAATAATTATTATTATTAGTGTATATAAGGGATATTTTAAATAATCTTTTAATAAATACAATATTTATCTAGTTATAATACATATTTAGATGTTAATTTTAATTCATGAATAGAAATTTATTAAGTAATTATAAAATATAATATATAAATTAAATTGAATTTAATTAAGAAATTTTAACCTTTAACAATCATTTAAGGCCAAATATGAAATATTTAAAAAACATAAAAATTAAGGTGTAATTTATTAAAAATGGACAAAACTTTCCTTGATGAGATTATGAATAGAATCTTATGGAATCTCTTATTATGGCCAACCAATCATAAATCTAGCATAAAGGAAATTTTCTTTTTAGGATCTCACTATTTCTTTTAAGAGGTATTACATAGAGTCACTAGAACTTAAACATGAATCTGGTCTCCACCTATACCAAGAATTCTATGATTGCAATACTACTATGCCAAAATTTATTTATTTGGAATTTCGCCACCCTTAGAGTTGCCTTTTCAAGTCACTCTAATTTGTTTATGGTCGGATTGTAGTAGGAGGAATCCTTTTTCCTATTTAGCAGTCCAAAAACAAATCATAACCATTACAAGAGTGATTGAGTTCGATTATTTTAAGAATCACAAATCAAGATCATGGAAGAGTTTGTTTGGTCTTAGAAAAACACCTAAAATCAAAACCAATGTATGAAGGTCATGATCAAATCTCCCAGTTGCCAAAACCCATTATGCAACAAATCTTACTTTACTTGCCTCCCAAATATGCAGGTAGGGCTGCCATTCTATCCAAGTCCTTGAACACCATTTGGAACTTGATCCTAGCCTTGGATTTTGATCTTGACCAATCTTCCTTCATATGGGTTGAATACAAAGCCAATGATTCCATATAGGAATTTGTTAAGTCAGCCAAAGCATCTTTGAAAATACTTTATCAATAATATATGGTTAAAGTTAGGAGCTTTAAATTGTCCTTGATTTGTTTTGGCACAAAATTCCTTACACACCTTGCTAAATGGTTAAAATTGCTAGAATAGAAGGCTTATGTTGAAGAATTTCATCTTTCCATGCCACTAGAGTTCTAGTACCACAAGTTTTCATTGCCTAACTTTGCAATATGGCTTCTAGTTAAATTGAAAATTGTTGCTTGCAAATTGTATCATTGGATAGATGTTTACAACATTAAATTTCCTTGTCTCAAATTTCTAGAGCTATATAACATTATATTCTGCGAAGTTATAGTGCAAAAACTACTGTCAAACTACTCTGTGCTTGAGACTTTTTGTATCAAAATTTCACAAAATTTTGATCACCTTTGTCTACTTGATCATTTGCTAAATCTTAAGAAGGTAGATATAGATAATGTCTATTTCATAGATATTAGAGTACCAAATATTCAATATTATACCATACTACAATCTACCATTATAGCCGAAATTTGTTACTTATATCAATTTAAAGGAGTTAAGACTAAAAATTTATCTTTAATTTTTCATACTTTGATATTATTGATAAAAGTTAGTGCTACTACTATGTCTCTTTGATGTTGCATTTTTGGTTTATAGTTTCTAGCTTCTACTAAAGACCCAAAAGTTAGTTAGAATATAGTTAACTTAGTTAACAAGGCTGTGGGAAACAATTGCTACCTATGTTAGCTTACTTAACCAAACTTTCACTTAGTATTATTCAAATTCAAATTTGATGTCATGATTATAATTAAAATTTGAATCATTTTGTAATACTAGTTACTAGAAACTTTTTAAATTTAAATTTAGAAATGTATAATGTAATCAAAGCAACAATGATATAAAACTATGGATAATGATCAATGCAAGGTGAATTGCTTCCCCTACAAGTCTAAAAAACCTTATACTCCTTCCCTTCTATTCTTATATTCAAAAGAAAAGAAAAAACTTACAACACTGGTATCAGAGCATTTTAGTTCTTTAGGGACTTGCCAAAATTGTGAGGTTTGAGAGCAAACATTTGAGAGAAACATGTGAATGAGTGGAAATATGGAAGAAAGGTTTGAGAGAGTCTATCATAGGAGACCAAGTCAACTTTTACAAATGGCTTATGTAAATTTTTCTCTACTGCCACCTCTAAAGTTCAATGGAGATAACTATCTCCAATAGCCAGTCATGATGAAGGCCTATGTTAAGGCCTTTGATCTCTAGGATGTAATAGAAAATGGAGGAGTCATTCCACCTTTACCATCAAATGTAACACCGATACATCTTAAAAACCATAGTGAGCTTGTGTTAAGATAGTACAAAGCCTTGACATGCATTCATTCATCTATTATAAAAGCAATTTTCAATAGGATTATGACTTATGACACAACTAAGGATGCATGGGAAAAGTTGAAAGAGGACTATGGTGGAAGTGAGAAGACATGAACAATGTAGCTTCTCAATCTTAAAAGAAAGTTTGAGCTATTTAAGATGAAAGAAACAAAAACCATAAAGGATTATGGGGATAGGCTTATAAAGTTGGTCATTTAAATTAGAATCCTTGGAGAAGATCTCTTAGATTCAAGGATTGTTCAAAAGGT
The DNA here is from genome assembly GCA_037832385.1 of Rhizophora apiculata. Taxonomy (NCBI): domain Eukaryota; kingdom Viridiplantae; phylum Streptophyta; class Magnoliopsida; order Malpighiales; family Rhizophoraceae; genus Rhizophora; species Rhizophora apiculata. Next base: position 6,721,229 of record CM075429.1, on the reverse strand, counting down.
GTTGGTAAGCATACTAGAAAGGTTTGAACTAAAAATATCTTCACTTAAAAAACTTTAAAGATCTTTCAAAAATTTCTCTAAGTGAGCTGATGAGTACTTTGCAAGCTCAAAAATATAGAAGATTGATGAGATTGGAGGAGGGTTCTACTGAGAGTGCTTTCTTAGGTATGCACTCAAAAAAAGCATAGCAAAAGAAAAAGAAACAATCTAGAAAGCAGCAGAAAAAGGAGGGAGGAAGTAACATTGGTGGTAAATAAATGATCCACCTCATGAACATTACAAAAAGACCTCTCACTTGCCAAAGTATTGTTAGTGGAGGTTTGATATCATTTGTAGACACTACAATGAGAAGAGGCATAAAGAAAAAGTTTGACTTAAGAAAAGAAGGTCTTACTAGAATTAGCAGCAAGCATAGGTCGCAAACAATAACTAAGAAGAAATTGAAGAACAACATTTTGTTGCTACTATCATTGCAATTGATAGAGATACTGAAGTTTGGTTGGTTGACAATGGTTGTTTAAACCACTTGTCACCAAACTTAAAAGTTTTCAAAAGGCTTGATCAATCCTTTTCATCTAAAGCAAGGATAAGGAATGGTGATTATTTACAAGTCAAAGGAAAGGGAGTTGTTGTAATCTAATCTCACCTAGGGGAAAAGGTGATCTCAAATGTGCTATATGTGCCTAACATTAATTAGAATCTACTAAATATAGGTTAACTTCTAGAGAAAGGTTGCTCATTAATTTTTTTTTTAAAAAAAAAACATTGCACCATTCATGATGCATTTAGGGTGGACCTTTTTGCAATACCTATGAAGGGAAAAAACTTCCATTGAGACCTAAAGTAAGCTGAGAATGTAGCAATACTTACTTCCTTAATTGAAGCAAATTTATGGCATAAAAGAATGGAGCATCTACACTATGTAGGCATACAAAAGCTTCATAAGAAACAAATGGTGCATGATCTACCAAAAGCATTTGATCCTGAGGTTATGTGTCAAGCTTGTTAACAAGGAAAATAATTTAGATTGCCTTTCTCAACTAATCAAAGCCAAAGAAATAAAAACAAGTTAGAGCTATTGCATAGTGACACTTGTGGTCCCATAAACATAGATTCACTCAATGGTAATAGGTATTTTATTACTTTTATACATGATCTTACACTAAGAAACAACTTTTTGTTGCTACTAGCATTGTAGTTGATAGAGATACTAAAATTTGGTTGGTTAATAGTGGTTGTTCAAACCACATGTCACCACACTTAAAACTTTTCAAAAGGTTTGATCAATCCTTTTCATCTAAAGTAAGGATATGGAATGGTGATTTCTTATAAGTGAAAGGAAAGGGAGTTGCTACAATTTAATCTCACTCAAGGAAAAAGGTAATCTCAAATGTGTTATACTTGCCTAACATCAATCAAAATCTACTCAGTGTAGGTTAGCTTCTGGAGAAAGGGTTCTTATTAAAATTTTTTTATTAAAAAAAATAACTTTTCACCCTTTATGATGCATTTGGGGTGGAGCTTTTTATAGTACCTATGAAGAGAAAAGGCTTCCATCAGGGCCTAAAGCAAGTTAAGAATGTAACAATACCTACTTCCTTAACTGAAGTAGACTTATGGCATAAGAGATTAGGGCATCTACATTATGTAGTAATGCAGAAGCCTTATAAGAAAGAAGTGGTGCATGATTAGCTAAAGGTATCTAATCTTGAGGTTGTGTGTGAAGCTCATCAACAAGGAAAATAATCTAGACTGCTTTTATGAACTAATCAAAGCTAAAAACTAAAAACAAGCTGGAGTTGTTTCATAGTGACACCTATGGTCCCATAAGCACATATTCACTTAATGGTAATAGGTATTTTATTACTTTTATAGATGATCTTACAAGATTCTATTAGTTTTTTCTTTTGAAACAAAAATCAGATACTACAAAGGTGTTCCAAGAGTTCAAAGCTTGGATTGAGAACCAAGCAAGCTACAACATCAAAGCTATTAGATTAGACAATGGAGCTAAATATGCTTCAAGCTCCTTCAAACAAATTTGCCTAGTAGCTAGCATACAATAATAATTCACGCCTCCTTATAACCCTTAACAAAATGGTGTAGGTGAGAAGAAGAACAAGACAATAATGGAGATGTCCAAGTATTTTCTTTTTGAGAAAGCAATGCCTAAAAAGCTTTGGGATGAAGCTGTGATGACAGTAACATATCTAATCAATAGACTTCCAATGAGGGCTTTGCATGAACAAACTCCTTTTGAAGCTTGGTTTGGGAGAAAACCTTCTTTTGGCCATTTAAGAGTATTTGGTAACATCTGTTATACTTATGTCTTAAAAATAAAAAGAGATAAATTGGATTATAAAGTAGAAAAAAATGTGTTTATGGGCTATACAAACACACTAGGCAACTATAGGGTATTCAATTCTCTCATAAATAAGATCTTTATCAGTAGAGATGTTGTAGAAGAGGAGTCCTAAAATTAGGAGAAAGACAATGTTGTTTATCATAATCAACATAAATACAACAATCAACTTTAAATGATGAATTAATAGATCATACACCAGTTAGAGGAATAAGGTCTCTTTTTAATTTTATGAAAGAAGCCTTGTTGCTGAACTTAAACCATCAAGCTATATAAAGGCCTTAGTTGATTATAAGTAGAGAAAAGCTATAGAAGTTGAAATTAAAGCAATTGAAAGAAACAAAACTTGGATCTAAGTGGATAAACCACAAAATAAAAAACTCATAAGAGTCAAATGGGTTTACAAAATCAAGCTAAATCCAGATGGGTCAACAAAAAAGTTGAAAGTAAGGCTAGTGGCAAAGGCTTATTTTCAACAATATGGCATTGACTACTTTGAAATAGTCTCCCTTGTTGCCAAATTAGACACTGTTAAGTTGCTCCTAGCATGGTAGCACAAAAAGGTTAAAAGGTTCATCAACTAGATGTACAATTTGCCATTTTAAACAATGAGCTGTAGGAACAAGTTTTTGTTGAACAACCTGATGGCTTCCTTAAGCAAGGACTAGAAGATAAAGTCTTTTTATTAAAGAAGGCCCTATATGATTTAAAGCAGGCACTGAGGGCTTGGTACAACAAGATCAATGACTTCTTATTAAAGCTTTCATTCATCAAAAGTAGGAATGAGACTACCTTGTATATGAAAGCAAGAAAGGAGGAGTTGTTGATAGTTTCAATCGACATTGATGATCTTTTAGTCATTGGAAGTAACCCTAAAACAATTGAGCATTTCAAATATGATATGATGAACATGTTTGAAATGACTGACTTAAGTTAGATCAACTTTTTCCTTGGATGGGAAGTGAAACCAACCGAGAAAGAAATATTTGTGAGTTAAAAAATGTATGAAAAAATGCTCTTTGAAAGATTTTAGATGATGAATTGAAAGAGCTTAAGCACACCATTGGCTATTGGTGCAAGGTTTCTTAAAGAAGATGGAGCACTTAAAGTAAATCCTAACAAGTTTAAGAGATTAATTGTTTACTTGCTATTTCTATTTGCATCTAGGCCAAATATTATGCAAGCAGTAAGTCTCCTATCAAGATACATGCACAATAACTTATGGCATAATGTTCAACAAAATTGAGAAGCTTGAAATGGTTGGCTACACTAACAGCAATTAGGGAGGCACTCAAGATGAAATGAAAAGTACTTTAGGGTCTGTGTTCACCTTGGGATCATGTGTGTTTAGCTAGTATTCAAAGAAACAATTAGCTATTACATAGTCAACAATAGAAGCTGAATATTTAACTGTTATAATAGTTGTAAAGCAAGCCATCTAGTTACGAAACATGCTAGTTAATCTACAACAGGCACCAATCAAGCTTATTATGATTTATTGTGACAACCAAGTTGCCATTGCAATCTTTCAATATATAGTGTAACATGGAAAGACTAAACACTTTCTGTTGAAGATTCATTTTGTTAGAGAGGTTTAAGAAAATAATGAAGTTAGGTTGGTATTTTGCTCTTTAAAAAAGTAATTAGCAAACATTTTAACTAAACCACTCCATAGAAAAAGATTCATGGAATTAAGAACCCAGTTGGGGATGGAAAGCAACAGCACTAAGGAGGAGTGTTGATGAAAGTTGGTGCTGCTGCTATGTCTCTTTGATGCTGCATTTTTGGTTTCTAGTTTCCAGTTTCTTCTAAAAGCCTAAAAGTTAGTTAAGTAAGTTAAAAGTTAATTAAGTTAGTTAACATGTTTGCTAGGAAATGATTTCTACCTATGTTAGCTTATTCAACTAAATGTTTACTTAGTATTATTCAAATTCAAATTTGATGCCATAATTGTAATTCAAATTTGTATTTAAATTTGAATCATTTTGAAATACTAGTTATTGGAAACTTTTTGAATTTAAATTTGGAAATTTATGATGTAATCAAAACAAAATTGATGTATAAAACTATAGATGATGTGAATTGCTTCTCTTACAAGTCTAAAAAACCTTCTGCTCCTTTCCCTCTATTCTTTCCAGTCAAAAGAAAATAGAAAACTTACAATAGAAACATTGGATTGGTAGGGATTTTTCTGAGTGAAGCTTGGATTTCAAGTAAAAAGCTAAAACAATTACTCTTGACCAATCATAATGACCAAGAAGATTAGGCTATGGTGAAGATAGTGGCACCAAATTTGCAGGCCTTTATGCAAGATTTTTGTGACATTCCATCCATTTTCTCTGTAAGCACCTATAATCTTTCTCTATAAACACCTCTAATCTTCTTTCTGTTAATCTAGTCCTTAGATTACAGGGAACTATAAATGTAATTTACTTTTGCAAACTTAAGAAGTACCTAAGAAACTTAAAAAAAATTTAATGTTTTGCACTTGCACTTCTCTAATTCACTTCATCAAGTATTGCATGTTTAAAATCTGCTCCTATTTCTTTTAATGAACCGAATTATAAAGTATGAGTTTATTCCACGGGAACTAATGGGATTAGTTCTTTTGTTGCCGGATATTGAGAGCTTGAGGGTGGAAGAGCCTTTGAAGAAAGCAAACTTTGTAGTTGTTTTGGATGGCTTCCTATGGAGTTCTTGTCTTGTAGATTTGTGTATAATGCCATTTGGTGCTCTATCAGAAAACAAGTTCATTAAGGTAATTTCTTGTTGATCAAAAATATGATCTTCTATCAATTAGTTTTACTTGGTTAAACTAAGCATATTCTTTATAATATGTATTTAATTATCTCTTGTTTAATAGTTTATACACGAGAAGCTGGTCAATAAACAAGGAATGACGCCTTCTAAGGACAATACCAATCATTACAAGACTGGTAGAATTACTTAACAAATTATTAGATTGAGTTGCATTCAAAGGTTAGTGACAATGTGAAGGTTCTTAATGTTAGTTCCTTAATTGAGCTACTCCCATCTCTTGGCTAGAACCACTGTGTTAGATTCAAACTAAAGTGGTGAGCAAAAGGAATGCACTCTTTGGCTATAGTTACTAGGAAAAATTCAAGTTTGTTTGTTCTAATTTTGGAAAAGAAAAACAAAAAAGTAACTTCAGGGCTATCAATGATCATGCTTCAATCAAAGGTATTGCCTCTTGAACTAGGTATAGTAGTTATTATAAGCAGAACATAATATATGGATATTGAGGAGTTCTCCCTATTATGTTTCATTGACTTGAGTTTAATAGAAGAGCTATGTGTGACATACAAGTGCACAACAATAGGCATGTTTGCCAATTGCAAGTACTTATAACCAAATCGAACAAAAAGTTATTCACAAAGTAATCCAAATATAACCAAAAAAAAAAAAAAGAAGGAAAAATAGTTCACATAAAGAATCTTCCTTAGTTTTGAGTAGTTAGTTACAATGGGTTTCATATCCTATTGCAAGTTTCAAGATACCTTAAGACTTCATAGGTGATAAAGCAACGAGGTATGTAATTGGTCCATCCTTATGCCAATTGCTAGCTCTCAATGGTTAATATTTAGATATTATTAATATCAGTTATAAGTAATAACAACAAATTTGATTGAAGTCAAGATTAGGATTTTACTTACTCACATTATAATTGTCATACACATTACATAATTAAGTTGTCATTGTCTAGAAGATAGGTGCTAAAAAGAACAAGAGGATACAATTGGACCCCTTGGTCATATATATGTCTTAAAAGTACCAAAATCGTGCTAATATTCAAAACTATTTTATGGAGATGTGGCCTACCCAAACATTCGAAGTATGGGTAGTAGCTGCTTGGTAGTGTAGGACTATAATACACACACGCCACACATATTGGTTGTCGTGGCCTTAGGGGAGAGTGGGGCAAATCAGAGAACTATAAGACTAATGTCATCATAAGCCTAAATGTTAATAATTATGGAACAAATCAGAACCCTTTTTTTTTTTTTCTTTCTTGGTGATGGGTACATATTCAATTACTTGGCTTATTAGGCCAACCTACTTCACTTGGTATTATTAGAGAAGATACCATTGTAATGACAAAAATTATTATAGGAACAGATAGTTTTAGAGATTTACTTGCCACTATTTACAAGTTTAAGTATGATTTATGTGTTTGAGAATTTGGCTATATGAGGAGATTTATTTATAGATGTTGCATTACAAGTTAATGTTGTGGAATGTAAAAGTTTGATATTCCATTATTTTGACCAAACTTATTGATAGATGTTGCATTGGAAGATGAATCCTACAAATTCACATGAATATTTTGACTGTGTTTATTAAGTAATAGTTAAATGAAATCTGACTAGATACAAATATGTTAATTTTATTTGTATTTTTTAAAATATATTATTTTTATAACTAAAGTCTATATAACTTATAAGTTACATGACTTACATGTTATAATAGAGTAATTTTATTGGTGCACTAAAACATGTAAGTAATGGTTAGTTTAATTGAATAAATTTATTCCTAGTTAATGGTTTAGTTGAATTATGAAGTTGGTGTAGCCCCATTGTCTCATTTTCCATTTTTTGTCACCTACTAATATGAAGATTATGATAATGATGATGGGGCAAAAGAGGAGGATGAGGTGGTAGGGGCATTGCAAAAGTTTTAAGTTTAGTTTAAAATTACTTACACTTTTTTTTTTAATTTTTAAATTTAAATTAGAATATTTTGGCTATTTAATTATAAATTTCTTAATAAAGAAAATGTGTTTGGTTTTGGGATATTTGGCCCAAAAGGCTTAATTAATGAGTGATGTGGTTTAGAGTGTTCAATTGGCCATTTGTTTTTTTGTCTAGGCCATTACGTAGTGCAAGGCAGCATGTCATGTGATTGCAACAAATATAATCAATCAAGCAAACCTAACAACATGTAATGCATCTTTAATAAGAAACTTCAAAAAATGTGATGGTCTGCACTTGTACTTTTCTAGTTCACTTCAACAAGTAATGCATCTTCATTTTTTTTTTCTTATTATCAAGCTTTAAACTAAAGTTGTTTCCATTTCTATTTCTTATTTATTTATTCAATTATTTTCAATCAATTAAATTACAAATTCTGAGTTTATTTCACTAGAACTAATAATGGAAACATCATTTCCTTTAATACCAAATATTGAGAACTTGTGGGTGAAAGAGCCCTTGAATAAAGTAGACTTTTTAGCTTTTTTGGATGACATCCTATGGAGTTCTCACTCTATGGATTTATGTGTAATAGCATATGGTGTTTTATTAGAAAACAAATTCGTTGAAGTATTTTCTTGTTAATCAAAAATACAATCTTGCAACAATTAGCTTTACGATTAAACTAAACATGTTCTTCATAATTTGTAGTTAACTATTTTTTCATCAACAATACATATTTGAGAAGCTAAAGAGTTGAAAAGAAGTGCCACCCTTTTACTGTGAGGACAATGTCAAATATTGGCAAAAGTGGCAAGATTACTTGAAAAATTATCAAATTGAATTACATTCAAAGGCTAGTGACAAGTGAAGGATCTCAATGTTAGTTCTTTAATTGAGCTACTCCCATCTCTTGTCCCAAACTAACAAGTTAGATTCAGATTAATGTAGTGAGCAAAAGGAGTGCAATCTTTGGCTATAGTAATTAAGAAAAATTCAAGTTTGTTTTGTTTTAGTTTAGGAAAGAATAGGAGCTTTAGGGTTATCACTTATCATGCTTCAATCAAAGGTATTACCTCCTAAATATGGACGAGTTCATCTCATTATGTTTCACTGTAGTCAATTTTCAATTGCTAGCTCTCAGCAATTAATATTTAGACATTATTAACACTAATTATAAGTAACAATAACAAATTGATTGAAGAAAATATTATAATTCACTTAGTCACATTCTAATTGTGATACTGATTACATAATTATCATAATCATTGTCCACAACACAAAGTTTTTAAACAACAGGAAGATATAAGTCTTTCCTTATTCACAAATGTCACATTTTATTTCCTATATGTGTCTCAAAAAGCACCTAACTTATGGCAACATTCAAGGCAATTTTTTGGAGACTTGGCCTCAGTAATTGGACCAGAACCTGAACAAATGAAGCACTAGCAGCAGCTCCTTGGTGGTGTAGGTGTGCAACACATGTAGCCCAGACATATGGGATATCGTGGACCGGTTGAAAGGAGGGGGGACTGGAGAACTACAAGATTAATATCAACATAAACCTAGAATTTTCTTAATTAGGAACAAAATAAATTTTATTTCTTTGGTGATTGATATTTATTCAATTACTTTGCCTATTTGGTCAACCTACTTCACATGGTATCATTGGATAAAATAGCATTGTGATGATGAGTATGATTAACAAAATAGATGGCATCAGAGACTTGCATGCCATTCCTTATAAGCCTAAGAGAGTTATCTGATCAATTTATGTGAGAATTTGGCTACTTGAGGGGATTTATTTATAGATGTTAATTAAAATAGTTTATGGCATGAAAAGTAGAAGTATGATTTTCCATTATTTTGATTGTTATGACATAAATATGTTGACCAAGTTTATTAAGTAATAAAATTATTTTCACAAAAAAAAATTATTTTTACAACTTAAACATGTGACCTTTGTGTCACAATGAAATAATTTTATAATACCTAAACTCATCATTAAGTAATACTTAATTGTGCTACTAGTGATCTAATGTTAAAGTTACTTAAACTATTAATTTCAACTCTAGGGTCTTATCACTAACCCTAACGAATAAACCTAAAAGGTTACAAAGTGTGTATTTTTTCATGTAAATCAATTAAATCATGCAAAAAGTTCCTAACAAGTTCAATGTAAAGAAAAGCTAATTAAACTCCCAAAGGTAGCAATTTAAAAGCTGCATACAAGTTAAATACCAAATTTCTTTGTTAATGACTACATATCTAACAAGACAAAGAGAGCAAAACCATGATTAGGAGACCACAGATCACTAATATCAAAATAATGAACCAAAGATTCAAGAACATGTCACACTATTGTGCCTTCCTTGGCTAGACAGGCAAACCTTTGACCGAAATGATAGATTCTTTGAATCCTCTCTATAATTTTAAAAAGATAAAATAAAACAAGACAAACAAATAAGAAAGGTGACAAAGATATTAGTATTGACATGATACCTAACAGAAAGCTAACTAATCCAAACAAATATTAAACAATAAAAGAGAAATTACTAAGAAATATTAAGTTCTCCTTTCTCACTAATAATCTCCCTCTAAGAAGGAGCCCTTATCATGGCTTCTAGTTAGGGAGAATCCTCTTCGACACTTGAAACCTATAAATTTTTGTTACCATTGAAAGAGCTAGTTAAAGTTTTCTTATGACCATCATAATTTTCCAAGACAGCCAAAGCAACCTAATATTTGGAGAGACAATGCAAATTGTTAGGTGAAATAAGATAAACGAAGGAGGGCAAGGAAGAATTATTTCAAGGGAAATGTATTAGTTCAACAATCTAGAAAAATTAGAACATTTGAGAAAATCTCAAAAGATACACAAAGATGACATAGATATGACAATGGTTAATGTAAGCTAGTAAACTCTCACATTGGGAATAAATGGTTAGCACATAATTTTTTTTTTTGGCTGATTACTTCATTGGATGTAGTTCTATGATAGAGAAGACAATCTTATCTTCTAATTAGAGAATATGCACAAATGACACATGGTCAATATGTATTAGAAAACATTGTCAAACTCATAAATCTTTAAGCCTAAAAAATAATCCAAAAAAGTACAACACATGCTAAAATGTTATAAATGTTAACTAAAATTCTTTATGCTTAACTGAAGCCTTACAAGATGCTTATATGGTGCTAGAGTATTGCACAGTAGACTCAAATTCTAAGCTGCAAGTTTTTTTCTTTTTTTGAAAGTTAGTTGGGGCAATTACTTTAAATTTCAAATTAAACTTGGTTGACTTACTAAGTAGAGTGTTAGTGGCTTCTTTTGTAAGCTTTAAGAACAAATTCAAATTAGTTTGAATTTGTACCTAAGCTGTCAACTATGTATTTTAAATTCAAATTGATGTAATCATGTAGGAGTGTACCACTTTAAAATGCTTCACTTATATGTATTGAAGCATGAAAGGATGATGTAAGAGATAAACCTTTTGATCATCAATTAAGAGATCCTTTTTTGCTTTCCCCTCTTTTGCTTTATACCTATTGTTGTTAAAATTCCAATAACTAGTATTAAAGTAGGTTACTCTATTAAAGACCTATAAAGAGTGAACTAAAAGAAAGGAAAACACCTGAGTGCACTTCAACTAACATACCTGCAATTTTTTGGAATGGAATTCTTTAGCTTCTCACCCTTACCACCACCAAAATTTAATGAAGATAACTACACTCAGTGGTTAGTCATGATGAAGGCATATTTGAGAGCCTTTGATCTGTGGGAGGTCACTGAGAATGGTGCTAATATTTCTCCTCTCCCTGCTAATCCAATAATGACACAAATGAAACACCACAGTGAGTAAGTTTCAAGGCAGTATAAAGCCTTGACTTGCATTCATTCTGTTATTGCAGAAAGTATCTTTAATAGAGTCATGGTTTGTGACATAGCTAAAGAGGCCTAGCAAAGGTTGAAGTAAGAATTTGGAGGTAGCTTAAAGACCAAAAATATGCAATTATTGAACCTTAGAAGGGAATTTGAACTGCTAAAAATGAAGGAGTCTGAAATTGTCAAGGAGTATAGTGATAGATTACTAAAGGTGGTGAACCAAATTAGGGTTCTTAGAGAAAACTTCCCTAATAAGTTGGTTGTTCAAAAAGTCTTAGTTAACATACTTAAGAGGTTTAAGGCTAAGATTTCATCCTTAGAGGACTCTAAAGATTTGAACACCATCACTTTGGCATAATTGTTGTATGCCCTCCAAGCTTAAGAGCAAAAGGGACAAATAAGAAAGGAAGATACTGATGAAAGTGCCTTTCAAGTTAAGCAAAAATAGAAGAGTACTCAATAGAAAAAGCAAGGATCAAAGCAGGAAAGGAAGTCTATAAATGCAAAAGTAGAAGGAAGAAAACACCACTCACCATATGAATATTGTAGCAAGACTAAACATCTGACTAAGTTCTGCTGGAGGAGGCTTGACATTATGTGCACTTTTTGTTAGAAAAAGGGGCACTTTGAGAGGATCTGCAAGAAAAAGCAAAGTCAGCATTAGTAAGACCTACCAACCAAGATAGATGCACAAGTGGTAAATGATGACCAACAAGTTGAGGAGTAGCTTTTTGTTGCTAGTAGTAGCACTTCTAAAAAGGCATGTGAGACATGGCTTATGGATAGTGGTTGCACAAAGCATATGTCTCCAATCCTTGATGTTTTTAGGACTTTGGATGGCTCCTATAGCTCTAAAGTCAAGGTGGGCAATAGACAGCTTTTACAGGTGAAAGGGAAAGGGACTATTGCTATTTCCACTCATTTAGGTACTAAACTAATATCTAATGTTTTGTTTATGCCTAATATCAATCAGAATCTTCTCAATGTTGGGCAACCTCTTGAACATAATTGCTCTTTTGTTTTCAAAAACAAAATGTGTATCATTTATGATGCATATGGCCTTGAGCTTACTGTTGTCCCTATGAAAAGGAAAAGTTTCTATTTAGACTTGAAAGATGTCTCTCTTCAAGCATTACCTACTTTTAATGATGAATCAATCCTGTGGCATAAAAGATTGGGCAACTTTCATTATGTTGGAATTCAAACCCTTCGTAAGAAAAATCTTGTCAAATGTATGCCAGAAATTTCTGAACCTATAAGTGTGTGTGAGATTTGTCAACTTGGCAAGTAAACTAAGTTCTCTTTTGAAGTTCTCGACTTTTCCCTAGGATCTACTAGTTTGTGATACTGAGAGGGGGGTGTATCAGTATCACCACAATTCGTAATTCGTAGGTAAGTGAACAACTTAAGCGAACTCTTTCTCAGACTCGACTAAGGTAGATCTATTGTTACCTTACTAATCACAATAGTCTCCAAAGTCACCTTTTAAACACCTTGTCAAATAGACAATTCAGATGTTCTTATTTAGGCCTTCGTTAGGTTATGGGTTGACTGATACTTTAACTGTGTTCACAACTAAATTCAAAACACAGAACGTAAAGCAAATTAAGGACACACGAGATTTACGTGGTTCCGTCAACGTGACGTACATCCACGGTGGTAGGGACTCTCCCTTACCGAGACTATCCACTATACTTGAGAATTTCAGTTACAATGGATGTCTTAATCCTCTAACTCCTTTCACTATTGCAAATACTAAGCAAGTACAATACAAAGAGTGTCACTTACTGTGTCTACCCTTCTTCTAACTTGTCTTGCCTCTGTTGAATTGAAAGGCTGCTCCACTGCCGCTTAGAAGTTCACCGCAATACTCTCTAATCTCTCTTGAAGAAATCTGGAAATATGTTGAGTTCTTTCCGAGGCTCCTGCTTTCACCGTCTCACGGTCTCACCCGTCTCATGTTTCACAGCTTTTCCGTCCAATCTCTCATCAATCTAAATGTTCTTCTCAAACCGGATCTTTTTCTGCCAAATCTCTCACCGTCAACCGGATCTCTCTGGGGCCAAAACGCCGTCCAGCTCAGCCTCACCGTCATTCTTTCTGGTCTCACCCCGTCGCCGGAATCTCTTCAAGCCGGAATTAATCTCTTCAATCTTTTTTGGTCTCACCCCGTCGCCAAGAACCGCTGTTTAATAATGCGTTCTGCTCAGCCAACTGTGTGCCGTTATGCTCAAATTGGCCTTATAATTGCATTTAAACAAATTTATTTATATACTTATGCTATTCAACTTAGTATACAACACCCTATTCACCCCACCAGAATGGGGTATGTGAAAGGAAAAATAGGACTGCAATGTCCATGGCCAAGTGCTTGTTAGTTGAGAAAAGTCTTCCCAAAAAGTTTTGGGGAGAGACAGTGGTCACTTCGGTATACTTACTAAATAGGTTACCTACCAAAACATTGTCTGACATAACTCCTTTTTAGGCTTGGTTTCAATACCAACCATCACTTGACCATCTAAAGATTTTTGGCTACCTCTATTTTGTTTATGTGCCTAAGCAGAAAAAAACAAGTTAACCTCAAGAGCAATTACAACCATTTTTATTGGGTACACAAACACTACTTGCAATTACAAGGTCTATCACATCAACTTTGGAAAAGTTTCAATTTCCAAAAATGTTAAATTCAGTGATGTTGAGCATTGGAATTGAAGTAGATCACAAATTGAAATAATTTAAACTCAATCTGATCATGCACTTAATATGCTTGCCCCAGAAGTCGAGTCATCAAATGATGATGAAAATCACCTAATCAGAGGACTAGACCCCTCTCTGATGTTTATGAGAGGGCAAATGAAGTTGCATCAGAACCTACAAATTATGAAGAAGTTTTAAATGTACTTGCCTATAAGAAAGCAATGCAAGAAGAGTTACAATCAATTGAAAAAAATGAGACCTGTAACCTAATCCCTAAACCAAAAAAAAAAAGTTTTTCATAAGGGTCAAATGGATCTTTAGGACTAAATATCAGGCTGATAGGTCCATTTGCAAATATAAAGTTAGGCTAGTAGCTAAAAGATACTCACAGGAGTTTGGAATAGACTATTGTGAAACCTTTGCCCTAGTGGCTAGAATGGATACTATTAAATTGCTTATTGTAATTGCAGCTCATAAAGGATGGAGAATTCACCAATTAGATGTGAAATCTGTCTTCCTTAATGGTTTCCTTCAAGAGGAAATTTTTGTGGAGCAGCCTCTAGGATTTATTAAAAGAGGGTAGGAGAACAAGATATACTTACTTAAGAAGGCCCTTTATGGTTTGAAGCAAGCTCCAAGGGCTTGGTACAGTAGAATCAATGATTACTTGCTAAAGCTTGGTTTTAGGAGGAGCAAAACAGAAATTACCTTATATGTCAAGGCACAAGGAGATCAAATACTGTTTATGACTTATTAGTCATAGGAAGCAATCAGGAACTTGTTCAAAGATTCAAAGCTAAAATGAAGGAAGTTTTTGACATGACAGATCTTGGTGTCATGTCATACTTCCTAGGATTAGAGCTCAAACAAATTGATGAAGGAATACATTTGTGACAAACCAAAGTATGCCAAAGAACTCCTCAAAAGGTTTCACATGCCTGATAGCAAGAGCACAGGGACACCTATACCTGCAGGCACCAAGTTACAAAATGAAGATGGTGCTAAAAAGGTCAATGCTACAAGATACAAGAGTCTAATTGGTTGTTTGCTGCACCTTTCAGCTACCAGACCTGATCTTATGCATGCAACAAGTCTCCTCTCAAGATTTATGCACTCACCAAGTAAATAGCATTTCAAAGTTGCCAAGAAAGTCCTGAGATATATCCAAGGGTCTGCAGAATTGGGGATTATGTATAAAAGGATAAATCAGTTGTAACTTACTGGATATACAGATAATGATTGGGTTGGATCCTTGGAAGACATGAAAGTACATCTAGCTTCATCTTTACCTTTGGTGCTAGAGCCTTTTGCTGGGACTCAAAGAAACAAGTCACCACTGCTCAGTCAACAGCAGAAGTAGAATACCTAGCAGCTGCATCTGCTGTCAATCAAGCACTTTGGCTTAGAAAGTTGCTTCTTGATTTGAATCTAGAACAAAAAGAAGCTACATGCCTCTATTGTGATAACCAAGTCACCATCGCTATCTCAAAAAATCTAGTCTTACATGGAAAAACAAATCACTTTAAAGTAAAGTTGCACTTTATTAGAGAAGTTTAGGAAAGCAATGAAATCAAGCTTGTATACTGCTCCTCTGAGCATCAACTTGCTGATATTCTCACCAAATGTTTGCCAAAGCAGAGGTTTGAAGTTTTGGGAAGCAGTCTAGGCATGTAATCCCTCAGCACCATGGAAGAGACTTGCTTACAATGTGCTCACATGGTGCTGGAGTATTGCACAGTAGACTCAAATTCTAGGCTGCAAGTTTTCTTCTTTTTTGAAAGTTAGTTAGGACAGTTACTTTAAATTTTAAATTATACTTGGTTGACTTGCTAAGTAGAGTGTTAGTGGTTTCTTTTGTAAGTTTTAAGAATAAATTCAAATTAATTTGAATTGGTACCTAAACAATCAACTGTGTATTTTCAATTCAAATTGATGTGATCATGTAGGAGTGTACCACTTTAAAATGCTTCACTTATATGTATTAAAGTATGGAAAGATGACGTAAGAGAGAAACCTTTTGATCATCAATTAAGAGATCGTTTTTTATTTTCCCCTCTTTTGTTTTATACCAAAAAGTCTTCTGGTTTATTTGTTTGCATTGTTGCTATCAAAATTCCAACATTAACATACTTCATCCAATTCGGCTAACATGTGAGAGCAATTCACCCATGAACCAGACCTGCATGAAAACTACTTAGCAAAGCACAAAATGACACAAACAATTATACAATTAAGTAGGAGAAATAAGAACCAAAAAGAGGAGAATTTGGTCAAACAGCCATTGCTGGAACCAAAACCACAATGATGAATTACCATTGACGAGAGGGCCTGAAGCCCAGCAGTGCACAAATGTTATACCCTTTCTTCCTCCCCCATTTCTTGAACCAAATGACAAAGTTTTGGAACCCAATTCATCTGCTCTATTTTAATTTTTCATGTTTCCTAGTAATGAATGATGATTCAATTATCAGTAAAGTTCATATCTTTCACCTTAATTGCACAAAACAAATCCAAAATTATTGGGAATATGCACCCTTCCAACTGGACTTGGGAGTGGATTCAAGAACAGCATCAAGATCATCATTGCTTGTACAAACCAAAATAGGCCCCTCAAAATCAAGTGGCACGGAGTCCCCTCTCTTCACCAACAATTCCTGGCCACTACCCGTTTCTTGCAATGCCCTTCCCACTCCTCCGCCAGCCAACAATCACCGCTGGAACAATTGTGGCAGCCACTGGAGTAGTTGTGGCACTGGGGGCTGCTGCAGCCATTACAGAAAGTCATGTGCTTTTGGGTTGTTGAAATGAATTTGGAGCTAAAGAAGGTGAGTTTTGACGTTGGTTTATGGAGAGAGGAGATTGACAGAAAGAGTGTTTAGTGGGATAGAAGCCAGTGGATTGAGAGAAATGATGAGGATGACGAAAATGGTGTTGATATTGTGGCCATTTTAGGACTCCTTCAGTGCCTTGCTTCCTTAGAGTATGCGATGGAATTGGCAATTAAGAACAGAGAAAACAGTAAGACTAGGAAGAGGTGGAAGAGAAAGACAGTTGAAGAAGCAACTGATATGGCATCATCATACGTGTCAAATCATAGCCTTTTCTTCCTTTTTGCTGCTTAATGGTGCATCAATGGACTTTATATTTTTTATTTTTAAACCCAATTTGTACATTGATGCTTTCTATTTTCTTTGTTCTTCATTATGTCCTTAGCATTTTAATTGCCACTGTTGCTTCCAACTCTTTTACTCAGGGAAAATCCAATAAACAAAACCTTCAGAGTTTCCTCAATCATGAAGCCAGGAAGATGCCATTGGCTTTCCTGCCAAGGTACTCAAGTATTATCTCACAAAAAGCCACATCAAGAAACACCTAAATCAATACATTTTGGGCATATGCAGCACACACACAAATGAACTCTACTATTCTTTTTTTGTTGTTCTTTTTCTAGCATTACATCTTGCCTAACAAGCTGACTCCAAATCTGTAAATACTGTAAGTATCAATATACTAGTTTTATATTTATATATTGTTTACATCTCTAAGGTGGTTAGAAATTTGTAGTTTGTTATGATTGTCTTATTACTGATCTGTGACTTCATGCCTTTGTGATTGTCTTCTGTATCGTATGGCAGCTTGTTTTGTTTGGAGAGATTGTCCAGGCTCAGAAGGTCATGCATTTTCTCATCCATTTTGTGTCAAAAGGGTTTCTATCAGCGCGCTGCCCTTTAGGATTTGTTTGAGCAATACTGCCAAAAGTTACAGGTAACAAGCCATGTGGGACGTTAATGGCAAAAAGGCTGGAAAAGGGGATGTGCGGAAATTGCCGTTTTACAAGCTCTTCACTTTCGCTGACCAGCTTGACCTGGTTTTGTCAGTTATTGGGTCTCTGTCTGCCGTCGGCAATGGCATGACTCGGCCTATCACGACAATCATCTTTGACCCAACTTATTAATTCATTTGGTTGCATAGCAGGAACACACACCGTTCATGAAGTCGGCAAGGTGAGTTCATGGAAAATCTTGATTGATTGCCTTTTTGCGTTTTGGGTTTAATGGATTGTACCATCCTGCATTTTGCATTGCAAATTCCTTGTGTTTTTTTATATTAGGCAGTAGGTCCCACAAGCCAATCCCATGGCAAGTCCCTCAGATTGTCCATATGAAAGGGACAGTATTAGTGTACAAGTTGTATGCTACCGAAAGTTTGCCATGAAATTGTGAATACACACCTAATTACCCACTGTATGTTTGATATTGTCTTATTGGTACTGTGAGATTGGGTTCTTTAAGGCTGGACTTATAATCAATCCAACTGCAAATAAGACTAATGGTACGCGCTCTTTGTACTAGAAGAATGCTATTGAGTAAATGGGCATCAGCAGTATATGGTTCCCAAGATAGTGGCTGCAGTGTCTATGTGCTTGAAGATCTTAACTTTGGCTAATTATGTCAGATTTTGGGTCTACAACTTTGTTCCCATGTGTTCAACATGTTAATGGCCTCCCCACTTTAAAAATGTTCTCACATCTCACAATGTCACCTAATATTTATTGTACCAAAATTATTTTTGTTTCTTTCATGAAAATTTTGATCAATCTGGCCAATTTGTTTTCTGTTCTTATTGGACGGATAGTGATGATTTGTGGTTATTAGCAGTAAAAGGAGATGAAGGAGAATCAGAGAATTGGATCAAGGCAGGGACAAACACAGGTTGGATATGTGCATAAGCCTATTTTGTTTTCTAACTTCTATTTCAATATATACCAAAAGGTTTACAAAATCATATTTTTTACAAATTTAAATTTCATAATTTGAATTTAAACACAAGTTGCATGATGGAACATTGGTTTAAATTCAAAATAGTTTGAATTTAAATTAAACAGAAAAAGGCTACTGGAAAGCTTCTAGAGTAAGTTTTTTTAACTACCAAAACCAACGTCACTAATACTTGGCGGGAAAGTTGGTTGCAAGAGTTTGCTGCAGCAAAGCAGGGCACCATGACCTTTCACTCCTCCTTGGTGTTGCTGCTTTGCATTCCCAATTTCATCCTCAATTCAGCAAATCTATCTTTTTGCAATCCTTTGGTTAGGATATCAGCAAGCTGATCTTTGGAAGGACAAAAACTCAGTTCCACTTCTTGATTATCTTGCTTTTCCCTGACAAAATGAAGCTTGATGTTGCAATGCTTGGTTCTGCCATGCATTACTAGATTCTTTAATATAGCAATGGATGCTTGATTGTCACAGTGAATGATGGTGGCCTCCTTCTGCTCCAGCTTTAATTCTCCCATAATTTTCCTAATCCATATGGCTTGATTCATAGCTGAGGCAGCAGCTCTATATTCTGCTTCAGTTGTGGATTGAACCATAGTAGTTTGTTTCCTTGTGCTCCAGCAGAAAACAGCTGAACCAAGGGTGAATGCATACCCTGAAGTGCTTTTCATGTCCTCACCTGATCCAGCCTAATCACTATCTGTATAACCTTTTAACTTCATGTTTGCTACACTTTTGAACATGATTCCAAATTAAACAGTGCCTTTGATGTACCTTAGCACTCTTTTTGCAGCTTTATAATGCAACTTAGAGGGGTTTTGCATGAATCTGGATAACACACTCACTGCAAACATAATATTTGGTCTAGAAGTTGAAAGATACAAGAGACATCCAATGAGACTTCTAAATTCTCTTGCATCAGTTTTAGGTGAGCCATCCTCTTTCTCCAACTTGATTCCTTGAGCTGATGGAGTTGTTGCCATCTTGCAATACTGCATGTGAAACTTTTGTAAAATATGGCTTACATATTTAGCTTGAGAAACAAAAATGACCTTTTGAGATTGACGGATTTGCAAGCCCAAGAAATATTTCATCTCCCCTAAATCTGTCATTTCAAGTTGCTTTTTCAATTCTTCTTTAACTTGACAAACCAACATACTATTGTCACCAATGATCATAAGATCATCAACATAAAGGGAGATGTAAAGAACATGAACAGCTTTTGTTTTAACATAAAGAGTTGCTTTAGAAACACTCCTTATGAAGCCAAGCTTGAGTAAGTATGTGTGTATCCTGCTATACTAGGTTCTAGGAAGCCTGCTTCAGCCCATAAAGAGCTTTCTTAAGCAAGTATACTTTTTCTTCTTCTCCACGAATGGTGAAACCTGGTGACTGTTTCAAAAAAATTTCTTCTTACAACACACCATTTAAAAAGGCAGACTTGACATCCATTTGGTGCACCTCCCATTGGTTATGAGTTGCAACAGCTAAAAGAAGCTTGATGGTATCCATCCTAACCACAGGTGCAAAGGTATCTGTGTAATCCACTCTTTCTTGCTGTGAGAAACCCTTAGTAACCAATTTGGCCTTGAGCTTGTATAGGCTTCCATCTGCATTCAATTTCTATAAATCCATTTTGCTCCTATGACTTTTCTGTCATGTGGCCTTGGCACTAGAATCCAAGTGTTGTTTTTCTCCAAAGCTTGGAACTCCTCCTGCATTGTAGCTTCCCAACCTGGAAATTTTGATGCTTCATCATAGCTTGCTGGTTCTTCAAGAGCTATATTAGATCTTTCATAGATATCAGTAAGATATCTAGTGCCCCTGACTGGTGAGTTGTCAACATTATCTTCTTCTTCAGAGGAGGAGTTAGACTCCTGATGTATGGATGACATAGGTTGATTAGAACTTGAGTGTGAGCTCTCATTAGTCTCAGCAGTTTCCTTTTCCCAATTCCATCTTAAGGCTTCATCAAATTTCAAGTCTCTACTTACCAAGACTTTGTTAGAAATAGGGTCATAGACCTTATAAATGTGTGTTGTATTTGTATAGCCAACAAATACAGCTATTGAAGCTCTAGGATCCAGCTTGCCTCTCTTTCCTTGAGGTACATGTGCATAACACAAGCTTCCAAACACCTTAAGATGTGACAGTAAAGGTTTAGTGTTAAACCAGCACTCATAAGGTATGGAATCAACAAGGGCCTTTTGTGGGCAACCTGTTTAACAAATACACTGAAGTGGCTGCTGCCTCTAACCAAAAAAATTTAGGAAGTCCCTTCTCTATTAACAAGCATCTGGTCATGGCTACAATGGATCTGTTCTTCCTTTCACTCACTCCGTTTTGTTGAGGTGAGTAAGGTGCTGTGAGCTGTTGTTGAATCCCTGCATTTCTACAGATCTGCTTAAATGATTCAGATGTATATTCTGAGCCATTGTCTAACCTGATGGCCTTGATTTGGAAGCTAGATTGCTTCTCAATCCAAGCCTTGAACTGATTGAAGACACTTGGGACTTCAGACTTTTGCTTGAGAAAGAAAATCCAGGTAAACCTAGTCAAGTCATCTATGAAGATGACATAGTACCTACTGCCTTTCATGGATTCGTGATCCATAGGGCCACAGTGATCACTGTGAAGGAGCTACAACTTCTCACTTGCTCTAGATGATGTTCCAGATGAGAATGGCAACCTGGTTTGTTTACCAAGCTGATAAGTCTCACAGCTAGACTTGAATTCTACTACCTCAGGTAAACCATGCACTAGCCCCTTTCTTTGCATCCTCTTCAGGCCAACAAAATTGATGTGACCTAACCTTTTATGCCAAAACATAATGTCTTGTGTTTGTGCAGGCAATGCAAGGTGTTGCACCTTACTTGCTTCTAATTGGAAGGTTTTGCCTTGCATAGGTACCTTAATCAAGAAGATACCTTTAGCATTTGAAATAACGCAAGCCTTGTCCTTGAAGACTAAGTTATATCCTCTTTCTAATAATTTCCCTACATTGAGTAAGTTATAACTAACTTTAGGTACATATAGAACATCAGGTATGAACTTGATACCTGCATTTGTGTGGATGGCAGCATATCCTTTTCCTTCTACTGGTATTATATCACCATTGCCTACTTTCACCTTGGCTATAAAAGACCTATCAAGCCTTTTGAAAAGTTGTAAATCAGGTGACATGTGGTTTGTACAACCACTATCAACAAGCCATGTACAGTTACTCTTGCTGATGGAGTTGGCTGCTGCAACAAATAACTGCTCCTTTAGCATTTGCTCCTCATCAACTACTTGTGCCTGTTGAGGTTTCTGTGCTTGCTGCTGCTGTTGCTGTTGCTTCCCTTTATGCCAGCAGATCCTCTCAGCATGCCCTTTCTTGTTGCATATTTTGCATACTAGATCAGGCCTCTTCCAATAATGTCTAGACATGTGATTAGTCTTTTTACAGTAATCACATGGTGGATATTGTTTTCTGCCTTCAGGCCTAGGGTGATCCCCTGACCTTTTGTCCTGCTTACTTTGTTGCCTCTTCTTAGTTTGAGACTTGGGCTGTTGCTTCATGGAAAAAACTCCTTCAATATTCTCTTCTTGCCTTAGATGCCTTCTTTGCTCCTGAGCTTGAAGAGAATTAAGCAACATTGGCAAATTTATGGTGTTGAGATTTTTTGAGTCTTCTAGAGAGGAGACCTTTGCCTCAAACCTCTCTGGAATGCTCCCCAATACTTTCTACACAATGTTTTTATTTAGGAAGTCTTCTCCAAGACCTATTTGGTTAACGGCAGCTTAAGAAGCTTATCCATACTCCTTGATGGTGTCTATATCTTTTCATCTCAGAAGTTCAAATTTCCTTATGAGATTAAGGATATTGTTGCATGTTTTTGGTTTTCTTCACTAAAGAAAACTCCTCCTTTAACCTGTCATGCATTTTGCTATTTCACAGGCCATGATTCTGTTGAATATGGTCTCGGACATGGCTGAATGAATACAAGTCAATGCTTTGTATTGTTTAGCTGTTTGCTCGCTATGGAGTTTGATTTATGCAAGAGAGGGATTAGCCAGGCAAGGGGGTGGTTCTATGCTTTATTCAGTGATTCATAAATCAATGCTCTAAGGTAGGCTTCATCATTACTGTCACTGAGCATAGTTTTCCACCAGTGAACTTTGGATGTTGGAGTGGAGAAAACTAGAGGAAGCATGTTGCAGTATGATGATTTTTGGTTTATGTGTAGGTTCTCTCAAATTTTTTTTTTTTTTCACACAACTGACTGGATTCTATTTTTTCTTTCTTCTCATTGGGTTTGGCTTTGCTTTCAAGGGTCCACGGATGCTGCTGCTCTGATACAAGTGTTGGATAGAATACGTGATGGATTTGTNGTATCTTCGCCAGAATCAAGATAAACATCAGTCCAAGTCTATCCGTGACTATTTCTACAGAATGGACACCATTGTGATCCACTGCCTTGAAGACATTAAATTTTCTCTTTTCCAATGCTTCTGCCCCAGAATTTGCTTTGTGCCAATGGGTTCACTGGAAAACATTATCTGATCATCATTTTGGTGAACATGAAGCAGCTATAGTCCTTCTGGACTTATCATACCAACAACTTAATAGGAGAGATAAGCCGTGGTGTTGTGGGCAAATTTGACTTATCTACAATTACTTTGAAGTTGTCTAACAACGAGTTGTAAGGTGAAGCTCTCGCAAGAATTCTAGTTGTGCCTAGCTTTGAGATGGCTATTTTCTTAGAGAGAAATGGCTTTTCAGGATCCCTTCCAGATAGTCTGTCAACATGTTCATCCACTCTACTTCATCTTGACATTCACTCCAATGACTCGTCTGGAGAGCTTTCAACAAAATTGCCTTTCTTCCCTAAGTTAAGATTACTGATACTACTCGGAAATCATTTCCAAGGGAGATACCCCTTCAGGTTTGCCAATTGCAACACTCGCATGTTTTAGACCTTTCATTGAATAAATTCTTAGGAGCCATTCCAACCTGTCTTGACAACATTACAACTTTGACCTGGGAGTCTGATGACAGAGATTTTGAAGCCTACCCTTGGGTTGATGCAGATATATATGTCAAGGATAGAAGTTTTCTATATACGACTTGACTTCTTGAATTTGTGTTGCAACAACTTGACCGGTACAATTCCCTCCCAGATGACGAAGTTGACAACACTTCGAGCTTTAAACCTCTCACATAATCTTCTCACTGGTCAGCTTCCTGCAACTTTATCCAATTTACAAGAGGTGGAGAGCCTAGACCTTTCAAACAACAAGCTCCTTGGGCCAATCCCTGAGAATGACTGATCTCCTGTTTCTTGTAGTTTTCGATGTTTCTTTCAATAATCTGTCAGGCCCTATACCAGAGGAGAGGCAATTTGCCACCTTTATTGCTTCCAGCTATTGGGGAAACCCAGGCCTATGTGGTCAGCCATCAGAGAAAAAGTGTGAGGAATTGAGAGAGACGCGCCAAGGTGAAACAAACAAGAAGCCAAATCTCCACTCAAATATGGCCTTCATTTCAATTTCCATAGTTGTAAACATAGATCACTGTTTAGTTGCCATAGTCCAAAATTATTATAATCTATGTAAACCCCACATAGACTTCAACGTTAGAAACCTCTGGGTGCCTTCTTTCATGGTCAAATATGATGTTCTCCTATTGCAACTTTGGCACGAAAATTCCTCATTACCGTTTTGTTTGCGATTGTCTTACGTTGAGTTTTGGTCTTCTTGAGAAATAACTATGATAATGATAGCTCGAAGGGGACGTGTTCCGGATGTTGACCACATATTATTTTATGACTTTCGTTAAAAAAAATATTAGACCATGACTGTTGTATGCATATTGTTAGTCTTTCGACCATGCTTCCCTTTGATTTGGAGACGAAAATTTGGATCCAAAACATTTTACTTGATCCCAAAGTTTCATTTTTCTTGCACGAGGTATTGACAATAGCAGTGAAATTCCCATGCACGTACCAACGGATATATAGTTTTTAGTTTCAGTGCGGGCTAAAACGACAACAGAATTAAATTTCCATGTACCAGCGTTTACTGTAACTTAAAAGTGGCGGTATTGATCACGGCTAATGTCATTGCGGTCCTGTCACTTACCTAATACAAAGTTCATTGTGTCAATGCCGTTACACTCGACGCGGAAACTCAACTTGTAGTTTGTTTTGTTGACCATTAATTGTTATTGTTTTATGTTTCAATTTCTGCAATGGCAGAAAACCAGAAAGTGAGAAAAGAGAACAGAGTGACAGAGCTTTGTGAGTTACGTGAGAAATAACCGCATTTTCCTTAATCATCATTCTCTTTTATATTTATTGCTTGATTACATTACAAATTTTTAAAAAAAGTTTAAAATTTTACATCTATAAATACAAATAAAATTAAAATTTAATTTTAAATTTAAAATATAAAAATGATCTAATTTTAATTTAAATTTTGCATTAAGTTTAGTGAAATAAGCTAACATAAACAGAGATTATGCTCTAGCATACATGTCAACTGACTTAACTGACTTCTGGGGCCTGGAGGGAAACTGAAAACCAAAAACAGCAGCTGGCAAACCTGCTGCACCAATATTTCTCACCATCTTCATCACTCCTTGGTGCTGCTGGTTTGCATCTCCAGCTGGTTTTTCAACTCTTAAAACCTCCTCTTCTGAAGTGGTTTGGTCAAAATTTGTTGCCAAACTTAGAGAGAGAGACAGAGAATCAAAGCATAAAGCTTTGTTGCCAAACCAACGATTACCATCTTTCCACTTCCCATTCCTCACAAACCCATCACCAGCACAAACCCTCCTTAAGACCGCAAGTACCAATCCAATGGCTGTGTCAGCAACATAATCAGTCAAAACATCAGGGGTATTAATGACTCTGATCCCTTTCTCTTCACACTTCCCCAAGTCAAATCTTCTCCAATCCCACACTGCAAGTTTCACAGTCTCAAAGTTGGGCAGTGCATCTATCAGTTCAGCATTGGCACCAATTTTGGTGCTACCCACTATGGATTGTGTTTTGATGGATTTTCAAAAATTCTGTCATTGAGTATAGCTGGTTTTGCCAGAGCTTTATTAGATTGAAGCAGGTTCCAAGCTCTTCCTCAGGGTATTTGTAGATCGGGCAGGTCATTAAGATTCTGATGGTGTCCATTTTGGATTATGCGGTAGAGAAAGATATTGATACGAAGGAAAGTTGGGAAATTGCATTTAGGGCTTCTTACATGGATGCTGCCAGTCTTAAATCAATAGACTTACAAGGTTACTATATTATTGTTGTATAAATATGATTCTCATTCATAAATTATCAATGTATAAATGTATTGAATAATTTGTAATAGACTCACAGGTTACAATATTATTCACATTTTTCCACATTAACAAACTTGCATCCATATAATATTTCCACTATTCTTATGAAATTGTGTTCATCTGTTGAAATATTACAAACATGTTGTCATGAGCAGAATTCACTACAACACTTGTGCACACAACTCTCAACTGCCCCTTTGTAGCCTTTTGCCGTGGTTTTATGTTTTACCTATGTATGACACTAGAGCTATATGAATGACAAGATTGATGGTATGTGGACGTGTCTGCACACCTGTGATGAGTGTTGTAGGCTAAATATGTCAATATGTTTTTTTTTGTTTCTTGATTCTGAGTTTAATAAGCTGGTTAATAAGGACTGTAATGGGTGCAACAGCTTTGAGAAAGTTTGAGGAATAAAGTTCTATCTCAGTCAATAATTTAAGCTTTTAGTATGATAAAAAACACTTCATCATAACATGCGTGTTTATGCTTTGCAATAAATTATCATTTATGAAGGAAACAAGCAAATAAAATAGTATCACTTCTTTTCCAAAGAGTAGACAAAAGAAATTTTGCAAGGTATTGTGTAATTGTGCTCTTGGCTTTGGCCATTACCAAATGAAGCTTGGTATAGACACATGACTTGATACTGGAAATTTTCACCAAGTAGCCAGTAGGGGGACTTGTGGGACTGCAGGTAATGCCATCCCACAAGCAGCAACATATGCTTAGCATCACAAGAAAAAGCATGGCACCAGATACTGTAATTCTTTCCAATGTGCATATGCAGATAATCAGCAGAAGAACATCTTTTTGGCAATTCCAACTCTCCTCTTTCAGTGTCTTTCAAGCAGAAAGTTCAAGCTCAATTTAAGAGATTAAAGAAAATGGATCAATTTGCTTATATGTTAAAAGACAATTAAAACTAGAAATGCATTTCCTTGTTTTTAACATGCAACTGCATGCAGTAAATCAAAACAGCAACACAAATGCATCAGTGCATTGCAAGGAAACTTATTGGAAATTACCAGTGTCCAAAGTAGACTTCGGTTTTGGAATTCTTGATATGGAATTTTCACTGGTCAAATTGAATTTTTTCTCCAACAGATTGCAGTAATGTTACTTTGTCCTGACTTTCCCTTTATAGTCTTGGTCTTCTTAAAAGTAAGTGAAGATAGTGATAGCATATTTACAACATAATGGATGGGCACTGATGCAGTATAATTTGGTGAACGAATTATTGAATTAAAAAAAAAAAAAACCTATGATCCATTGAATAGATTATATGCCTTTTGTGCATTTTTTATTGCTTTAGTAGGTTATTAAGTTCTAGAGATTATTCCAAACAGGGGTTTTCTAGACAAAATATGAGACCTAATGAGGACCTTAAATGCATCTCCTGAAACAAGTAGACAAAACCATAGTTTCAAAAATCAGACCGACCTTGCAGTCAAACCAGAGAACTAATGACCCAAATTCTGGATTGGTTCAATTCTATTATCCAACTCGGTCAGGATACAGTTGGGGTTTAAAAATTATGAACAAAACTCTATATTCTGACAAGGAAGTTTTGGGTTTGAATCCTAATTGGTGCATTCTATGTATAAGGTGGGAAGGTACAGCGGGGAGATGTCATGCTAGCAATTCTGGGTTTGCCTGAAGGAATTCTCCATCTAATATTATGACAAGAAGGATGTTTCTGCATAAACTAGTTGGGAAATTGCATACTCTGGACGCCTGGCAGAGACTGAACCTGAGAGATTGAGGAGTAAGCTAACTAGGAAAAAGCATCCAATCATGAGGTTTGTTATCCTCTACTTCACTTTGCAGCTTATGCTCTTGTTCTTCAGCTGTAAGGGTGCTTAGAAGAAGAAAGGGAAGCTCTCCTTCAAATAAAAACCTCCATAAACATTCCAGAGGACAGTGCTTTCTCAACTGGTATGGCCAAGATTGTTGCCAGTGGCAAGGTGTTGATTGTGATGGTTTAACCTCTTTTGTTGTTAAAATCACCTTTTCATACCTAAGGAGTGAGCAGAGCAGCAACCCTTGGTATCCAAATGCTACCTTATTTGCTCAGTTCAAGCACTTGCAAGTGCTTCGTCTACCTGGAAACAATATTGCAGGTTTCATATCACCAAATGGTAAAATTCTTCACTTTTATTTCTTTGAACAGTTGTTATATGATGTTCCATTTAGCATGTCTTCTTCTTGTATTTGGTTCAGTTTGAGTCATTGCCAACATGATCACAAAGTAGGTAATAGCATGATTGAATATTTTGGCTTCTTTTTCATCTGTTCTTTCTGTGTTGGCAAATTCAGCACAAATCATAAGCAGTAGCTAAAATGTCTAGGAAAGTAGTCCTGTAGTTGCTTCACATACTACACAAAATCCTCGTGACAGCTTTCAGAAAGAGTATATAATGTAAACTCATTTCAATTTATTAATTTCTAACACAAATTTTACAACAGAAACTCTGCAGCACTACACAAAACTCCAGTACCTGCAAATACTGCATCTCCATGACAATTCCATCGCAGATGGTTCTCATCTTTGTTGGGGGGATATGCCTAATCTTCAAGTTTTGGATCTTTCATGGAATCAATTAGAAGGTGATATCCCAAAATGTATTTGTGAAACTCATTACTACACCATGGTTATTCTGTTTCACAACCAACCCATGAGAAGCCTCGATGCATGCTTCAGCAACATGACTTCTCTCAAGCATGTATTTCTTGCTGGTAATGATTTCAGTGGAAAGTTTCCTTCTTTGCTGTTCAAAAACCTGACAAACTTAGAGTCATTTTCCATCCCAAATAATAATTTTAAAAATGTCATCTCATTTTCCATTTTTAGCAATCTGTCGAAGCTCAGTTCCCTTGATATTTCCTTTAGTGATGAGCTAGAAGTTGAAACTGAGTCCCCAACTTGGTCTCCCTCATTTAGGTTAAACGAACTCAAATTAGCTGCTTGTAACCTCAACAGCCGAAGTGGCAGAATTGTTCCCAGCTTCCTATCAACACAGCACAATTTGCATTCACTGGACTTGTCTTACAATTCACTTGTTGGTAGCATTCCTTCCTGGCTGTATAGCAATGCCTCCTCAGAACTGTGGATAGGGGAGAACAACTTTACAGGTGTATTTCCCAAAACTCAAGGAAACATCAGTTCACTTCTGTCTATCCTTGACATTTCTAGAAATGGACTCCATGGTCCACTGCCCGAAGACATCAATTTTCTCTTTCCAATGCTATCACACCTGAATGCTTCAGCGAACAACGAATTGCAAGGTGTTGTGGGAAATTTGACTTATCTACAATTCTTGAAGTTGTCCAACAACGAATTGCAAGGTGAAGCTCTCCCAAGGAATTCTAGTTTGCCTAGCTTGAAATGGCTATTCTTAGATAGAAATGGCTTTTCCGGATCCCTTCCAGATAGTCTGTCAACATGTTCCTCCACTCTACGTTATCTTGACATTCACTCCAATGACTTGTCTGGAGAGCTTTCAACACAATTGCCTTTCTTCCCCAAGTTAAGATTACTAATACTATGCGGAAATCCTTTCCAGGGGAAGATACCCCTTCAGGTTTGTCAAATACAACACTTGCATGTTTTAGACCTGTCATTGAATGAACTCAAGGGTCATTCCAGACTGTCTTGACAACATTACAACTTTGACCTGGGATTTTGGTGACAAAGAATTTGAATCCTACCCTTGGGTTGATGCTGATATATATGTCAAGGGAATAATTTTTCTTTATACTACTCGACTTCTTGCATTTGTGCGCACAATAGATATGTCTTGCAACAACTTGACAGGTACAATTCCCTCCCAGATGATGAAGTTGACAGCACTCTGCATTTTAAACCTGTCACATAATCTTCTCACTGGTCAGCTTCCTGCAACTTTATCCAATTTACAAAACATGGAGAGCCTAGACCTTCCAAACAACAAGCTCATTGGGCCAATCCCTGAGAATGTGATTGATCTCCTGTCTCTTGAAGTTTTCGATGATTCTTTCAATAATCTGTCAGGCCCTCTACCAGGGGAGAGGCAAATTACAACCTCTATTGCTTCCAGCTACTGGGGAAACCCAGGCCTATGTGGTCAGCCATCAGAGAAAAAGTATGAGGAATTGAGAGAGACGCATCAAGGTGAAACAAACAAGAAGCCAAATCTTCACCCAAATATGGGCTTCATTTCAATTTCCATACTTGTAAACATATTTCACCGTTTAGTTGGCATTGTGTAACTTTGTTAAAATAGTACTTTAAGTTTCTAAAATAAAGATTAAGTTCTTCAAAGATGTGTTATAAACCTTTCAAAATTTATGTATATTTGCTAATAGAAGATCAAGTCTCCAACATTTAATTTAGAAAAATATGCAAATATGCAAATAAGACAATTTTATTTATTTCCTTCAGAAGCAGACACAACTGCCGTATGCAAAGTGATCTGTTCTCTTGTTCTCTGCTGTAGCCTCACTTAATAAAGCATAGTATTGGGACACGGCATAATAGGAAATGAAGTGCTCTTATCATTTGGATTTTTAACGTACAGTGTACAGTGTTGGACGCTGGAAACAAGGTAAAATCATGAGTAAGGCTGCACACTTACAATCTTTCTTTAGGCTTTAGAGTGTTGGGGTTGAATGCACTGGGATGCCCTTTTTATGGTATTGTAAAATAAGATAACAGCACATAAAACTAAAAACAGTAATTTAGCCATCGGTCTGTTGCAGCATAAAATTTTCTCCTCCAGTTTTTACTGAAGCAGAGAGGTCCTATGACACTCCAAAATCCAATAGATTATGACACGAACACAAAAGAATAGAACACTAAAATATTATCACTAATTTCATTTTCCTCCTTGTAGTTTTCTTCTTGATGGGGTTGATTGCCAATGTCTGAGCATTTCCTTGGCAAGGGTTCTCCACGCAGCTTTCGATTGCCAATAAAGCTACTCTCACTCAATGTTGAAAATTGAACAGAAGATGGGATCCTGCCAGACAGGTCATTGAAGGCAACATAAAAATTTGAGACTTTGCCTATATGATCAAATTCCTGAGGGATGGATCCAGTTAACTTGTTGTGGGAGAGGTCCAAGCTCTCCAAGCTAACAAGATTGCCAAAAGTTGTTGGAATTCCACCGATCAAAAGATTATGGGACAAATTGAAAGAACGGAGTTGCCTTGGTAAGAATATAAGTTGGGTCGAAATTGGACCTGTTAATCTGTTGGCAGAAAGATCAATCCCACTCATTAAAGTCAGTGGAATACCTTGGTAAGAATATAAGTTCCCCTTGGTGGTAAAATCAGTTGGCACCCAAGAGTTTGCTGAGACTAATTTGTCCAAAACAAATTGTTCTTCAGGGAAGAAGGAATGGTACCAGAGAAGTCATTATTGGAAAGATCTAAGAATTGCAGCTTCTGCATTTGACACAAGTAACTTGGAACATTTCCAAAAAATTGATTGAATCCCAAGAGAAAGGCTCCTAATTCAGAGAAAACTGCCACTTGTTTTGAAAGCACTGTGAAATGAGAAATGAACTGCAGATCAAGTAGGGGAAGATCCTTCCAGGAGATTGTTGGACAAATCTAGTATTTGCAGCTTGTATTGAGTGGAAATGAAGCGAGGGATGCAGCGATTACACTGCAGGTTGAGATTACATCCAGCAAGAAGCAATTGTTGTAGTTGGAAAGAAGGATGCCAGCTTGGAGATTTGGCATCAACATCCAACTGATTGTTGTAACAAAGGTCTAAATGAGACAATTTTGAGAGGTTTGCAAAATCTGAAAGTGGAAAAAGGCCCTTGAAGGAATTGTGCGAAACATCAATGTGCTCAATGTTAGATATGTTACTGAGAATGGAAAGGTCTCCTTGAAATTGGTTATTTGACAGGCTCAGTCTCCTGAAGGATGACAAGCTTGCTTAACACAGATGAATGTCATCTTCGATCGAATTGTACGAAAGATCCAACTGCTGCAAATTGGTAAGTCTGCACAATGCTGCATCAAAAGTCAATAAGATGAATTAGTACACTATTTGCTTTTGTGAAGAAAAGGTATGTATTTGAAGCAAGAAGTGACCTTCAGGATCAGCTAGTCCACCAATATGATTTCCTCTGAGATTTAATTCCTGCAATCCTTTGATTTGGGCAAACAGATTCATATCAGGATACCATGGCAGCCCTTGTTCCCGAGGGAGCCCACCAGGCTGCAAATCTTCCTCTTTCCAAGTATAATAAAAGGAAATTCTCACCACATAGGGGCTTGAGGGACTGCAAGCAATGCCATCCCACAAGCAACAGTCATCAGAGTAACTCCCTGAGTGTTCAGGCTGGTATCCCATAGAGTTTATGATCTCTTTGAGGACCCTCTTCTCATTATCCAGGAAACCTGCACAACAGCCAAAGCAGCAGCAAACACTTAGCACCACAAGCAAGCACCTAGAACAATATGCTTGAATCCTTTCCATTGCACAAGGGCAAAAGTACAATTCTTTGTATCTCAAATAGGGAATTGCAATAAAATTTAGTTTAAAGATTAAAGAAAATGTAATAGTTATATTCATGTTATACTGATAAATTAATAATAAAAATATGTCTCTTTATTAGTTTCATATAACTTTATGATATAAAACTCAGCAGGTTCTTAAATACAATAAAGTGACGCTAATGCATTTAAGGAAAATGGATTGGAGCAAACAACAAAATAAATAAAATAAAGGGACCCATTGTCCAAAATTATTATAATCTATGTAAACCCAGC
Organism: Rhizophora apiculata; assembly: GCA_037832385.1. NCBI lineage: Eukaryota > Viridiplantae > Streptophyta > Magnoliopsida > Malpighiales > Rhizophoraceae > Rhizophora > Rhizophora apiculata. The sequence goes on along the minus strand of CM075429.1, from coordinate 6,688,706 downwards.
TTCGATGTTAGAAACCTTTCTGTGCCTTCTTTCATAGTCAACTATGATGTCCTCCTTCTGCTACTTCGGCATGAAATTCCTCATTGGCATTTTGTTTACGATTGTCTTATATGAAGTCTCGGTCTTCTTAAGAAACAACTATGTTAATGGTAGCTCGAAGAGGACGTGTTCCATATTATTCCATCACTTTCGTTCAAAAAAATATTACACAATGACTGTGCATATTGTTAGTCTTTTGATCATGGGTCCCTTTGATTTGGATATGAAAATTTGAATCTAAAACATTTTACTTGATCCCAAGGTTTCATTTTTCTTGCACGAGGTATTGACAATAGCAGTGAAATTCCTATGTACATAATCTATAGTTTCATTGCGTGCTAAAATGACAATAGAACGAGATTTCCATGTACCGGCATTTACATGACTCAAAAATAGCCGTATTGATCATGGCTAATGCAATTTTAGGACCGTCACTTACCGAATACAAAGTTCATTGTGTCAATGCTATTACACTCGACACGGGAAATCAACTCGTAGTTTGTTTTGTTGACCATTAATGACCCCACAAATATTCCATCGATATCTATGCAATGAACAAAACAGAAATGTTTATTTGACATTGGCAATGAGAAGACTATAGATGATGGGATCTTATGATAAGAAATGTGAAATGCATCAAAAACAGGAGTAAAAAATCCATACTCTATCAATCAAGTTTGCATAATAAAATGTTGCGATCATTTCCCTGTTCTGAGTCCAAATCCTAGGCTTTGGCCTCATGATTTAAGCAATAAAAGACTAGGCCCCAGGAATATTCTGCATCTGGTGCATTTTTCATTTGACGTCTATTGAAATTCTATTTTTAGGCCGAGTAGATCTACGTATCTTGGTGACCATAACAGCAAGAAACTAAAATTTTGGAGGATGTCCTGGACCAAAATATGGAGGATGTTGGGTGAGACCTTTTGTTGGCTAGTTCCAAAGGGTCTCTAATCCTGACTTGAGCTCTCTGATTGTTGTCTTGTTCCAATGCATTTAGGTCTCAACTAATGAACTTGCTCTCTCCAGTACCGAACATTTTGAGTTCTATGTCTTAATCGGAACCAATTCATTAGAAAAGAACTTTTGTATGAGATTTAATTTCCAAACCAACGTCAAAAAAAATTAATATCGTCAAGTTTGATTATAGGTCAACATATTGCATTTTTTGACAACCATTACATGCACCAAACAACAACATATAAACAAACTACCAACTCAAGACCATTGAATGGAGGATTGACATGGGACTAAAAGGTTGGAGATGTTAGATGAAAAATTGGGGAGACAAATGGATCAGAGAAACTATAAAAAGACCATTGAATTAGGGACCACTTCATGGATAGAAATTGATGGGTCAAAAGGGAATCGACTCGCTCCTAGCTGCAGCAATCAGACTATAGATCATCACCCCATGAATGGAGGGAATTGTCTATAAAATGCTTTAGGCATTAGAATTTTGAGTTTGTATAGGATAAAAATTTCACATTAATAATAATAATAATAATAATTTTTTCTTTCTCCCCATTACCTAATCAAAATTAACCCGGGTAGTTGAAATGTTTTAAAGTCCCAACAAATATTTGGACTAAAAATAATATCCCAATTAAACCTGAACTAATAGCTACAAAAATCAATAGCATATTAAATCAAAATTTACCAAATGAAATTGACTTTCAAGGCCAAAACTATAATGTTCAAAAATTAATACAATTAAGAGCTAGTAATGACTTGATCCCACTAAAATACATAGATAATTTAGGTGTTGCCCTAAAATGCAACTTAAATTAAAATTTTAAAAAAATATATATATATATTACAAATTTAACAAACAAATATATTAATTATTCTTTATCAATATTAAAAGTACTTAATTTATGACAAAAAAGAAGTATATATTATCGTGAATGGATATAAGTTAAGGGATTAAATAGAAAAATAATTATAAAACTAAATAATAAAATAATTTTAAATATTGAGATTATTATAAATACAAATTATTAATAAAATTTTAAATAATAAAAATTCTTTTTTTCTCTCCATCAAGTTTATTGAAATTTGCGTTGCTACAATGGGGACATAATGAACTATGGACAAACTAGTCTATATCACAAAGATGAGATAATTCATTTTTTGGCTTTCCTTAACATAGGCTTCTCCAATTTATATCAATTTATTTGCTGCTAGTTAAATGATTCACAATTTGAATGTTTGGATTATAATTTTCTGATCATTAGACATGGAAACTCTTTTGTAACATAAATTAGTGTTCAATGTATTTATTTTTTTATAACATAATTTATGAGTAGCATGAAATTAAATTCATTTATGTGCTTAAGGGTGCATACACATGCATGTTAAATATAGTTATCTATTCATAAAGAAACTTGAAACTTGAAACTTGATTTAATTTTAGTTCCTTTACACTTTTATATAATTATAATTATTTAATGTATATTTTTAATATTTTAATCCATGATTAACACCCCCTCCTCCAACATAACACTTAGTTGTGGCTTAATTACAACACTCCTGTAATGGCCACACAAAGCAAATTATAGTGTTAGAATGTAGGTTTTATTAATTACAAAAATTACAAACTAACTTGTTGGCCTCCTTATAGGTTAAAAGTAAAGGCTGACCTCCTCCCCACCATCCATCACTAATAACACCCACTGTCGCCACTACTAACACTAATTGCCTCCACTATTCATGGAGTCTCTGTTACCCATTAGGAAGCCCCATTTGATTTCTTTTACAATTTTGTGAAATGATGCAGAGAAGGGTGTTGGCTTTTGGCTACTCTTTTGCTTTTACTTCTATTCATCAATTCAAAGGAAGCATTATTGTTTTGAATTGCCAAAATTATGGGAGTTCCAGTACAAGACAGTCATATTAGTTGTGGGAAAGAGAGACATGTGAATGTGAGAAGATTGTAGAGACCTTAATGATGCTTTAGCCTTCTTTAATGAGATGGTTTAAACATAACCTTTTCCTTTCATCATTAATTTCAATAAACTTTTAGGGGCATATTGTTAGAATGAAGCATTACATGATGGCAGCCTCCTTGCTCAAACAATTAGAATGCTTAGAGGTTATGCATAATGTGTACACCCTAAGTATTAACCCTTTAAGTCCATTGATATGAAAATACAAGCATTTAGTAGCATCTTGTACCAATGCTTTACATAGCATTGGCATGTAAAGGTTGCATCAAAGGAAACAAGGTGGATGTGTAAGGCAATGTGTATGGTAGCAAGTTAGGAGAGACTTTATGCAAGCTATGACATTAGCGAAAACTTGGACTTAAGAGCATGGGTGGCGTTATGGAAGCCTTGGGATAACAAGTGGTTTTGGTAGGAAAGGTGTTTGGGGCATTGGTTGGTGTGTTAGCATGCATCAATGATGTTGGCCTAAGCTATTGGTAAGGTATGACTGCTCGAGCACATTAATGTCTCCTCTTGCTAGATGATTAGAAACCCTAATACTCTTTAAGGGAGTATGCATAACTCCCTTGAGAGTTGGCCAATGTTGGGATATGGGTAAGGGTAAAGACCAATGATATATGGGCAAAAGGTAAGTTAGCTAACAAGTAAGTACAAAATTAGCTATGACATTACAAGATTTGGTGTATGGGCCAAGGTCTAAGCCAATAATGTGTAGTTCCTCCAACATGCATGAGTTGGTTATGCATCAAAGGTCTATATATTGTAAACAACATCAAAGGGTTATTGACACATGAGTTTGGGCTTAGGTTGACACATGAAATGGCTGGTTGCAATTAGTAAGCTTGGCATGGGTTTTGAGTGCGGACTAAGTCAAGTGTGCCTCATGCACCATGAAAATAAGGAAGCATAGATAATGATCATCCTTAAAATGTGAGGGCATGTTGTGGTGGTTAAAGTGGCGAGCGAAGAGTGTTATTCCAAGACAATGTGTTGTCACATCCTCCTTTAGTGAAGGTAAACATGGGTAGCCAAGGAGGGGAGCTAACCAAGTAAGAGGATGAGGTGTCAATACCTCTTAGAATGATATTACATGATCTAGCTAAAAAGTGAGGAGTGCTCCTAAAGAAAGGAGATCCCACCACTATACATGATTGGTTTGATAGCCAAGTCATGCAAACCTATATAGTTAGAGGTGTTAACTACAACTCTATAATTAAGTGTGGGTAGCCAAGAGTCCACAACACTTGAGGGAGACGTATAAGTGAGGTGTTTGGCATTTATATTCCTTTATATATTTTTGTGAGAAAAGTAATAAAAGATTGGAAAAGTTTTTGTAAATTGTTGTGTGCTTACTTACTTTCCTTGTGTGCAATTGTATGAAAAGTTGTTTGTTTTTTTTCTGTGCAAATTAGGCTGAGACTAAGAGGACATTTTGATGCTATCATGAGGCCAAAAATTTAGGTGAGGAAATTGGTCTTGTGAAATTAAGCATGCTCATCAATTATTTTTGTCATTTGAATAGGGTGAAATTAGATTTCTATATTTTTGGAAAATTGTTAAAACTTGGTTTTTCACCTAATGTTATCATATTTAGTTCTCTTATTAATGGGCTAATTATAGAGAGGTAAAGTTAGCTAAGTGATTAGGTTTTTTAATGATATGTTTAGTAAAGGCTATCAAACTAATCTAAATATGTATAATGAAAGGTTTGTGTAAATTTGGTGAAAATAAACAAGCTCTTTAACTGATTCAAATTATGGAAGAAAGTGGTTTTAAGCCAAATGTGGTGGTTTGTAACAACATCATTAATAGTCTTTACAAAGATAGGCTAATAGATGAGGCCTTCAATCTCTCCTCTAAGATATTAGATAAGGGCATTTCACCAACAACTTTTACATATAATTCCTTGATCCATGTTACTTGTAATTTGGGTTAATGGAAAGAAGCTACGAGGTTTCTTGATGAAATGCTTGCTAGGAATATTAGGGAAAAACTTATATCATTACATTAAAGCCAAGATTTGTGGGGAAGTACATCTAGTAACTATTATTGCTACCAGTCTGAATTAATGTTTGAAAACTTCTTAAATGATTGTCTTGGGATAGTGGCATTTATTTATCTTAGTATTGACAAATGCCAAAATAAAAAAAAAACCAAAAAAACTTAATGATACATGTTAAAATCACTATAATTTGTATTAAGAATATAATGACTTGTTTTATGATAGAAGGCATCAATGCAAGTTTTAAATAATTAGATTTGATTTTTTGTAGAAGCATTATTCTTATAATGTCATAATCTTCTAAGTGAAAATGGCATGGAAACATATGGACTTTTCCTTCTCAACTTTTAGGTCAAGCAAACTCTCTTGGTGATAAGTCAGCATGCTTTTTGCTTGTTACAATGTCAAACTTCTGTAGTAGCTTGCAGGAGTCATTGGCTGACTAAGCAACTAATTTAACACAAAGTTGGCATGTAATTCAATGAGTTATATTGGATCTTCCTTATAGGTCTTTAAAGGAAAGTGTTCAATTGAGCTTCCTCATGCATTCACAATTAATAATGCCTTTGTGTTTATTTAGTCCAAATGCAAAATTGTCAATTGTAGTGAAGACTATTTTCTCATTTTTCTTAGTGTTATTGTGCTTGTAGGACATTCTTGCACAAACTATCCCATCATCTTGTCCTTAAGGGTTATTATATTCCTTTTGAGTCCTTGAAATAACATTTTCTCATGCTTTGGCAAATTTTTGTTACCACAATATGTACATGGCCAAACACATAAGAGATAAATACTGATAAAACATGTAAATATTTATTTTTTGGCACAACCCAGAATTTAAGGGAGTTGCAATTATATGTAGACATTCTTATTCTTGTTATGGGTAATATTTAAGTAGTGTATCTTTGTATGATTTTACATAAATTTCTCAAACTCATAGTCCATGATGCAAGCTTTGCCTTGAACTTTTATGGTTCATAATGCAAGATTTTATATATTTTTGTTGTTCAACATAAATTATTTTTCATTGAACTTTTCTAGTTTATGAATTTTTTTTAGTGCTATGATTATTGGATGCATTTGGCTATTGTATAATGCTACTCTTTCTCATGTAGGTATGACTAGATTGACACCTTTAGATCATTTTGGAGCTTGTATTATAGATTTGAGAACTAACTATTTGTGAAGTAAGTTTTACAATGGTACATCACTAGTAGAAAAATAAAAATGCCAAGTTATTTGTTATGTTGAGTGCATGGTTACCACTTAATATTTTGTGCTGAAAAGCATAGGACTAAGCTTCTCATAAAATGACCTATTATTTAAAAAATAAAGGATGTTCATTTCCCAAATAGTTTCTTTCCTAAAAATATGGCATTAACAATTGTAAGTCATAAATGATAAATTTTTTGATAACACACTTTGTTTGATAGTGCGTTCTTTAATTACAATGGTTGTTTTACTAACACCTTTTTAATTGATTCTACTTTCACCTCTTCTTTTGGTTCTACTATTGATACGTCTATTTTTTAGTTGCTTATTTCTTGTGTAGATTTTAAGAATCTGTGGTCATTAGAAATATATGGTGGAGGATTAATTAATGCTGGCATTAAGAACATAAAAGATTTTACATCTCTTGTACCAAAATTGCAACCTAATAGATAAAACATTGGAATTGATTTTTGGTATCTTTACTCAATTTTCTTTGTACTCACTAAAAATGCTATTTTACTATTGACATGGGTAGAATTACTTGACATATGAAGGGTGATGTTAGTGGTTTATAGAGTAATAGAGAAAGTAAATGACAGTGGGATATTTATGGTAAATCATTTTAATAATCATTTCATAGGGTTGTGGGTTACAAAAAGATGTAAAGTGTTGAAAAGGAAAGAAATTTGTCTCATCCCTAAAATCATGCTCAATTATCACATCATTATAATTAAGTTGTCAAATTCATAAAATCAAGTGATCGTTGTTAGATTCTTGGAATCAAATGAATGTTGTCAAATTCTTAAAATCAAACAACAAGATTTGTAGCTTCCTATTTCGTAGTTAGAATACCTGTATATATCATCTTCATGTATCTCTAAGAAAACGTAGAAAATATAAAATATCTTCTTACATGGTATTAGAGCAAGGAAGTTCTTTTGTTTTTTCTTCTTGTGGTTGTGCATATTCTAAACCATGTCTAACCATCAATCAGAGGCTACATCCATAAGTAGCCCTCACCCTAAAATCTAAACCCCTCCTTTTCATTCCACTTCTAAACACCTACCTATATAGATCACCATAATCCACCCCAATGATGATAATTTCCTGTTTTAGTCATAAGTTGTTCAAATGTACCTTAGAGGGTGTAGAAAAATTGCCTACATCATAAGAGACGCTAAGATGCATGAGACAACAGATCTAGCTTTTTTGATATGAGATGCTAAAATTTTATGGTAATAGCTTGGCTTATGAATTCAATAGTCAAAGACATTTGTTCTAATTACATGTATTACTAGATAACAAATGAACTCTAGGATAATGTCACCTAGATGTACTTTAATCTTGGGAATTAGTCTCAATTCTATAAGTTGACATTGAAACTTAGAGAAATTCACCAAGATAAAGACAATGCTACAAAATACTTTAACTCATTGAAATGAATTTGACCAGACTTAGACCTATTCAAACTTATGAACGAAAGTTTATGGATGATTATTAACACTACCAAAAAATGGTGGATGACAGCCAAGTTTTTAAATTCCTTGTTGGTCTTAAATTAGAGTTTGATGAGGTACATGGCCAAATTATTGGCTGGGTTCCTCTTCCTCCAATTAGCAAAGTCTTTTCGAAGGCTCATTGAGAAGAAAGCCATATACATGTGATGCTAGGGAAGAAAGTATGAAGTTCAAATGAATTTGTTGAAAAATTGAAATTAATGGCATCTTAAGAATATGTTAGTCCTAAGACCATTCTAAATGCATAAGGAACTAATGACAAATCTTGTGTGTGGTGTGATTTTTGCAACAAGTCAAGGCATACCTACGAGACTTGCAAGAAGATTCATGGGAAACTAGCAAATTGGAAGAGTATTAGATTGTGACAAGTCCAACCATGCCCCACCCATTGCAAATAAAGCCAAGAGTAGTCCATTTAATAAGGAGCAAATTGATCAACTCTGAAAATTGCTAAAATCTGACTCTTCATTTGATATTCCTAGTTATTCCCCTACATAAACAAGTAATACTCTTATTGCTTTGTCCATTTTTTTTTTCCCAATTAGCTCCTTGGATCACTGATTTTGGGGCTTCTAACCATATGGCTAGTACCTCTCATTTTGTTCAATTTTTATTCTCCTCGCTTAGGTATTGAAGAAATTAGGATAATTAATGGAAGTTTCTCTTATATTGCAAGCAAAGGCCTAATAAAAATTTATAAGAAAATTTTTCCTTCATGTTCCTAAACTCATATGCAATCTAGCATTCATTCCTTATTAGGAAAAAGATAGTTTATGACCTTTATTGATGATCACACTAGATTATGTTGAGTTTAACATTGAATAAGACTTCTATATTATAGTTGAAAACCAATTCGAAATAAAAATTAGCATTTTACATTTTGATAATGGAATTGAATACTATAATACATGTTTGGGAAATTTTTTAACAAAAAAAGGTGTTATCCATCAAGTCACTTGTCAAAAGTCACCTCAACAAAATGGGATTGCTAAAAGAAAAAATAAACACTTGTTTGAAATAACATATACTCATGTTTTCTATACAAGTTCCAAAATCTTCATGGGATAAAGTTATCTTATTTAATTAGTAGAATGTCAACTCATGTATTGAAGTATGATACACCTCTAAATTGTTTCAAATAAAATTTTCCCACGTCTCGCCTACATTTTGATTTGCCTTTAAAAGTCTTTGGATGTACATATTTTGTTTATATTCCCAATAACTTTTGCTCTAAATTAGATCCAAAAAGTAAAAAGTGTGTGTTTATTAGATATGCATAAAATAAAAATGGATACAAGTGTTTTAACCCATTGATAAAAAGGATTCACAGAAGTATGGATGTCTCATTCTTAGAAACTTAACCTTTTTGTTTTTTTAACAAAAATCATCTTTATAGGGAGAACAAAAGATTGGAAGATAATTTTTGAAATACTTTACAACCTTTACTAAACATTGTGACCTAACTAAGTGAGTTTATTTCATCAATTTATTCAAAAAAAGGCCAATGTAATAAGAAAAATATTCAAGATAATAGAAATAAGGAAGTCTCTAATTTACAAATGTCAAGCATTATTGCACCAAAAACAAGGGGGGAAATACTACAAAAAGAATGTCATAATCCTTATTTTAAGCTTCATGTTTATACCAAAAGGAGGTCTCAAAAAGATATTATAGTTTTGCTTATTCCTTTAGCATAAGTTCAATCAAAATCTCCAACTTATGGTCCCAGTCCTTCCCTTAACACTAAGAGTAATTCTTCTCATCTTTATTCCATCTTCTTTAATTGAACCTTTTAATGCTGAATTTTTTGATTTAAATGTTCCTATTGCTACTAGAAAAGGGGTTCATTCATGTACACAACATCTCATTGCTAAATATGTGTCATATAAAAGTTGTCTAACCATTATGGGGCTTTTAAATCTAGGATTTCTAATATGTTTGTTCCAAGGAATATTCAAGAAGCTCTAGGTGACCCAAATTTGAAATTAGCAGTAATGGAAAAGATGAATGCTCTTAGAAAAAGTGGTTCGTGGGATGTGGTTGATCTTCCGAAGGACAAAAAACTTGTTGGATGCAAATAAGTGTTCATAATAAAGCACAAAACTGATGGAAATATAGAAAAGTATAAATCTAGACTTATGGCAAAAGGATTCACTCATACCCATGGAATAGACTATCATGAGACATTTGTTTCTATTATCAAGATAAACTCCATTCAAGTTCTTCTCTCCTTGCTAGTGAACTCTAATTGGCCATTACATCAATTGGATATAAAAAATGCCTTATTAAATGGTGACCTAGAGGAGGAAGTATTTATGAATTTACCACATAGAATTAAAGAAAGATTTGGAGTAGGAAAGGTGTGTAAGTTAAAGAAATCTTTGTATAATTTTAAGCAATCTCCAAGAGCATGGTTTGAATGCTTTGGAAAGGTAGTTATAACACACAACTTCTGTCAAAGCCAAGCTGACCACACCATGTTCTACAAACATTCCAAAGATAGTAAAGTTGTTTTGATTGTTTATGTAGATGATATAATTATTACAAGGAATGATTATATTGAAATTGAGAACTTGAAGAAGAAGCTTGCAAATGAGTTTGAGATCAAGGATTTGGGAGCCTTAAAATACTTTTTTGGAATGGAATTCGCAAGATTCAATAACGGATTTTTTGTGAATCAATGCAAATGTGTTCTTGACCTGCTAAAGGAAACTAGAATGCTTGGATGTAAAGTAGCTGAAACACCAATTGAGCCCAATGTGAAGTTAGAACTGGTTACACCTACAAATGTGAATTAAGAACAATGCTAACAATTATTAGGCAAGCTAATTTATTTATCACACACTCAACTAGACATTGCCCTTGCAATAAGTATGGTGAGTCAATTAATGCTTTTGCCTAGCTCAGTACACTTTGAAGCCATATTTAGAATTTTAAGATACTTGAAAGGCACACCTAGAAAGGGTTTGCTTTTAAAAAGGAGGGGACATTTTCAATTAAAAGCTTATACGAATGTAGATTGGGCAGGAAGTATAATTGACAGAAAGTAAACCTCTTTGGTTATTGCACTTTTATTAGAGGAAATCTTATTATATAGAGAAGCAAAAAACAAAATGTGGTAGAAAGAAGTTGTGCCAAAGCCAAGCTTAGATCAGTTACTCAGGGAATTTGTGAGGTATTGTGGTTAAGAAGACCTCTAGAAGATTTGAAAATTCATACACCATCACCTATCTAGCTTTACTATAACAACAAAATAATCATCTCAGTTGTTCATAATCCAGTTTTACATGATGGAACTAAACATGTAGAAGTTGACAAACACTTTATTAAGGAAAAGCTTGATTCATACACCCTCACTTATCAAGCTTTACTATGACAACAAAGCAACCATCTCAATTGTTCATAATCCAGTTTTACATGATAGAACTAAACATGTAGAAGTGGACACTTTATTAAGGAAAAACTTGATAGTGGGATGATTTGTATGCCTTATATATCAACCATTGATCAAGTGGTAGATAATCTAACTAAAAGTCTCCATAAGAGACAATTTGACAACTTAGTAAGCAAGCTAGCAATGGATGATATCTTCATGTCAGTTTGAGGGGAGTGTTTAAAAGGAAGTGTCCCATCCCTAGAATCATGCTCAATTATCAAATCTCTATAATCAAGTTGTCAGATTCCTAAAATCAAGTGATAATTGTTAGATTCCCATAATCAAGCAACAAGATTTGTAGTTTCATATTTTGTAGTTAGAATACCTTTATATATAATCTTTATGTATCTCTAAGAAAATATAGAAAATACAAAATAACTTATTACACAAAGATTCTTTGAAGTACATTGAATTTGCATTTGTTTGCTGTATTTGGTTGGGAGATGAATGTTATGTCTATCAATGATGTAAATTTATATATGTTGTTACTTTGGCATGAGGTGGTTATCAACGTTCTTTTTGTTATTCAGCTGTAGTTGTCAAAATGATTTTTATTGGCTGATACATAATTGAATTGGGTAGCTTTTTGCTGTATACCTTCTTTTTGATTTTCTCTAAGGAAGATGATGTTTACATCTTGTTTTGCTTTCTTTAACCAAAAGAAGGTTTCATAGTGCTTATAGCTTCCACACTATGGGATTTGGAAAGGTTTAGATATATGTATCCTTATCCATCCCTATTCAAACAAAAAGACTATTTCCTTGACTTAAATCTATAAGATTCAATATATAATACAATACTTTTATCATTACACCAAGGCTCACCTTTCCGTTCCTCCTATTTTACTTTCATTTTCATTCCTTATTATTTTCTCTTCCAAAAGGGAAAAAAAGTGCAAACTCTTTTGTTTAAGTGTAAAACTTCCCCAAAGATATGTAGTGTGTGTTTGTTTCTATCTTTTGCCATAGTCTTTAACTTTGACCAAAATTATAAATTATCTTTCAACACCCCATCTCAATTTGTAATTTTGAATTTCTTTTTGAACTTTCCTCTTATAACTACTTTGGCAAGAATATCTACTAGTTGATCATCTGTGTTGACAAACTCCATTATTACTTCTCCTCTATTGCCCATGTGAAATGATGACTCAACTCGACATGCCTTGGATATACATGAGACACTAGATTCCCATCATGGCTATTATCAACATATTATCACATTAGATGATCATTGGATCTTTATCTTCATACTACAAATCTAATAGTATTATTGCATTAAATGATCATTAGATCTTAAATCTTTTTTTTTTAATTATATTTAGAAATAAACTCATAATTTACAAGTCTTTAAAAGGCAACTTGATTTGAATTCAATTTTCTTTACCCAATCAAACTAAAACAATATGAGGAGAGAATCATAAAGAACCTTAATAAAACAAAAATATACTCCAAGTTAAATTAATTAATATAGAATTTGCACACTATAAATTAATTAAGAACAAAAAAATCTACTAAATAGAAAATTTAATCAAAATATACACAATGTTTTTCCACTAAATTTTGATTTTTTTAAGATATTGTCTTTATATACATATACATAGCATTTTTCTTCCAAATGAGACTTGGGGTTTTCTTTTTCTACACAAAGATAAAGTTTTTTTTCTTTTGTCCACATTGTTATGGAAATTAAAAAATTTGTAAGTCAAGTAGGTCAATGATAGGAATTTTTAAGAAATTTTTTTTCTCAATTACTTCTCTATAAGTCTTGGACATACTTTGGAAAATACCAAGTCTCCATCAAAACTTGAACATCAATTCCACATCATCCATATTTGAATATGAAGCTAGAAAATGAAGCATCAATGGTTATAAGAAGTTACAACTCATTTTTACAAGCAATGTTTTAGCTTTCTAATTGGTAAAAACATATTTCAATTTTACAAAACAGACCCCATTACATTTACATAAAAGTCGTCTTTAACATTAGTTTTCATAATTTCAATAGATTGAATAGTTAAGAGAGATATAGAAGACAATTAAATTGGTAAAATAAATTATTATTTATTAAAAAAAATCATTACATTGCATTTTAGTTCAAAAGTCGATCAAAATACATTATATCTCATCAAAGAAGAAAATTTTCTAAAACTTTTTATACAATGCCATGTTTTGAGAACAACTCAACAATTGAAAGTTTCTAACTCTTATTCCCAATTATTAGCATGTCAAAAATAAGAATACTTAAATAGATATGTATGGTTAGTTTAGGAATGATCAAATAAGAAATAAAGATATCTGTATCAAAATAGATGTAGTATCCATTTAGGGAGAAATTGAGAAAGTGATGTTTGTGATGGTTTGAACATATCTAACATAGACCGGCAAATGCTTCAATTAAAATAGGTGATTAAATCTTTAAAAATAGTGTTTGAGGAGCTAGCACCAAGGATCAATTAATGTTAATTAGGGATTAATGTCTCTAATTTTCATTTTGCTAATTTACATGTGGTTTTGTGCTAAAATAATAGATCACCTAGGAGAATTAGCCCTAGCTAACAAGAACAGCAGGACTATTAGTGATAGTAGTGTCATTGGACAGCAACAACAACGATGGTAGTAACCCCTCTAGTGGTCGCAAAACAGCAATGACATATAGGAAACATTGTTCATGGCCATTGGTGATGTTAATAAGACAAATATCGAGGAGGATCTACATAGATGGTAGCTTTGGGTACATGTTTTTGGACTACCACAATAATAGATATAAGTTTTGGCAATATTTTTTTGTCACTTTTGATTTCCTCTTGTCAGGACATTATCTTTTTTCTCCAATTGCATTGGCCTTGTGGGTTTGCTAGCGTGAATTGGAATCTCTCTTATTTCCTTAGGCATATAAATTGAAAAAAATACAAATTCATATCATAATGAAAATATAAGGCCAATGGTTTGGTTGATGATTTATCCTATGTAGCAAATCAAGATAATTAGGTGAATATACCACGATAACTTGATCTTAGAAACATCTTTGTTTTGTTATTGTCATTGTTATGATTTTGGTTGTCATGATTACTGTTGTACTTTTGGAAGCCTTTTAAACTTGCTAAAGTCATGGTGCAACCACAAAAATTACCAAAAACCAATAATGAATCGTAGAACATATTGAATGCCAATATGAACCGGGCACCCCAGACATAGCTTGCCTATAAAGCATTCCTGGAGATTAAGCATTAGATTGATCGTTACCTAATGAAGGTCATCAATGGGCATGTGTGCAGGCCCCATTTGTTTGTTTGAATTGATGTTACATTATCTGTTAAAAACTTTGACAAACATATTTTTGTGACCATGGCCAATGCACCCCACTTTGACCCTTAGCTTGTAGCCCATCCATAAAACCTTGTGATCAGAACAAGATTCTAACTCATTGCACATGCTTATATGTGCAAATGTGCATTATGATCATTGAATTTTGTGTAAAGGACACATTGTCAAGTTAGTGTCACTGAATTAGTGTCAAAATATACTACTTTTCCATTTTTTGTGTATTTATGTATGTTCAGTTTGTTTTAGTTCAAAATCATTGTTAAATACATGAATGTTGATTGGAAAATTGGATAAAAAAGTTGATGTTTTTCATAAGTTTCAAACATTTTGTTAACAAAATCCTCTAATTTGAAATATTTGATGCTCTCAAATAATGGATTTAGTGCTCAAATGCCAAAGACAAAGTCTAATATAACTTCACTATGATAGTTGTAACTAGGTGGAAATTAGTTTACCAATATGCTATCTAATTAAAGCCCTCATCACCCAACGTTGGAGTTTATGGATATAAGTGGAACTTCATATCAGGTGAAATTCCTCACTTCATTGGAATTTGAATTTAAAGCAACTAAACATGGCAAATAATGCACTTGAAGGAACAATTATATGTAAACTATCTACATGTTGGTTATCCCTTATTGATATTTTCTATAAAAATCTTTCAAGCGATCTTTCTTCTTACTTGAAATGGTTATCATATTTAGAGCATTTAAATTTAGAAGGGAATGGATTCAAGGTTTAATTCTAGAAACATTTTTCAACTCTTCTAAAATGATGACAATGAATTTTGGCAATAATTTTTTATCTAATGAAACTCCAAAATTAGTTGGGAATTTATCCTATTTGAGGGTTCTTTGATTAGGACAAAATTCCTTGAGCACCTTGACACCATAACATTTGTGCCTATTGAATGAGCTATGCATACCAAATATCTCACATAACTCATTTTATGGACCAATACCACATTGTTTTAGCCTTATCTCTTTTAGGAAGGTAGGAAAATTCAATTTCAAAGATTACAGTGAGTGGTCTAAGTCAACTTTAGGGTTTGTTTATAGTTTCAAAGTAATTTAAAGCACATAATACCCTTAACTAATCTCATGTAAAATATTGGCAAGCAACAAACACATGTTGAGTTGGTTAGCTTTATCCCTACTTAATTATAATCTTGTTTGTTGACATCTTAGTCATAACATGTAATGATATTGTCTTTCATTCATGATTCAAGCAATTCATTAAGTGTTCCCTTGGCATCTTTGTTAATAGCTTTAAAGAAATTCAATTAGATAACATAAGACTTGCTTTAACCAAAGTATATAAAGAGAATTTTATTTTATTCCCCCTCTCAAATAGAGCAATGTTAGATTTTAGCTAACCAATTGTTTGTCAAATGGTCACAAAATAATCTAATGTTCTAACAAGGTTGTCTAACTCTAAGAATATCAACTATCTTAGTTTCACTTGTTATAATATAAGTACATGGTCACAAAATTTAATTCCAAATTAAACTTTATGAGGATGTGAAGCATAGATCTTTTTTCTTTTTTTTTTTTTCCTTGACTAGTTCTCAATCTTTTAGTCTTGATGATCAATCCAATCTAGTTCTTGCAAGAATAAACCATGTGCTTGAGCTAAATTTCATTTTAAAATTGTACCTTTTTAAAAATTACATGAAGAAATATTTTATGTACATTCATGTAAATAAAATTTATCATATTAAAAGTTACAATTACCACAATATGCTTTAGTAAGTCAAATTAAAGTCTCCAATATGCATGAATGTTTGACGCAAACTATGAGATGTTTTGTTAAATGGCAAAGCAACATTGAACCATAATAGAAAACAAAAGAAGGGCTAATTCACAAAAAAGTAATACATGAAGTTCTTGTTTTGTTTGAAATCTATTATGATTTCTTTTTTCGTTAAATATATCATAAACTCTTTTATGGATTTTAAATCTAACATGTTGTTTAGTCAAAAGGACTCGATGCCTAATTTGGCACATAATGTCACGTAGAATAAGCATGTGTAATGGGGTAAATATGATGTGGATTTATTAAAAAAAAAAAAGAGCCTTTGAAATGCAATTAAAGAAAAAGAGAATGAGCAAATAATGTGCTTAAAGAACATTTCCGTGTGAACGATCTATGTTTTGGTTATCTTTTCTTGGTATTTCCTACAACAATTTTTTGGGCATGCTTGCTTCTTACTTGAAATGGTCATCATATTTAGAGCATTTGAATTTGGAAGAGAATGGACTCATGAGCTCAATTCTAAAAAAATTTTTCAACTCTTCTAATATATGATGATGCTGAATTTTGGTAATATATTTTTTTTTTTTGCTGAAATTCTAACTTCTGTCAAGAATTTATCCTATTTAAAGGCTCTTTAGCTAGGATGGAATTCCTTAAGCAGTTTAATACCAGGACAACTATGCCAATTAACATATTGGATCTCTTGCATAACTTGTTTTTTGGACCAATACCACATTGTTTTAGCTACTTGTGCCTTAGGAAGGTAAGCGAATTTGGTTTTAGAGATGATATTGAGTGGTTTGTCTCACCTTTAGGTTTGTTTATGGTTTTCATAGTAATTTAAAGAACCAAAAATCCCCAATTGATGTCACATACAATCTTGGCAAGCAATGAGTGCATGTTAAGTTGGTGAGAAAAACTATATTTGGCTTATCTAATGGTAGCCTTCTTCATTTGATGTCTAAATTGTATTTGTCTCATAACAAGTTAACAAGGAAATACAAGTGCAACTTGGAAATTTGAGCTTGATACAAGCATTAAACTTGTCCCATAATTAATTAACTGACTCAATTCCATGAACTTGAGAAACTTTCAAGTAAATAAAGAGTCTAGACTTTTCTCACAACAAATTGAATGGACAAATTGCATCATAATTAATTAGTTTGCACCTTTTAGCATATTTTAGTATGACTCACAACATCTTATCAAGTAAGCTTCCAAACATAAAGGGGCAATTTGCAACATTTGATAGCTAAAGCTATTAAGGAAATCCATTTCATTGTGAGCCTCCACTAGATTCAAATTGCAAACCTAATTTACAACAATTACCACTATCTTGTAATGCAAATGATGGAAAATGGCATAACATTGTTGATCCTTTGTCTTTCTTGGCAAGTTTCATGGCAACTTACTTTGTATTCTTATTGAGTTTTCCAATTGTTCTTTATGTCAATTGTTACTAGCTAAGGACGTGGTTCATGTTTATTGAGAATTTCATATATGAATGTCATTTCTTGGATTTCTATATTATTCTCAAAATGTTTACTAGAATATGTAGGAAGGCATATTTTGCACTATCTTGCTAGATTATGCACTGATGTATTTACTCGCTATCTTCATATTGTTGTGTTGTGTGTCTTATTTTTATCAACAATGAAGGGAAAGAGTTGGATTTAAGCCATAAATACATTTCCAACAAGTTTTCCTTTTAGTAAGAGTGGACCAAAACTGGGATCAAAAGAAAATCATGTTAGTTGGGATGATATTTGGATAATGGAACAAAAAAATTATCAATTTAAACAAAAAAAATACACACACACAAAATGTCTTGTAAATACTAATGCTCGATGAAAATAATAAAAATGGATAATTATAAGGATGCCCTCAAGCTTGAGAGGAGAAACTAAGAAATATCAACTTATAAGAAATGTGTGGACTTGTATTTAATATGATTACAATTAACTTCACAGAAAAAAAAAAAATATATTAATGTTTCAATTGTTAAAAACAACACTTAAGAATAAACTTTTCATAAAGATCAATTTTGTCAATTTAGAGAATCTACTTTACCATGTTAATTTTGAATTCTTTTCATTTTTGGGTGATAGTTAGAAGAGAGAAAAAGTGACTAGACCAAAGCACCACAAATACAAAATTTACATTATTAATAACCATAATAACAAAATATGCATACTCATTTTTGGAGCTCAATTTTTTTTCCTGGATAAATGTTGATAGTTAAAGGTAGCAAAAATTGACCAAACTCAACCACTAAAAAGAGGCTTGATCTAATCTATATTAAATAAAAATTTTAATGAAACCCATAAACTCATCTTAAAACTCAAAAACTCAAAACTTGAAATAATTTAAAATTAGAGTAACATATATGTAATTTCATCTAAAATGCTTAAAATTTCATAAATTTGAAATATCTAAAATCCAAATTATTATATATGTGCACAACTCAACCTAAAATTAATTTGATCTACCAATTTGTGGTCTTTGATGTTAACATTTGAGTAGTTCCAATGCAATTTCAATTACAAATATAGATAAAATAATATTTTTTATACAAAAATAAAATTCTGACAAATAATTATACTTTTTAAAGGTTATAGTTTTGCATCTTTGTTAATTTTTTTAAATAAATTCAATCTGTTAACATAATACTTGTTTTGACAAAATTATATAAAAAGAAATCTAATTTATTCCACCACTAAGATAGAACAATGTTAGATCTTAATCAACCAATTGTTAGTTAGATGACCGCAAAATAAACATATTTGCTCACAAGTTTATCTAAAGAATATCAATTATCTTGGTTTCACTTTTTCTTTTTATTTTTTTTTATTTTTTATTTTATTTTATTTCTTTTTTTTATTTTTTGAACAGCAAGTAAATTTATATGCAGTTACCTCAAAGGACGGTAACCCACAGTGTACACCTAATTGACATACACAAGCCAATTGCTATTCAACTTTACAAGAGAATGGCCCTGCAAAATACATAGATGGCCACTTAACTATACAAAATCTAACCTGTATAGCAACACTGCACCCACAAAAAAACCAAGAGACAGTGAACAAAATCTCCCTTGGAGCCATAAAAAGAAGCCCCCCATTTACAACCAGATCCTTGGATGCATGTTAAAACCCAATATTACTCTATTACAATCAGAAACTACAAAACACCTGAATAGAGAGGGATTTGTCTATTCACCAATTGACCTGTTACCTTCCCAATTATACATGGTTTCACTTGTTATAGTATAAGCATAATACAATAAAATCTAATTCCTAATTAAACTCTGCAAGGACGAGAAAATTATCTTTTTCTTTTTTCTCTTAGCTGAATGCAACAGGATGTCCCATCGGTCCAATGCAGTTCTTACAACCATTTATGCGAACTAAATTTAATTGCAGAATTGTATTTAAAAAAAAATACATGGAGAAATGCTTATGTATATTCATGTAAATAAAATTTATCATAGTAAAAGTTATAATTACCATAATATGCTTCAATAAGTAAGATTAAGGTCCCAGAGTATACGTGTATGCTTGACACAAGCTGTGAGATGTTTTGTTAAAAAGAAAAATGTAACAGCAAAGCAACAGCATTGAACCACAAGAGATAACAAAAGAAGGGTCAATTTCCAAAAAATACATGTATATTTTGCATTGCCTATTGTTTTGGTTTCTTCTTAGTTATTGACTTGGCTTAGGACGCCATCTTCCCGAAATTTCATTTTGAGAGAAAGGCTACAACGATGTAGTTCTTGGCTCATTTTACGTTAATTTGTTTTCTTTTTCTAAATCTACATTAGATTTACCCTATGACATGTGTATGTCAAATCAGACATCCATGTAGAGACCTATTGAAGAGTTGATGATATATTTAAAAAAAAAAAAAAGGTGAGAGATTTAAACAAAAGAAAAAGTTCTTGTATTTTTTGGATTAACTCCATAAAAGATAAAAAAATCTAAGTGGCCATAAAAATGGCAATCACAAAAAAATATTTATACTACATATATGACTTTTATATTACATTTAATTTAATTTTACGTGAGGGAAAAAATTATTCTGTTATACGGTTCACAGCAGGTTGAAAAAAAACAAAAAAAAAAAAAAAAAAAAAAACAAAGATTTTAATTTAGACTGGAGCGTGATAGCTGGAATGTCAATACTTTATCTTATGTCAAAAGAAGAAAGGGACTCCATATGTCCATATGTCCAAAAGGCGGGTGACGTAAGATAAATATTTGTAGTTTCATTTTTAACTGTAATTATGTATTTAAAATTAAAAATTTACAATTTATAATTATGATAATATAATGTAAATTTACATTTGTGATGTATCCTACGTACTACATTCATATGACTTTATAGAAAAGCAAGAACAAAAGGAAAAGGAAAAGGTTGCACACAGATTGCAAGCCCGTCCACTTTCTTATCTAATCTACTTTCTACATGAAGCGAAAAGGCAACATTGAACGGTTGATTCTGGGAGCTGTTCTGGTCTAATTCCAGTCTCTGAATTTGTTAGTCCAGAGCATGAGAATATGAAAATCAGAGGAAATCAAATATCCAATACACTGCAGAAATGTACGTCAATATATACCCCAAGAATTATTTCCCATGTAACATAGAGGAATTTATTAAGGAAAAAAAAGTTTCTTCTTATTTTGGACAATGTTTGGGAAGAAACTCTAGAAAGTGGGAACAGCTGAAACAATCTCTCAGGTTTGGTTCACCAGGAAGTAGAGTTTTGGTAACCACAGGCAAAGAGAATGTGGCCTGGGCCATGGGTCGCTCCAAAGATGATATTTGGAAAGTAGGAATTTTGTCTGATGGAGTATGTTGGTTAATTGTAAGTAAAATAGTATTTTTTGGCAGGAGTGATACAGAATGCAAATATTTGGAAGAGACTGGCTAAAACACATCAAACAAATGTAGGGGTTTGCCGCTTGCTGCAAAGGCTCTAGGGGGCATTTTGCGGTATAGAAAAACTGGAAGAGCGGCGGAGTATTTTAGATGGTGAGATTTGGGAAATGGAAGAAGTTCAAAGAGATGTTTTTGTTCCTCTCTGTGGTTGAGTTACTACTATGATCAGTCCCCAACACTGAAAGAGAAGTGAGTTCACAGGGTTATGAATGGCTTAAGGTTACCTTAAGCGAAGACAAACCGATGATATCTTTGAGAATTATGATGAATATAATGAGTATTATGATGGCATTGTAATGCCATCCCTTTGCTCTTTGAGAATTAGTTACTGCTTTCGGTTGAAGGTAGTGCCAGATTATATTTTGCCAAATGAAAAGCTTTATACACTGTAAATTAAAGAAAGCTACCGTCTAAGAGACCGTTACAACGAGGAAAATGAAGAAGATTGGTCCAAAATCCCTCAATCTCTCATGTCATAATATATGGCTGATACTCTGATTTCAGCCACTGCCACTGCTGGGTATTCATTTTTTTTCCTTTTCCTTTTTTATATTTTTAAAATTAGTTTTCACTTTTAAGAAATTTACACATGGTATGATCATACTCTTCATCTCTCCAACATTTTCATGACATGGATATAGTTGGCATATTCTCTTCTATTTACACTCTGATGGTGGTAAAGCAATGAGCAACAACAACCCTGGTTCAGCTTGCCATCACTCTATCCAATGCATTCTGTACTATCCTCTCTGATTCTGCATCTAGCGCACTGGTTGCCTCATCAAGCAAAAGAATTTTGGGATTCTTTAGTATTACTCTTGCAATGGCTATTCTCTGCTTCTGTCCGCCGGACAATTGCACTCCCTGTTTGCCTACAGTGGTGTCATAGCCTCGTGGTAAGGAACTAACAAAATTGTGAGCATTTGATGCTTCTGCAGCTGCAGCTATCTCATCCTCAGTAACATCTCCCTCCTTCCCGTTGGCTATATTCGTCCTGATGGTTTCATTGAGTAGTATTGGTTCTTGACTAACCAATTCCATCTGCTGTCTCAGCTAGCTTACCTTGAACTTCCAGATTTTGACATTATTCAAATATATATGACCAGAATCAGGATCATAAAATCTCTCCATGAGACCCATCCCGGTAGACTTGCCACTGCCACTCTGTCTGACTAAAGCAACAGTCTGCAAATAAAATTTCGAGGCGAGTAAACGAATTCTAAGAAACAGTATGATTACAGCAAGATCAATCCATATTCGTGCTTGAACTCATATCTCTTAGCGCCGTAGGATGGAGTACCAAGGCTCAGGCAACGAAAAATACCTTTCCAGAGGGAAAATCAACACATAAGTCGCTGAAAATTTGACCGACTTGTCTCGTAGGGTAACTTGAAGCTGACATGTTCGAACTTCATGTAACCATTTACATGTGAGAGTGTGGGTCCTTCTCCACCGCTTGAGTCAATTTTGACCTTCCTATCAAGGATTGCAAATATTGAAGCTGGGCTTTGGTTCTGCCTGGAGCCATGCCAGTGGATTGTGAGACTCCAAGGGCTGCAATTGTCAGTGCAAAGAAAATCTGCAAGTGTTGTGCATCAGAAATGGACCAGAAACAATTCTCAAAATGAAGGATAGAACAATATTCAACTCATACCTTGAAAACTTCTCCAAAGTGTGCTCTCCCATGTTGCACCACTTGAGATCCAATGTAGTGCAGTAAAAGAACAAAGAAGGAGAAGCCAAAACCTGCACCACCCCCAAGTTCAAGCCGAGCACCTTGCTTCACAGGATCCTGACATTTCTGTTTGTATAGATCCATCACCATCTTCTCAGCACAAAATGAGGCAACAGTTCTGATACTGCCAAATGCATCATTTGCCACTTGACTGGCTTCTTCATACATCAGCTGCAGCACATATACCATTGTCAGTTTGAAGTATCCAATCAACAACCGAGAGATAAGAGAACATTGGGTAACACTAACCATTGCATCAGCACTGAAACCCTTCGTAAACTTGGACTGAATATACCCTTGGGTGGGTAACAAAGGTGACACAGCAATACTTATGAATGCCAAAAACCGGTTGGATGCAAATGATACAATAAGTGCTGCTATAACTGTGGTGATATTCTGGACAAGTAAGCCCAAGGCGTCACCAACAAGGGTCCTTATTGTAGATGCATCAACCAACAACCTTGAACCAATTGCAAATTTTCACGTTTAATAATTCTTGGTGTGGCAAAAATTGAGAGTACCCATATCATTTTTTCTTTTACGAACCTTGAATTTGGCATAACTACGGTTGTCCGGTTGTGCGTAACCTTAACCAGTGCATCTCGGACAATGTGTTCTGATTTGGCATCAAGCACACTTGTTGCTTCATTGAGAAGGAGAAATGGGTACCATGCTCACCAACCATTGTGTCGAGCCCCCAAAACATTGATGCAATCGTCCTAATTAGAGATGCAAAGCTTAGCAATAGAATAAAAAAGAATTGGTTAGAGAATTGTGAAGTAATATGCATGTAAAACAAAACATAACACTCAATGAAGTTACAGAACACTTGTCAATGAGCAGACAACTAAGCATTTGGCCTTCTGGAAAAAGCACTGCATGCCATTTGTTCGTAAAGAGACAGTAGATTTAGCCGAGGAAGAGTGTCTATAAATTTGGCAACATTAGCAAGCTCGGTTGCTGTTCTAATCTCCTGGTAAGTCGCATTCTCTTTCTAATATGCCATGTTCTCCTTCATGCTAGTTACAAACAGAATAGGTTCCCTTAAAATACTTTTCCCACGCTAATATAAGTTCCGTGCTGGCAGTAAATGGGAGTCAGACTTTGCCGATTCGACGCTTAAGAGAATCGATGTGGTAGGTGAAAGAAGTAAATGAAGATGGAGCATCCAAGAGACCTACTCTTAAGGTACGGATGCCCTTCACTATTTATAACCTGTAAAGATATACAATATAGTAAGTTTTAATAATAACCCTCTATTTTAGTTCGAAATCGAATTTTTAGAGTGTCGCCGCTCTTTAAAATAAATGGCACCAATGAACATACGCGTTAGCAAATTTCGTATTTAATAAGTTGTTGGAAGATGGAAAAATTCCCTTGATTGAGTGTGTTGGTCTTTCCTATATAATTTAATACAAGTATAATAAGAATAAGTAATTTTAATTTGTACCTATGAAAATGATGACAAATATGTTTATTGTTACTTTTCTTGTGTTTGTTTTTCTTTTTAACTGATCAAAACACACTAATGATAACACGAGGATAACGTGACAGACCTAGGTCGGTAGCGATAGGGGCGATGCTAATTACTCAAGTGCTAACACTTTAAAGGGTACTAAGCCTATATGGAGGTACTACGCGAGGAGCTGACTGCTGGGAAAATGGTTGGGCTAGTCCTGAAGCGAGCTAACCTGGCGGTCCAAGTCCATGGTGAGTTGACAGCAAATGAGCTTCAAATGAGTCTGTGGGAGGCGGGCCAGAGAGGGGTCTGGGCCAAGTACTTATTGATGAATAAATGGTTAAAATCACGTCTATAAACTGAGGCTAGGGAGAAACGATGACTTAATTAGGATGATCCAGTGAAGATCACATGATTCCAGGGTGAAGGTTGTACATATTGAAGCAGGCAAGAAATTCAAGTCTCGAGTGCTTAAAAATGCTCAAAGCTCTTAGATTGCACACAGGAACATTTAGCTTTTTTGCAGATTATCTTGGATGAGAGTTAATTGAAAGGTGCTTTTTCAATGATATTTAATTAAAAAGGAAGATTTCCCATTTATAAATTATATCATGGAAATGTTAAAGAAAGTAAAGTTTAAGATATTTATTTTGAGTGTATTGGTTAAAATAGAGATGCAGAAGGTATGTAAATGTAAAACAAATTCAAAAAAGAAAGAGACTTTTGCTTTCCTTATCTCCTACAATTTTTGCTTCTATCTCCATTTCTTCTTGCCAAATAGCAATGTCATGCATATAAGAAAGAGACTAGGGTAATCTAAATTCAAGATCATAGAACTAGCATTTCTATGTTCAAAATTATGTTATTGGACTTATACTATATCACCATTTCTTAGGTCTAACAACAATTAAAAAAAGGTTATAATCAAAAATTCTATCCAAATGAACTATCCAATGAAAAGTAAGGTTGAAAATTTGAATATGCTTTTTTATGAGTTTGAGAAAATTTATAGCAAAGTTATTTCCATTCATACTTTCTATAAAGTAAGAAATATGATGAATTGACCTTATTCTATATGGTTGTAAAGGCTTTTTTTCTTATGAGAAACATTAGGGTACTATGTATAAAGAATTTTTTTCCTTATTTACTAATTGTATTCTTAATTTAGGTAGTTAAATTTATTTACACATATTTTAAATAATTATTCAAATTAAAATTTATTTTTTTAATTATTATATTTTGAGTATTTTATTATTTAAATGATATAAATTATGTAAAAAAAATTAAAATTTAAATAATAATATGATTTATTATAGTAATTATTCAAATTAGATTTTTTTTTAAAACTCAAATATAATTTTTTTATTTATTATTGAATTTTGAATAAATTTTTATTTAAATTACAATAATTATGTAAAAAATTTTTAAATTTGAATAATATTAACGTCTATTTAAGAAATTATTTAAATACTACTAATTTTTTTAATTCAAATATAATATAATTTTTACTTTTTTTTTAAATTTTTAATAATTTGTTATTTAAATTATATAAATTATGTAAAAAAAATTTAAAATTTAAATAACAATTTGAATAGTTAGTTAAATCAAATATTTTTTAATTTAAAAATGAAATTTTATTTATTTTTGAATTTTGAGTAATTTTTTCTTAAATTATGAAAATTTTATAAAACGATTTAAATTTAAATTATATTATAATTTATTTAAATAATTATTTAAATAATTTTTTAAAACTCAAATCTAATTTTATTTTTTAAAAATTTTGAATAATTTATTATTTAAATTGTATAAATTATGTAAAATAATTTAAAATTTAAATAATAATATAATTTATTTAAATAATTATTCAAATTAGACTTATTTAATTAAAATAGAATTTTTTTTGTTTATTTTAAAATTTTTAATAACTTATTATTTAAATTATAAAAATTTTATAAAAAATTAAATTTAAATAATATTATAACTTATTTAAATAATTATTTATCAAGAAAATCATACTTGATGAAAGAGTAACTTGCTTTCAAAAAAGTTGATTAATCAAAATAATAAGAAACATTAAACTTTTCGGCTTTAAGCTGATAACTTGCTCTAAAAGAGACAAATCCCATGCCCAGCTCTGTGGCGAGCTTACAAAATATCTCAGTACTACAACCAAATGTAAAAGTAACCAAACAATCAGAAGGTAACTAAAGATTGAACTAAAAACATCACCCCTTTGCTGCTGGACTTCAATCTGGACTGTCATAACAGAAATAACTGAATTTCAAATATTTCTTCCCCCATTGGCTCCGGCAATGTTACAAGACCAATCTCTATTAGAAGAAATAGTTGTTGAAATTGAGGTTGAAGATGGTGGATCCATTGCCATTAATTGAATCCCTTCAAGACGGGCCAGAGTCAATAGGTACTAATCCCTAAGTCAAGATTAATACCCAGGTTTAATTATGTTTTGATTCTTTTTAGACCTTTTTTTTTTCTTTTGTTGAAAAAATAATTACCTTAATCCCTTTTAGCTGGGCTAGGTAGGGCGAAAAAATTTTATATAGAGTTGGTATTGGAAGTTCTATATATTCTAATTTATTCAAGCTGGGAGGGGGGGGGGACCCGACTACTTATAGCTTGCGCGGTCTCTTTTACTCTAAGACACAGACAATATAGAACATGAATTCTTCACAGTATTTGACCATTTTTCTCTATAATGAAGGAGGCTGAAAATGCGCAGCGATCCGAAACTCGGTTGTGTCCCCATTTTAAGTATTTTTAGTATATTAAAAAATTTATCAAATTATAAATTACACAATAAAAATCATTTTCTTCATTTTTATAAAATTTATAGTTCATTTTTAAGTTTAAAATTTGAGACAGTACCAATAAAAATTTAATTTTTTAAATTTCAACTATTAAAATAATTGTAAAATATATAATAAGAAGATTTTAAATTTTTAAAATTATGTAATGATTAAAAATTTTTACTTATATCTTAATAATTTTAAATTTTAATTTCAAAAGAAAAGAGTAAGATTTATAATAAGAAGAATATTACACAAATTGCATAACTCACACACAAGGGGTTTACGGATGGCAAAAAAAAAAAAAAAAAAAATCCTAAGACCATACGAATGCAAAAAAATTTTAACGAGTCTTCGGGGCCCCAAACCATTTCTTTTCTTGGGCCTTCTCGTGGCCAAAATATATATATATATTTTTCTCTTGTTAGTGTAACTTTTTGTCCATTTTCTTGTCTAGTGCAACAAAAACAAATAAATATTCCTCGTTGCTTCTAAGTTAATTCAAAATTAATTAATTTTGGTATTAACAATTCACAATGCAATTTGACGGACAAGTGAATACTAAATGTCTTATAAAAAAAAATAAATACTAAAGAAAAGAGTAATAATTATTATATAAGAGGAAGACAAACATCTAAAATACTAACAATTATTATAGACAAAGATTTGAATTTTTATTAAGATATTTAATAAGTTAAAATATACTTTTAATTTTATATGATTATATAAGTGGTTGGTGACTTATTGTGTAACGATTCAACTTATTGTATCATGTATCCACTATAATATTTAGATTTGTGAGATATTATTTTTACTTATCAATTTCTCTGACAAAAAAAAAATTATAGACAATGGTACAGGAGGAAAGCAAACATGGAAAAAGCAATGACAACACAAATTCCCAATCCTTAGCTAATACTATTACTATTAAAAACTTAAATGGTAAACCTTGAACTTCTCTCAATTATCTATCTCCCTCCAAGTTGAAAACTTTCAAGACCCAATGGCTTCCTTGGACCAAGAAACCTCCACAAAAATCATCCATCAGGTTCGTAAGTCTCCCCCAATTCCCCTCCCCCAAAACAAAATAGAAAAATCCCAATTTTTCATTATTTTTCTAATTGATTAATAACTAACACAACTTTCCCATTGATGTTTTCAAATGGACCATTTTATTAATGTTGAGACAAATGGGTTTTATGGATTATGGTTGTTGAACTCTACTTTTGAATGTTAGTGGTTAGCTTGGCTCTCATTTTTTCATTCTCTAGAATTAGAGGTTATCTGGTGTTAGGTAAAATCCAATACAATGATATCCCTATTCATATGTTGAAATTAATAGTATAGATTCTATGGGAATCTAATTTTCTCAAAGTTTTTGATGATGGTACAACATCTAAATTTTTTATAGATGTTATTTCACACTTAAATATAATTATATTTTGTGTATTGAGATATTATTCATAAATTATTTTGATTAAATTTGCTACTTTAGTTAGTTGAATTTCTGCAAAGTGAATACGTTGTTTTGGTTCTTTTTTCCTTTTCTTTTCCCCTCTTTTCCTTTCCTTTTTGGTTATGAATGGAAGAAGATGGGTAGGGCTAAGGAGCTTTCAAAGCCTGAAGAAGTTCTAGAACCAGTGGATGCAAGGATAGTTGTAGCCATGCCTTTTAAGTATGACATCGAGATTCAAAATGTTAAGTCCTTCTTTGCCAAGTTTGGCAAGGTGCATTGTCTTCAAGCTCTTATGTGATCCATATGTGTTTATACTATTTGTTTATGGATATTAACATACGATTTTCAGAGATGAATGGTCGTAACAATGATAAGGAAGTTTGTTGTTCTTGCAATTTAAACTAATCTAGTCCCATTGATATCAGTTATATCTAAAGAAGCTAAAGAGACCTTGAAGGAAACTTTGGTTTGTGTTGGTGTGAGTTTATAGTTAAAACCTAAGTCATGGCCTTCAATTTTAACCTTTTTGGTATTCATGTTGGTTTTGTCCTTTCTTAATTGCTTATGTCCTTTCTTAATTGCTTATGATAAATATTTGAGAATTGTTTTTTTTTTCCTCAATGTTGCTTTTATTCTCTCCTACATGTGTACTTGAATGAGCGACAAAGATGTAAGAAGCTTTTAAACAGGTTCAACAGTTAATAAAAGAAACCTTTTTTTTTTTTTAAACATGTAATAGTGATATATATATATATATAAGAAGATTTTGGTTGGAGTTAAAAAATTTGGTTCACTTATCAACATTAAAAGATTCATGCAATTCATTGAGTCTACATACCTTTCTTTATGGTGATTCTTAATCTAAGAAAATTTGAACTGAAGATCTTAGGCTTGGCATTTTTAGATTTGTCACTTCAACAAGATCATTATTGCTTCTTTTTGTGTTAAACAAATGATATCCTTAAGATTTATCACCATACCCAAGGAACATACATTACTATCATCTTTCATCAAACTTTTCTCTATTTTGAAAAGGAATATGAGAGTAAGCAATGCAACCAAAAATTTTGAGATGACTTACTTGCAACTTCCCTTTATATCATGCTTCAAATGGTGTTTTGTTTTGAATTGATGTTGTTGGTGATCGATTGAGATTGTAGACTGTTGTATTGGTTGCTTCAACCAAAAGCTTGTCAAAAAGTTGTTTTCCTTTAAGCATGCTTCTAGCCATCTATATAATAGTATGATTCTTATGTTATGCTACACCATTTGGTTCCATACTATATCTTATAGTCATTGTCTTTTGATTCCTTTGTCTTTGCAATACCTTAGGAATGGTTTATAAAAGAATTTTCCATCATGATTCATTCTATGTGCTTTATTTTTTGCTTGCTTTCTCTCTCTAATTTTGCTCTAAATTGAAGGAATTTGAATGAAGGTTTCTAACTTTTGCTTCAAAAAATATATCCACTTTTTCTTGGTATAATCATTAACAAACAAAAGAATGTAACTTTTGCTAATAATTGAAGAAGTTTGAGTTGGTATATATGCATGTGCCAATGTTCTCCATGAAGTCTATGGAAATGAAAGACTATGTATTCTATTGGCATTGAATGTTTCTTTATCCTCTACAGTGATCTTCTTGTCCTTGTTGATTATGATTTTGAGATGTGCCTTTCCCTCTATTATTTACAGTTGTTTATCAGCAATTTTGATTCTAGATTGAAATGCTTGCTCTAGTGATCAACTCAAAAATTTTCCCATTCTTTGCATATGCCATTAACTTGTGTATGATAACTTTTAACAAATTTTTTCTTTTAAATAATTGTAATGATATGCTTAAATTTGAAATTAAACTTGGTAGAATCTGTTTTACAACCTTTTACTCAATGTTGTCGATTCTTCTCTTAATTTGGTTGATTATTTCAACAACTCTTAAATAGCAACCTTGAATGCTTTCACTTTCTAGCTCATTACCATCAAAACTAGCTTGTTACAAAGGCTCTGTGGAAGCAAAAAGAAAATCCTAATATACAAGGGGATTATTTGAAAAATAACTTTTAATTAAAAATATTTTATCTGTAAGATAAAAATTTTTACTAACTAACTAAAATAAGTTGATTGAGATATTTTATATGATTTCTTACTGCCATGACAAGGAAGTTTTTATGAGCTTCCTATAACAAAATTAAGCTCCATCAGATGCCTTAAAAAAAAAAATCACAAGGCTTGGAATGTGAGAATTAGAACCATCTTTAGTTGACTTATAAGTAAATTAAAACTAGCAACAATAAGACCAGTCATCTACCTTTATGATTAATGACTCCTTTAACACCCTCCCATGGTTAATGGTCCACTATAATTATTTCATCAAAACTTCCCTACAAATACATGGGAAAGATGGATCCCATGTCTCTAAAAATAATGTCATACTTTGATGAAAGGTGTAATATAATAAAAAAAAAAATAAAGGAACTTGTAAGATATTTATAAATATTACATATGCACTTTTTTATTTTTTGAACTCAAAATTTGATAAGATCATTGATTGAACATAAACAAGTAATGAAAGAAAAAATTTTGATTAAACAAAGATTTTACACATATAAAATGATACATTTAGCGGTGAATTTAGAAATTTTTGTCAATAAATGCAAAATTCTTATTATGCATATTCATCATTATTCACATATAAGATTTCACTTTTTCACTAGAGTTAGTTACTAAAAATGATTTACCATCAAAGCTATCTTGTTAGAAAGGCTTTGTGAAGGCTAAAAGAAACTCATAATATATATGGAGACGGATTGAACAATAGCTTTAACTTAAAATTTTCTTGTCTACAGGAGATAAAAAATTTTTCCTTCTAACACAATTCAACCTATCAAATACCCCTCAAAAAATTAAAAGGTTTGCAATGTGAAAATTAAGGCCACCCATCAGCCTTTATGGTTGATGACCCCTTCAACAACCCTTTAATGGTTAATGATCCATTTTAATTATTTCATCAAAACTTCCTTGCAAATACATAGGAAAGATTGATCTCAAATCTCTCAAAATTATGTCATATTATGATAAAGGCTTCGATCATTTACTTTATGTTTTAGGTCTTTCACTCCTTTTTTATTAATGCATTTGTCCTATCACTAAAGCAATTATATCCAACATTGCAATGTGCCATCGGGATCAAATCACAAATGAAAAAATGTGGCATGGGAAAGAAAAAATTGATTAATAAATTTACTTATAACTATGCCTATATATTGGTACTAACATAGGGGATGTCTAGCCAAAAAATAGCTAGACATCAACAAGATAAAGAACTTAACATCATACAAAAAGGAGTTGAAAAAAATGTTACAAAGATCTCTCTTTTCACACCATAATTAAAGAGCTATAATATATATATATGTATGTATGTATACCTTTAATTTTTTTAATTAAAAATGTTCCATTTTTTCCTTAAAATAACTTAACTTTCTCAATTTGATATTTATAATTTTATTTTGCATTGAAAATATCTATTGTTTAAGTCATGTGTTGTTAGGAATGTTTATTATGATTTACAAAGAATTCATGTAGATTATTTTCTTATTTACTATTCATATAGGTAGAATTTATCTAATTTTATTTTCATCTCTCGATATATTATAATGTATCATTATTTTCATTGTAAAAGTTCCAAGTTTGCATTATTGGCAAACATTGTCTTATTTTCCCTACATTGTCTTATTTTCCCTTTCTCATTCAACAACAATTGCAAGAGATTGACATTGCCTAAAGATTACTACTTCTTGCTCATACAATTAATCCTTCCTACTTACTTAAAGACATAATCTTTATGGGCTTCCAATCTTTTTCATTCTAGTGTAGTTCTTGACTCTTACTTCATTATGGTATCAATAAGCAGCGTGCAAAGAAGTCATATCTTCGCTTTAACACAAATGGTCATAGAAGAGCAAAGGTGTGACATAAAATATATCAAGGGTAATCATCAAAAGTATTTGTATGTAAAGACATACAATCAAGAATTAAATGAACTAAAGCACAATAAGGTATCTGTCATCACCTGTTGTCACTCCCATTAGCAGTAGTTAGTGTGTTTCCTGTAAGTGTTAAAACAATGACTAAAGTTCCACAACAAGACATCAAACAAAGTTAGTAACTTTATTCTTTATAAATAAGGATTAGTGTAGTTTGTTTTATAAATTAGGGAAGTTAAACTTTAAAGGCCTTTAGTCCACTATTTGAGCTTTTTTCAATTAAACTCTAAAAAGGTTTTTTGTTTTTCTTATTTTATACTTTACTAATATTTGCTTCCACTTTTGTTTATGGACATAAGTCAAATTGACCAAACCACATAAATTTAGTGTCCCTTGTCTTAAGTTATTTTTTCTTGTACTTTATTTTATTTTATATTATTGTCTTTAAGGGCTATAACTTAGAGTTTATTTTCTAAAAAATTTGTATCAAAGTTTGGTTCACCAAAAATATAGTTATTATAATAATAACTAAGTGTTATTATGAAAAGTTTAATCATAATATCAACCTTAAAATGTGGCAATTGAAGAAGAAGGTCATGCTAGTTCAAGATGATGTTGACATAACATTATTAGGCAAGGAGAAAAAGCCAGAGAAGATGTTAGATGAAGAATATGCTTGTCTTAACAAGAAGGCCAAATCAAGTATCATCTTAAATCTTTCTAATAAGGTTTTAAGAGAAGTAACTATGAGGTAATTGCTAAGGATTTATGGGAGAAATTAAAGGATTAGCATATAAAGAAAATTGTGGAGAATAAGCTTTATTTAAAATGGAGTTTGTATATACTTCGTATGCCTAAAGGATCATCTATATTGTTGCATCTTAATAAATTTGACTTTTTTTGCTTATGGATTTGAGTAATATATATGTTTATATGGAGGATGATGATTAAGTCTTATTATTATTATATTCTCTTCCCTAGTCATTTAAGTATTTTAGAGAAATAATGTTTTATGCTAAAAAGACTATTTCTTTTAAAGAAATTAAGTCTATTTTAAAATTGAAAGACCAAATTGATAAGGATATAATTGAGGAGAGTAATAGTAGTCAAGTTGATAGTTCAGTGGATCAAGGTAGATAAAATCAAAGGGATGTAAATAGTTAAAGATATAAATTTAAATCTAAATCCAAATATAAAAATTTAGTATACAATCATTGTAAAAGTAGAAGGCATATTAAACCTAATTGCTTTATGTTAAAAGATAAAGGAAAAGACAAGGACAAAGATAGACACAAAAGTAATGAGTCAGCTCAAGTTAGTATTACAAAAGATGAGAGTGAAGAAATTATTTTCTTTGTTAATGATAAATTCAAGTCTACCAATGAATGGATCTTGGATTCTGGTTGCACATACCATATATATCCCAATAAGAACTGGTTTTTTACCTATGAATTTATTGAAGGTGGAGTTATTATGATCAAAAATAATGCAATTTGCAAAATTACTAAGATTAGTATAGTTAAAATCAAGACTCATGATGATATTATAAAAACACTCACATAAATCAAAAATTTTCCAAACTTGAAGAAAATTCTCATCTCTTTAGAAACATCGAGGCTCTTCATCACAGGTATACCGATGAAGGTGGAGTTCTGAAAGTCAATAAAGGTATTTTTGTTGTCATAAAAACTTGCAAGTTTGGAAATTTATACATTTACAAGGATTCATAAATACAAGTACTATTGTAGTCTTTACATCATATAATTCAAAGACATATATTACAAAGTTATGGCATATACAATTAAGGCACATAAGCAAAAAAGGTCTATCTATGTTAAGTAAAAGAGGTCTTCTGTGTGGATAGTGTACTAAGAAGTCAAACTTTTATGAGTATTGCAACTTTGAGAAGTAAAAGTATGTCAGTTTCAAGTCTCTAGCAATTCATAGAACAAAAGGCACTTTAAATTATATTCACTCAAATCTTTAGGGGTCAACTTGCATTTTATTAAAAAGTGGTGTCAGGTACATGTTAACCTTCATTGATGATTATTCAAGGAAAGTTTAAATTTTTCTTCTGAAGCACAAGAATGATGTTTTCCAAACATTTAAGAAGTGGAAAACCTTGATTAAGAAGCAAATAAGGAAGCAGATTAAGTAGCTTAGGATAGATAATGGCTTGGAATTTTGTGAGAGTGAATTTAATGAATTTATGAAAATAAAGGTGTTTTTCATCATCTCACAATCAAGATGACTCTCAATAAAATGGTATTACTAAACACATGAACAAAACACTTTTGGAGGAAGTTCATTGTATGATTTTTAATGTTGGTTTGTCAAAAGACTTTTGGACAGAAATAGTCTCTATAATTTGTTATATCATTAATTGTACATCTTCAACATCTGTAGAGTTCAAGTCTCTAGAGGAAGTCTAGTTAGGTACTTCATCTAATTACTCTAATTTGAAGATATTTAAATGTTTTGCATATATGAATGTTAAAGATAAGAAATTGGAATGTAGCTCTAAAAAGTTCATTTTCTTAGTGCATACATATGGAGTGAAGGGGTATCATTTGTCATGTCTTGATCCATCAAAATTTCTAATTAATAGAGATATTACCTATAATGAATCCTCTATCTTACATCCAAAATGATGGTATTCTAGTGCTTCTAATGCAAGCAAAGGTGATAGTGCACACAAGCAAGTGGAATTTAATGTTATCAATTGAGATGTCACACAACAAAGTTCTCATATTTAGTCAAATTCATCAAATATTATAAATTTCTCTGAAGATAAAAAGGAGGATCATTCCATAGCTAAAGACAAACCAAGAAGAGAAATTTAATCACCAAAGAGATATAACAATTATATTGCTTATGCTCTTTTAATTGCATAAGAAACTAGTAAAGATGGCAAATCATCTACATATTTAAAAGCAATTTCAAGTGTTGATTCATCTAAGTGTTTGGTTGCATTAAATTAAGAAACAGAATCTCTTCATAAGAATGACACATGGGTTCTTATAAAGCCATCTTCAGAAAAGAGAATCATTGGTTGTAAATGGATCTTCAAAAAGTAAAAAGGTATACCAAGGGTCAAAGATGTAAGGTACAAGGCACATTTGGTTATGAAAGGTTTTAGTCAGGTATAGGGTGTTGACTTTAATGATGTTTTCTTACCTATTATTAAATACAATTTGATATGTGTCTTGCTACCTTCAGTGGCCATGTATGCTTTAGAGTTAGAGCAACTCGATGTTAAGATAGCCTTCTTACATGGTGAGCTTAAGGAGCAAATATACATAGGGTAGTTTTAAGGTTTTAAAGTTAAAGGTAAGGAAGACCATGTTTGTTTGTTGAAAAAAATCCTTATATGGGTTGAAGTAGTCTCCAAGATAGTGTTATAAGAGGTTCAGTTCCTTTATGCTAGGTCAAGGTTTTTCCATGAGTATATATGATAGTTGTGTTTACTTTTGGAAATTAAATGATGGTTTGTTCAATTATTTGTTACTTTATGTCGAAGACATGCTCATTACTGTCAAGAATTTGTTAGTAATTCACAGTTTAAAAGTGTTTTTAAATGGTAGATTTGAGAAGAAAGACTTAAGAGAAGTAAAGAAGACTTTGACATGGAAATCAAAAGGAATCATAAAAGGGGTAAGTTATTTCTAACTAAGAAAAATCATATTGAGAAGGTCTCAGAATGATTTGGCATAAAAAATGTCAAACCTAATAGTATTCCCATTGTTGGTCATTTTAAGGTTATTAGTTGCTCAATTACCAAAGTTAGATGAAGAGAAGAGGTATATGGAAAGAGTTTCATATTCAAGCACTGTCAGCAATCTTATGTATGTGATGATTTGCACATGTCTAGATATGTCACGAGCAGTTAAAGTGGTTTATAGGTATATGTCCTGTCCAGGAAAATCAATTGGCAAGTTGTAAAATGGATTCTCAAATAATTGTAAGGTACTTCAGACACATGTTTGGAGTTTGGTGAAAATTAAGACACATTGGTTTGTTTTATGGATTCCAACTACGCTAGTGATCTCGATAAAAAATCTCTTACAAGCTATGTATTTTGTGTTAGTAGTTCTACTATTAGCTAGAAAGTTATATTACAACATGTTATTATTTTATCTACTACTAAAGTAAAATACATGACAGTGATTGAGGTTATCAAAGAAGTCTTATGGTTGAAATGTTTGTATGGCGAGTTTAGTCTACATCAAGATGTTGTTACCATCCATAATGATAGTTAAAGTGAAATACACTTGACTAAGGATCAGATATATTATGAAAGAATGAAGCATATTGATGTAAGGTATCACTTCATTTAGGGGACGATTGTCGATAAGAAGGTTTCAATTCAAAAAATTAATACTAGAAACAATCCTATAGATATGTTATAAAAGCCTTTTCTAGTTGTTAAGTTCAAGTAGTGCTCAGACTTAATTGGTGTGGTATGACAATTTGGGAGCTCATGGAGAAGGTGGAGCATTGTTACTACATTTACATGTGGGACTTAAGCCAAGGCAGAAATTTGTTAAGTTGGTGGCTAAAATCTCACATTGAGACATTGAGCAAAGTTAGCCAAATTTTTTCCTTATAAATAAGGAATAATGTAGTTTGTTTTATAAATTTTGGGAGTTAAACTTTGAGAGTCTTTAGTTCATTATTTGAGCTTTTATTATTTAGACTCTAAAAGAGTTTTTTGTTTTTTATATTCTCCATTTTAATAATATTTGCCTCCACTTTTACCTATAAATGTAAATCAAATTGATCAAACCATGTAAATTTGGTGTCCTTTGTCTTCAGTTATTCATTCTTATGTTTTATTTTATTTTCCATTATTATCTTTAAGGGTTATAACAGGGAGTTTATTTCCTAATAGCAAGTGCCAAGGAGAACTTCCAAATTGGTTTCTCATAATCTCATAAGACCTTAGTGACAAGTTAGTGGCAAATTGATTTTAAACCCAAGACTTTAGACAAAATTTGCTTTATCACTAATCTAAATGATAATTTACATAAATCTTAATACATATATATAATACCAAGTAAGAGGGGTCAAAAGGGCAATTCCACACTCCTCATCCTTAAATATGCCTTTACTAATCAACTTTGCAAGAAACTAGAATGTATTATTGCCAACCCCAAATATCTTGATGGTCTTGTCTAATGGCGTACTTGTAATGCACTTGCTATAGAAATTTATATCCACTTCATGGATTGTATCCTTATAACCACTTTTAATCTTTAGACATTAGGCAAGGGCCATTGTCTAAACAATTAAATCAACAATTTGATTCTTAGTATTGGGTTTTCCTTTTAGTTTAATCTCTAAATTTGTATTGCTATTAATAAATTCCCCTAAAATTCTATTTTGTGTCCAATTTAGTCTTTTATTTTTCATACAATTAAGTCTATTAATCTTTGTTCTTGTTAAATTGATGTTAACATTACAAATGATAAAAATAAATAAATAAATAAATAAATATTTCCCATGAAAAAATTCACTAAAGAAAATAAAAGGCAATAATTTTCTTTATCTTTTACTCAAAGAATGCAAAATATTTAAAATAAAAATTATAGTCTTTTATTGTTACATTTGCTATGATTGAACAAAATTAAACTTAGAAGAACTTGATTGTAAATGAACAAATGCTAGCTTTAACCATTAAAATAGATGTAAATAAAAGTTTTAAAATCTGATCAATACTTATTGCAATTTACTGAACAAATTATAGAATATAATTAAGCTTATTATTCAAATTACAATTTTGGGTTTTTTTTTTATGGTAATAGGGTATGCGGTTTTTCCTTCTTTTTTTTTTTTTTTCATTTTGGGTTTTGATGGTTAAATAGTACTAAAGGTAAGTTTGTGTGCATTGTATTAACCTGAGCTCCTAAAAATAATCAAGACAAGTCATTTATATTAGAATTGAAATATGTTTAAGAAATACTTTTCAATATGTACCAAAAAAAAAAAATTGTATTCATAATTAATTACACTTTTGCTGTATAATCAAATTATTTCAACCTTAATTGACAATAAAGAGCACATTTATTTAGTAATTAGGTAACGGTTCTATAGTTTGAATTTGAAAGAACAAAAAGAGAAAATTACATAAAAAAGAATTTATGAACTTCTTAAAAGAACTAGTAGGGAGGAGGCTAATTAAAGGAGACTACAAACAATAAAGGTTCATTCATAAACTTAAGAATTTAAGGCTTCATTTTGTCCAAATAGTGGAAAATCGAACTTCTACTTTTTGCCAACTTTTCAGATTAACATGTACTTGACCTTCAAAGAAACATATATAAATATTGCTAACTAATAGCCATATTTTCACAAAGTAATCACATTATTATTATTGAATTTAATCTAGTTTCATTAGAAATTATAAATTAGTGTTTAAATAGAATTTAGATAATTAGGTGTTATTTATTATAATTTTTGTATTAGATTAGAAATAGATATTATAATTATGTAATATATAAGAATTTAACTATTTAAATTTATTATATATTTATAATATTTGTAGTTGTGTTTTTTTAATTATTATGTAATGTGTTTATCAATTTAATAAAATTATAATATTTATATAATTATTAAATAGTAGTATCAATGTTATGGTACCCATAATGATATTAGAGCTAGTTTAACACAAAGGAAGTCACCACCAATTGTTATCACATGTTACCAATCTCCATTGAAAAATTTTTTAGAGTAAGCAAATTCATATCATTAATATGGTAATTATATCATAGTTGGTATTTTATCAAAAAGAGAAGAAGCAAATAAGTCTTGTCAAATAAAATAATTTAATTTACAAGAAACAATAACGAAGCAATCAAGAAAAAAAATAATATTTTGGACCTGAAAAAAATTCAAGAGTTGAATTAAGATCTAAAGATATAAATAATTCAGTTAATATAAGTAATTCCAATAGAAGATATTGATATAAAAGATGTTCGAGTTAGTAAAACATCTAAAAATTGTATTGAGTAGTAAAACTTATAAGGTTGGACTTATGGAATTTACAGTGAACAAGTGGATAATAATCTTTTCTTTAATCAAATTTGTTATTGTTACTTATAATCAATGTTAATAATGTCTAAATATTAGTTACTGAGAGCTAACAATTAATAACTAACTACAATGAAACACAATGAGAAGAACTCCTCCCTATCCATATATTTTGATGTGCACACAATAATAATTATGGCTTGTTTAAGAGGCAATACCTTTGATTAAAGTACGATAAGTAATAGCCCTAAAGATCATGTTTTTTCCTGGACTAAAGTAAAATAAACTTAAAGTTTGCCTAATTACTACAATCAGAGATTGCATTCTTATTGCTTACCACTTTAATTTGAATCAAACTTATTGGTTGGGGATAAGAGATGGGAGTGGATCAATTAAGCAACTAATATTAAGAGCCTTCACATGTCACTAGCCTTGATTGCAACTCAATCTGATAATTTGTCAAGTTATCTTATCATTCTTACCAATATTTGACATTGTCCTCACAGCAAAAGGGTGGCACTTATTTTCTGCTCTCCAATTTCTCAAATATGTACTATTGATGAAGAAATAGTTAACTGCAAATTGTGAAAAACATATTTAGTTTAATTAAGTAAAACTAATTACTGAAAGATTGTCTTTTTGATCAACAAGAAATTACCTTAATGAGTTTGTTTTCTAATAAAGCATCATATGATATTACATATAAATCTATGGGGTGAGAACTCCATGAGAAGCCATCCAAAACGGTTAAAAAGTCTATTTTCTTCAAAAGTTTTTTTGCTTATAAGTTCTCAATATTTAGTATCAAATGAATTGATATTCCCATTATTAATTTTTATGGAATAAATTTAAAATTTGTATTTCAGTTCGTTGAAAATAAATAAATAAGTAAATAAAAAATAGAAATAGATTTAATTTAAAACTTGATAATAAGAAAAAAAAAATTAAAGATACATTACCTGCTGAAATAAACTAGAGAAATACAAGTACAAACCATCACACTTTTTTAAGTTTCTTATTGAATATGCATTACTTGCCATTAGATTTGCTTGACTGATTCTATTTATCACAAGACATGTTGCCCTGAACTACTTAATAACCTAGACAAATAAAAAAAAAACAAAAAACAAAAAAAAAAAAAAAACCAAAAGGCCAATTCAACGCTCTCTACCACGTCACCTTTTAATTGAGCTTTTGGGCCAAAACTGTCAAAGCCGAACTCATTTTCTTCGTTAATAAATTTATAATTAAACACAATCAAATCCCTCCGTGACAATTTGCAGTCTGGCGGGTATCGTCCCTTCTTTGTAAAAGGTCCAAAAGTGCTTCTTTCTTCTGACTGTATTATGTTAATAAATTAAGGGTCTCGTTAGACAACGAGCAACACACACCCGTTAAAAAGTGTAGTTCTTTTTTTTTTTGGTCCAAAAATCTCACTCTCTTCCTGGATTTGTTTGAGGTGTTAATTTACGAAGTTCCATTACGGAACAATCAAATTCGACCCTTTTTTTTTAAGTATTGTTTGTTTCAGTTTTGTACTATTGACTAAGCTAGACTATTTCCTGCCATTGCCCTCCGTTCTTATGGTAAGACAGAATGCAAATTAATTTTATCAATGTTTTTTTATTTTGTTTTGAGGAATGACATCATGTTTTGTTCTTGATTTTGAAAAAAAGAAGTTACAGATTCAAAAATCGTGAAACAACGTTGATGAATTCTTGAATTTTGCTTTTGTATTTTTATATATTCCCAAGAGGTGCGCGAGGACAAGACATTGTTAGTAAATTGTGTTTGTAAATGGATGAACCCGTTTAATTGGGCTGGAGAGTCAATTAGATAAAACAGATGTTTTTGGGCCGAGAACAATTGCTTAGCCAATTGGGCCATTTTCTGATCCAAAAGCAACCCAATTTTCTGTTTCATTTATCCAAGAAAAAAAAAAAAAAGAAACCCAAAAATATTTCTCAACTATATGTTAATAGTTCACAACTTAAATTTTTATCCTTTGAAATGGACTTTAAGCATGAAATTTATGAAAATGAAAAAAATTATTTTATTATATAATTATAATTTAATAAGTCAATTAATAGATATAAAAATATAAAAAAATAAAATACAAAATTATATATTTTTAATATATTTATTTAAGATATTTTAATTAAAATTTATTAATTTTTTAATATAAATTCTATTAACTTTTTTTTTTCTTACTCTCTCAACTTCTTTGTAATTTAAAAAAGGGAATGGAATGCATAATGGTGCATTGGAGGGGACCCATTTTCCAATAAATTGGTGTAAATAGATATTACTTTATGGTCAAGGACAATCTATATAAAAAGAATATATAATTTTTAGACCTTACTAAGTTTATTAGGCATAAATTACATATATTTTTTTTTATTATTCTCTTCATTTTTTTTGATAAATCTATCTTTTATAATTTTTAATGTTAATTGAAATTATGTATTAAAATATTAAAAATATATAATTAATAATTATAATAGAATGATATATTAGTTTATATATATTTCAACTTTATTCATTTTCATTTGTGTGATATTTCTAATGAAAAATAATTCAAATATAAAAAATTAACCGATAAGCTTTTTCAATGCAAAAGTGAAAAAAATTAAAAGAACTTGTTATCATTGGCATTGTCACTATCACTAGTTTGGCCGTTTGGTCAAAATTTGAGATTATGCTATGCATTGATTCATTGTTTGAACACGTGGATTTCAAGGATAAGCGAACTGCAAAATCAATTATTTCCGAATGAAGCAATAAACTTATGGCGGAGGCTAACATGAATAAAGTAAAGAAGATAATTATAGCACAAAGAGATCGAGACCATTGACACAATATTAATAAATTGTGGCCAATGAATCAATTAATGCAACTTAATTAATTTGACAAGTGATAGGGTCGACGTGGACACAAAACAAGGGACCAATTAGTGGAGACTCATTGTTTGTTGGTTAGATTATTGGTTTGTATGAGTATAATTTTGTTATTTATTTATTGTTATGCAATCTCATAAGTAATATTTTTTATTAGTCTAATATGGTAAAAATTTTATTGAATTGTAAATTGTATAAAATGAGATATATATATATATATAGTTTATTTATTTATTTTTATTAATTTTATATTTATTTTTTTAAAATTTAAATTAAAAATTTTTAAAATAAATATTTAAGTATTTAATATGTAATTCTATTAAATATAAAAATATCAAAAATAAAATTCAATGAGTAAAAATTTAAAGTGAATATACAAAAAAATGTAATGTGAAAAAGAGAAAACAAAAAGGTACAAAATTAGATAAACTCATTTATCAAAATAATTGAAAATCAACCTTTTACAATTCGGCCAACTTTTGAAATCAACACACATATGATCCTCGTAGCAACAAATATAAATATACCAAAGTAGTAGCCTTATTCTCACACATATAAATCACATCGTTCCCTTCGACTTTGTAAGCAATGGCAACTAATTCCCTGAGGCCATCTGTTCTACAGACTTTCGTAATCTTTGCCATGCTATTTTTCTCCAACGTTACCATGTGAAGCAGTCGCCCATCTCGTCAAGGTAATTTTCCCCCTTTTGTGGCATTTGGTTGGAAATTGAGAGATTTTCGTTTTAACTATCATCCGTAGTTTATACTACAATATATTATATGCATAGTGTTTCTATGTATCCATGTTACTCATCCAATTACTTGGCCCTCTTATACCAAATTTAATCTACACCCAGAATCAAAACTAGTAGCACTTTGTATTTTTCTGTCATGCATGCCGTAGACTGTGCAACAGCCCAGAACAAATTCACCGTATATAAAGAAAAGAAAAAAGGTTGGATCATCAGTTGCAAACAGCAAAAGAAATTTTGAACATCTTGGATATCTCCTTCTTTAATAGGCTTCAACTACATTGGAAGGAATATGTTGTTACTGACATTTCCTTCATCATCCACACCTCTATTGCCCTTAGGATCAATAACTACAATCATAAAATTAGTCTAATTTTATTTTCTGTACTTCAGGAACATCTAATGGCAATGCCCTCCTTTTTCCGGCACCTATGAGTTTATGGGACTTGAGAATTTCCCATTTTCTGGGCACTAATTAACTGATGGTGCTTAAGTTTGACTTCAATGATCTTCCATCTTTCGTTTTCCCTCAACCTGAACTTCACCATTGCTGGACGGCCAGTTCTAGTTGCAGGCCTTGGGCAATTAGCTTTGCCTTTTTCGTGAAACCTACAGATTGCAGTGCTACTCCTATTATTGTGGATTACAATATCCTTGTAGATGGATCCTTCTGAGCTCAGCCAGCTAATGTGGCCAAGGGATGGCTCTCTGCTCTATTTGTTAAAATGAGTTGTGGCCAAATGTTGAAGCATTTACAATAATATCAAAGGGCTGTGTTTTTCTTAATAGAAGCAAGCTGAGCTTGTAAACATTTCACCTGGTTTGCATACTGATTTGAACAACTTTTGGAGACAGTTTCATCAATGTCACCTACAGGGCAAGACATC
Source organism: Rhizophora apiculata (assembly GCA_037832385.1). Classification (NCBI taxonomy): domain Eukaryota; kingdom Viridiplantae; phylum Streptophyta; class Magnoliopsida; order Malpighiales; family Rhizophoraceae; genus Rhizophora; species Rhizophora apiculata. The sequence continues at coordinate 6,644,526 of CM075429.1, read as the reverse complement.
TCCTTGCTGCTCCTTGCCACCAGTCACTCCAGTAGATCAAACAGCAACCAAAAATCCACAGGTTCCTGCAATCCGAGAAAATATACATATAGTTTCAATAATCCAAAGGAGATGTAATGGGGTTTGAAAAATGCAAGGTCTTTTGGTCAGCTTGGTGGGGTTGTAAGAATATATTTTGCAGATGGGGAGCATGAGATTTTGGAGCAGCAGCATATTGAATCTTCAATTAATGATTATTTTATAATTTATTATGCATTTGATTATTGTTTTTGTCTAAGGAGGGGAAAAGCTCTCTGGCCTCCTTTTGAATTTTCTGAGTACCAGAAATTGTCAATAATCTTACAATCTTTTCATTAAAAACCTATACCTTTTTATTCAATTTTTTTTTCTCTTGCATTTCATTACCTGTATTTTGTGTTACATGCTATTGTCCTTTTTCTCGTCCAGATGTTCATTGTGCTGATAAAAATTCTCTCTAGAAAGTATGGGAAACAATTTAATGGATTTCCCTGCTATAGCACTAAGGCCTTGCTGTGATTCATTTACTAGCTTAATCTGGTTTTCCTATTTTGGCGTTGAGCATATTAATGGCTTCATCTGCACTATAGATGAACCAAACAGGACGGTCAGAAGGAGAATGCAAAGGGAAAAAGCAGTGTAGTTCCCATCAGAATGTGTGGAGAAGCACAATAAAAATGAGTAAGTTTACAGACGAGGAAAAGCAGCATGACTCCTACCTTGGCTGGTCGAGTTTACTAATTTAAAGTTCCCAAGCTGTTTACTTTGTTCCTCAAGATTTGTCACATATGAAAAAGAAAACAAATGTGGAAGCTTTAAGAACAGAAAAATAAATAATTTTTATCTTTCTATTTAAGTTTTCTATTGCCCCTTTTTCCTCAATTTTGCATGGAAAGGCATTGATACAATTGCCAAGCCCATGAAACCCCAGCAGTGCTCCGGGAACAAGTTTTACACAGCTCAACTCAACTCTGCTCTACCAAGCCGTAATCTGAAAACTAATTAGTGCCAATTGCATGAACTCTTCTTGCCCTTGTATTTTATTGTGAACCAAATTGGGTATTGGAAGTTGTTGGTTCACCAAATGCACTCTCATATGCTGATGCATTTTGTCTACTTCACCGTAAATTCCTTTTTAGGCTCATAATTCTTCTCTGGAACACTTTTTAAGGTCTGCAGTGGGATAAACATTATTTAGCAATGCTCATCCTTGGTCCCTCAGCCAAAAATGAAGCTCAATACACATTTGATGAACAATTTCATTGCAAATATCTGCATTAGTGTGATGCACAAGACTTGCTGCATTATATAATAAATGAATAGTCAAATTTCATCCTTTAAAGGGCTAGTGATTGTTTAGATAGAGAGATTCTTGCAGTTGAATGAATGACTATGCTGTAGATTGCAGCTTATGAGTGCAGTCATTTACTCAACTATGGCTCATTTATTACTTGTGTTTGCAATTCTTTAAATTTCCCATGAAAAAAAAGAAACAATGGTTCACGTATGTGTGAATTCCCTAATGTGCCTACTTAGATATGATAGTAATCGTATTTACAATGTAAGCCCATCTACGGCCAGTGTAAAGGAAAATTTTCTATTCAGCTAGCACTGGTAAATATTCAATACAGAGGCAAGAAGCACCAGCATGCCTCAAAAACTTTTAGCATTGGCATCTCTTATTTCAATTTTCTCCGCTTGCAACTTGCTGTCGGACATCTTTTTGTAGACCATTTTGAGCTCCTTCCATTAGAACTAATGGTGGCAGAAGAGCCTGCTTCTTCCAGTCAGTCCATTGCTTTAGAGTCTTCAGATTCCTTAGTGCCCTCTTGGAGTTGAACAAGCAGAGAATAGGCACCATCCGGATTCTTTATCAGCTCTCCATGAATTCCTAAAAGAAGATTTGTCAAAGACTAGATTGTTGAACAACATGGAAATGGGATGACTAAGGAGCCAAGTTGACATTACAATTCTCCACAATTTTCCCCATGTGCACTACTGCTTCCATATCTGCATTTCTGATTGTTGTCAAACGATAAGCAACAACTGCAGTTGTCCAGTTGTGCATAGCCTTAACCAGTGCATCTTGGAAAATGTGTTCTGATTCGGCATCAAGTGCACTCATTGCTTCATTGAGAAGGATAATTTTTGGATTCCTCAACGCAGCTCTAGCAACAGCAATTCTCTGCTTTTGTCCTCCAGACAACTGGGTAGCATTCTCGCAAACCATTGTGTCAAGCCCCTGAAACATAGATGTAATCATCCTAATTAGTGGCGTGAAGCTTAAAAACAGAATAAAAAAGAATTGGTTTAAGAATTATGAAGTAATATGCATGTAAAACAAAGCAGAATTATCAATGAAGTTGCAGAACACCTGCAGAAGAGCAGACAACTAAGCATTTGGCCTTCTGGAAAAAGCATTACATGCCATTTGTTCATAAAGAGACAGTAGATTTACCAGAGGAAGAATGTCTATAAATTTGGCAGCATTAAGAAGTTCAGTTGCTGTTCTAATCTCCTGAAAAGTCGCATTCTCTTTCCCATATGCTATGTTCTCCTTTATGCTAGTTGCAAATAGAATAGGTTCCTGGCTAACTAGCCCAATCTTCTCCCTAATCAAAATGATCTTCAATGTCTTGAGGTCAAGACCATCTATGAGTTCTTGACCAGAATCAGGATCATAAAATCTGTTAATGAGGCTTATAACAGTTGACTTCTCACTCCCACTTTGCCCAACTAAAGTTGCAGTTATACCACTAGGAACTTTCAGTGAAAATCCAGAGAAGATCTGAATGTCAGGCCCGGCAGGGTACCTGAAATGTACAACTCTAAGTTCAATTTCACCCTGCATCTCTTCCAGTATCATTTGATTTGTGCCATAGGCATCGATCCTTGGTTTTCGTTTGATTGTCTCAAAAATCTTGTATGCCACAACTTGCCCTGCTGCAAATGCATTCAGGGATGGAGATGCCTGACCCAAGGACCTAGCTCAACAGGCAAAACAATTAAGTACCTACTTTCTAAATAAGCACTTACATTCCAAAAGTAAGCACCTTCATTCTTGAAGTCTTGGATAATAAACATTATTTGCAAATTTGACTGCCATAAGTACTTACATTCCACTGGTCAGGAGGTTAAACATAACAACTATGTCCCTCCGACCATCATAGCCTTTCTCTATGATCAATTTAGATAAGTACCATACTGCAAGACCATAGCTGGCATAGACAACACAAACCATTACACCAAACCCCAAGCCTGAGGCAAGCCCTTGTTGAAAAGGAGCTTTATATGCAATTTTTAGTTTATTGTTATCTTTTTCAATGGCATGCTTCTCTCCTGTGAAAGATGCAACCTGCATAAGTACAAAATGTATTCATCAAGATACATATATGATCAAGCAAATTCTATGTTGATCTGAATTTACTTCTGATCATTTGGCCTACCATTCTGATGCCTCCTACTGTTTGTTCTACAACATTTCCAGCTTCTGCGTAGGCAATTTGTCCATAGCTGGTCATTTTTGAAACTAAAAAATTCATGGTTTCACCCACAAACTGCATGTAGAGGAATGCAGGAAAGCGAGACTACTGCCAAACGCCATCCTTTTATAAATGCAACCAAAAAGCCACCTATAAATGTTGATAGTAGCTGTATAAACTTCCCAACCTGTGATGAAAGCATTGATAAAGATGCAGTGTAGCATGGTCAAGCTGACAAATGGCTAGCAATGAAAATGAAGGTAGAATAACAAAAGACACTATACAATTCTTTGGAAGCACGAAATGACATACCTTTTCACCCATGGCATCCTGTATGAGAACATTGTCACCAGACATTCTTCCAATGACTTCACCGGTTGTTGTTTCTGTATCAAAGAAGCCAATATCTTGCTTTAAAATTGTTCTCAAGTACAGGCCTCAAATGCGAGCAGCCTGTCTCTCTCCTTTTAGCATCCAACATGAAACCTCTGCAATCAGTGATACAGTAATAACAAGCTTAGTGTACAACAGACAATTTTTCTGAAAGGGTCAGTGATCTGTAATGCCCAAAATTACGGCCTGATCTACAGGGCAAGCCAGCAATGAGGGCCCTTTAGCCAATTAGATGGAACACCAGAAGAAAACAGAGATTCAAGCGTTCAAGGTAAGCTTCTTAGAATCAGTTCCCAATACATAAAAATCTTGACTCAGAAGCATAATTCCAAAATGCCTTTATTGTCCTAGAAATTTTATTTGCTTGATCCAAAATTTCACATTGGCTGGTAAACCAGCAGTCCTGCTTGTATTTATCTTCTGTTCACATGCTAACAGAACTTACACCATTCACATACACACACATATGGAATACTCAGCATGGTACTATAGCTAGAGATAGTGAATTCAATTTCGGCTACCGAATATAGCCTAAAAAAGGTGCAATATGGCAAAGAAGAAGATTTAATCTGAACTTACGTGGAAAAGCAAGGATGAATGCATAAACAGCCAAGTACACCAGCTTTAGTACTGCCTGAAAATCACAGCAGAAAGTGCACACTGAGTTATTAGAACAGGAAACAAATTGAGCAGATTGATCAAAATTTTCATGAAAGAAACAAATAATTTTGGTGCAATAAATATTAGGTGACATAATGAGATGTAAGAGCATTTTTAAAGTGGCTAGGCCATTAACATGTTTGAACACATGGGAACAAAGTTGTTGACCCAAAATCTGACTTAATCAGCCAAAGTTAAAATCTTCCAACACAAATGCTGCAGTCACTCTCTTGGTAACCTTATACTGCTGATGCCCACTTACTTAATAGCATTCTTTTAGTACAAAGAGCACGAACCATTAGTCTTATTTGCAATTGGATTGATTATTAGTCTAGCCTCAAAGATCTCACGGTACCAATAAGACAATATCAAACATACAAGTGGGTAATTAGGTGTGTATTCACAACTTCATTGCAAACTTTATACTTGGAGGGTAGCATACAACTTGTACACCAATACCGTCCCTTTCACATGGACAATCTGAGGGACTTGCCATGAGCTTGGCTCGTGGGACCTACTGCCTAATAGAAAAAACACAAGGAATTTGCAATGCGAAATGCAGGATGGTGCAATCCATTAAACCCATGACGCTTAATTCCAGTCACAAAAAAGAGCAAAAATATAAAAAGGCAATCAATCAAGATTTTCCATTAACTCACCCAGCCGACTTCATGAACAATGTGTGTTTCTGCTGTGGAACCAAACGAATTAATAAGAAGTTGGCCAAAGATGATTGTCGCGATAGGCTGAGTCACGCCATTGCCGACGGCAGACAGAGACCCAATAACCATCAAAACCACGTCGAGCCGGTCAGCGAAAGTGAAGAGCTTGTAAAACGGCACTTTCTGCACATCCCCTTTTCCAGCCTTTTTGCCATTGACATCCCCCATGGCTGGAACAAGATTTTATAAGCCTTCTCCCAAAATGGTGGTGGGACAACTCAATCAAGGTTTGCTGGATGAGGAGTCCACAACAAAAAGTAACCCAAAGCACAAGGGAAAATATAAACATCCAGCAACAATTAGCAGCAGAAGATAAGTCCCACAATCTAGGAATGGATAGTTAATACGCACACCTACTCAATCTCCCAACTTACACTAAAATGTTAAGCCATTACTTGTTAGCTAACTTTTGGCAATATTGCTCAGATAAATCTTAAAGGGCAGCGCACTCATGGAAACCCTTTTGACACAAAATGGATGAGAAAATGCATGACCTTCTGAGCCTGGATAATATCTCCAAACAAAACAAGCTGCTATATGATACAGAAGACAATCACAAAAGCATGAAGACGCAGATCAGTAATAATAAGACAATCAGAACTAACTACAAATTCCTAACAACCGTAGAGATGTAAACAATATATAAATATGAAACTACTAGATTGATACCTACGGTATTTATAGAATTGTAGTCAGCTTGTTAGGCAAGATGAAATGCTAGAAAAAGAACAACAAAAAATCAATAGTAGAGTTCATTTGAGTGTGTGTTGCATGTGCCCAAAATGTATTAAGCATCACCAAAGTTAACATGAGAGCATGTTATCCAAAAAAAAAAAATCCAAATATTTTAAACACAATGATGTTAGACAATAGTTCAGGGAATTACCTGACATTAGCAGGAAGATGGGATGAAGGATTGATGCGACAATGCAACCTTGGATTCAAATTTGCAGCACTAACCACACAAACACTTGCATCAAGGAAGCCGGCATAAACCAGCTGACTATTACATGAGAATACTGCAGCAGAAATTGGTGCAGAAGATTCGCGCGGAACCCACTGGAAATCAAAAACCCAGAAAAAAAAAACATTACAAACATGAAAACAAGACGTTAGTTCCACAAGCAAAGTGTACTAAAAAGAAAGGGTACCTGGTTTACCCATTCAAGTTTTGTGGTTTCATAAATGGCAAGCTGAGTTTCACGTACAACCAGGAAGTGTATCTGGTCCTGATGAAATTGGACACGTGTCTCAAGATTTAAGGAACAACTTGCAGAAGATGTAGAACCTTGCGTGTTCCATGGGATCCATGTAAGGTAAATGATGTAGGACTGCTAATGGTGAATGGCTTCTGCCCTCCAGAAATTTTTTAAAGGAAGGTTTTTATGTATTTTGTGCTACGATTAATTTCTTCCTTTTCAATTGGTGAATGGTATGAAATGGTTCTTATCTTGTCCTCAGCCCCTGGCTTTCTTCAAATATTAAAGGATTGCATTCTTTTGCTTTTGTATATCTGGTCAACACCTTCCATTCTCTTTTATTCTCTTTTCTTTGGGATCTTGGACATCAGTAATATATCCAGATTCAGGCATTGCATCTGACTCCTTATGAGAGGGTTTTGTCCTATGCAAATCAAGTTACTGCAAATTTAACATAATTATGCTATAGCATAATATTATTAGTCTGTCACAGAAACCACTTTTTCTTTTGCTAGAAAATTAGGATACACGCGGTCTTGCTTAATAGTGCAATTTCAACTAGGGATCTCCAATTTGTTTTGGTCTGACTGCCTGTTGACATGCCTCTTCAACATAGAAACTATTTGATGCAGCTCAAGACAGCTTGAATAAGGTAGTTAGCAGATGAAGAAGTAGTCAATTTGCCATATGTTCTCGTAGTATTGGACCAAACATGTGCATGAGCTGTCATTTTACTGTCCAATGCATGCTGCCTTGTAACTAACCTCCCAAATATTTTTGTTTACTTGATGTCCATACCTTAATCTCTCTCAACATGTCATACCCATGTTCTTCTCTTATCTTACTTGTTTAACTGCCTACACCCAATCTTTATGGCCACACGCAACGTATGTTGGAAACCAATCCTTATACCAGACAATGTTTGATGGAAACTGGAGAAATCCAAAATCTTAAAGACATTGGATGCATTATTCTTTTTTTCCGATCTAACCTCTTTTCTCACTTGACACCGGTCTTTCCTAACTTATTGTCATGCACATATTCTTCAAATGCTTACTTGTTTAGGTGCTTACTCTTAATCCTTATACCCACGTAACATTTGTTGGAAAGCAATCCCTATACCCACGTCAAATTCTTACTTGTTATTACTATTTTTTTTGGAGTCTAACTTAAGGATTAAACTTCAAATTTAAAAAAAAAAATAAAATAAATAATAAATTTATAAATTTTATATTATATTTTAATTTAAAATTTTTAAAATATTAAATTTATAAATTTTTATATTATTTATTCATTTATTTTATTTTTAATATAATTTTTTTAATTACATAATTTATATTTAAATTTTTAATAATATTTGAATGAATTTTAAATATAAATTTTATTAAAAATTTCTACAAAATTCTTAAATATATTATCAAAAATTTATCTAAAAACTCATTCGTCTATATATTTAAATAATTAAATTTATACAATTTTTTACTTATCTATTAAAATTTATATTTAAATATATTATTATTAAATTTTAAAAAAATTATAAAATAATAAATATTTCTAATAATTGTAAATAAATAAAAATTTAGTGTAATTACAATTTTAATTATTGATCTTAATTTAAAAAAAAAGAACTGATAGTAGTTAATTTTAATTTTATTTGCTTATTAGATTTCTACTAATTCAGTTTCAAAAAAACACAAAATTCAATAGGACTGGTCTTGGTAATGGCTTTACTAAATCTAGGCAATTATTTCTTCTTCAACCTTAATTCGATTTGATCTTAAACAGGGCTCACTCTACAAATTGTCACTAACAACCTTTTGTAATATTAATAGGTGATCTATTTTTAACTTCTAGCAAAGAACACGTAGACAAGGATCTCACATTAGAAGACAGAAGTCCTAATGTCTTTACATCATCCTGTAAGCTTGAGATTCAGTTCTCTTTTATCATTGCTACAATATTTTCTCCATGAATCCTCTCCATGCTTTGAAAAAAAAAAATTGAATCCTAATTTAATATTAGGTGATAAAAATAATCTCACCAAATCTCATTTTTGTAAAAAAAAAAAATGTCAGTCTATTTTGAATATTCAAAAAATATTTCTCATTAAACTTTGCTAAATATGGGAATTAGAAAAGTTGGAAGTGAGAAACGACACTTCTGTTGGTTTGCTGTATCACTCAACAAAAAATGGGACAGTGCATGCGACAAGAGTTCATTTAAACAAGGTAGGTAGCTAGTGCTTGACCTTTCAAGTGGAAGTTGACTCGTAAAGGGCTATAGAGGAATTTTCAGCGATGACTTTATTTGGTCAAATGATTCTAACAGATTATAAAATATAAATATCTATCAGAACAAATAATAATCCATAATCCATCCTAACCGTAAGTTGCGCGTTATTTAAGCAACCCAACGTGAGCCCCATCTACTCGAAACGGATAAATTAAGAAAGCACTTTGTTAGGCTGTCAAATAAATTAATAAATAGATGATAATAATAATAATAATATTTTGTTATTAAAAATAAATAATAATATAATATAATAAATAAAATAAAAAAATAGAGATATTTAAAAGGTATAATCTTGTCCGCCCTGCGTGGACCCATCATTGCAAAGAGACCACCATCACATTTGCTCTACTTAGACGTAACCGTCCATCATACTTCCACGTGTCAGTCATATGCTGGCTTTGGACTCCTGCTCGGTCACAGTCACCTCGCCGTTTCAGCTCCGTTATGGTACGACTCGTACACTTGTTCTCTTTCGCTCGTCTCTCTGTGTCTCTAGCCGAGATTATTGTAAGCGAAAAGGCTGTGCATTTTCAGTCATCGATCATTACAAGGTATGGTGATCATGAGAATCGATCGTTTTGTGCGCGCGTCTGTGTGCGTGTTTGTGTGCGTGTGTGCCTTTGTTTTTGGAGTGTGTTTCTTTCCCCGGAAAATGATTCCCGGAAAAAAGAAAAAGGAAAGAAAGAAATTCACGGAATTTTCATCTTTCACGCTCTTAAGCTTTGTAAAGTAGCTTTTGATTAGAAGAAAATGGAGTTTCTCTTTTGAAGTGAATAATTTATTTTTTTTTTGTTCTTATTTTTTTTGTGAATTTGTGGAGGAAAAACAATCGATCATTTTGGGGTAATAGGGGATCACGTTTAGTAGTGCTGTTGATGTTTTGGAGAGGATGGGGTAGTTATCTGATTCTCCGCATTTACAATTTGAGCTAATGTAAATTTGGATGTAAATTTGGGTCAACTTATGTTCTTAAGAATCCTTTGCTGAAAGGAGATAATTTTGATAAATCTTTTTCAGAGGTGAGCTTGATATGCCAAACCATGTGCTGTCCATAAGCACAGAATGGGTTGCACATTCTTATAAACTTAGAACTTATCCTTTTGCTGCATAGTTTGCTGAACATAATTCTTAGGTGCTTTCAGTTGTTGGTGAAGTTGGACATACCCTTATTTATTACATTCAAGCTGGAGAACAAATCACAATTGTCTCATCTAAAAATTCTTCCCAAAGTCATTTTCTTCATAATGATGTTGGTTGGACACCAATTCTGTTACACTGTTTTTATTTTTACAGGGTACACTATGTTGCATATTTTCATTCTTGGTGATTCTGTGGATTAGGGTCTTTCTCTACTGCAATTTTTATGACATTTGATTGATTGCAAATCTAATCCTCAATGTTGGGTGCTTGTTCTAGGAAGCGGCGACATCAATCAGATAATGAAGATAACTTGCCTGGAGTTCTTTCTGGAAGGTATAGCAAATGCGGAAGCTCAAAGTGGTTGGGAAACTCATTCTCTAGATCTCTCAATGATTTACAGCGGGAAATTGGCAAATGTCCATCCCTTATGGAATTATGTGTTAAAAAAATATGTGATGTATACTCTTTTCTGCATTATGCCTGGGTGAGGCTGCCAATTGATTTGTCTGGACTGACTTTTCTTTTTTATGTGCTTTCCTTGAACAGGACATAGATAAGTATAAGACATTTTCAATGCTTCCAAGGGACATAAGTCAACAGATCTTCAATGAATTGGTGTATTCTCAATGACTGTATCAGTGGTAATGCTTTCTTGTCACATTCTTTCTTCTTTTCTTTCTTCCCTCATTTAATAATTCGCTTGCAATAACTGTCAATATACAGAAGCATTGGCATCCTATTTTCCTAAAGCAAAGAGGGGAAAGAGGAGTGATCACAGGATGGGGAGTCATGCAATGTTTCAAACCTAAAGCTATTAGTTATGTGATTTTCCCACTTTTCCTATTTCATTTCTTTCACCCAGTTGCTCGATCTCTTTGCTTTTGAGTAGCTGTTCATCAAAATTCAGTTTCACATTTACTTCAACCTGCAAACCCACCTCCCAAAAAATGAAAAAATAAAGAGGATGAAGTTGAATAGCTTAGGTTTGTAAAGTGATTAGTTATTGTGTACACAAGCAGTACCTTGCAATTCCAATGGTCTACCATGTTAGATTGCATGGACTTCCATACCAACTCTTTTTAAATTTTTTGTTGATATAATTCTATCTAACCCACAAAACAAAATAATATGAAAAAGATTATATTGGAATAAAATATCGCTCAATGGACATATAAATTGATTGATAGTTTGAAAAATAAAGAGAGAGAGAGAGAGAAAATGCTTTTCATTCGATGTCATATAAGATTGTTGGGATCCCCTTATCAGTCCTTTCTAGTTCCAGGATTAAAGTGTACCATGCCAAAAGTTTTTAAGGGCATTAAATGGCAACATATATAGGATCTAAAGTAAGACATTGATCTTTTTTTGTATTTTTCCCTATCTTATTTTATAGTGCGTCACAAGTCTTGATAAGTCTCCAATCCTCACAAACATAGTCACAGGTCAAATTTTTGGTACTATCTTCTTTGGACCAAACTTTGTGTGTATTTGCTGTACTGTCCCAGTTGTCTGGTGTTTTTTGTAATTTTTAATATTCTTGATGGTCTTTAACAGTTATTCCTTTACTCTAATAGTTTTGTTGGTAGATTGCTATTGTCTTTGTTTTATGGTTTTATGATCAGATTTTGTAATCAAATTTCTGTCTGTATGTTGTAGACTTTTCAAACTTGACAAGTTTGAATTTTAGAAGAATCAACACAATTACAGCACAGGGAATGAGTTCGTCTACTAGCTTATTAAGTTGGATCTGGAGAGATGTCCTGTTATTGGTGGTGGACTTGTGCACCTCAAGGGTATTATTCTCCTTGTTATGAACCTTGTCTTGATAGGGAGGTTTATAAATTTGTTGTTCATAAGATGCTTATTATTTATCTGATTTGCACATGAAATTACAGATTAGTCAATGTTTTTATTGTTGTGTTCTCTTGCCTTGCATGATGCTTGGCTTGGCATCGTAATAGAATGGAAAAACGAAGTTTGAATGGAAAATGGTCTAGGTTTATCAAGTTTCTGTCTTGTTAATGGAACCTTTTATTGGTTGGCAGAAGGACCTTATGAGTGCATTGGTTGCTTCAACCAAAAAACTTGTCAAAAGTTGTTTTCCTTTAAGCATGCTTCTTGCATCTCTATAATAGTGTGATTCTTACATATGCAACACCATTTGGTTCCAGATTGTATCTCACGGCCAACTGTCTTTTGGTTCCTTGTCTTTGCAATGCCCTAGGATTAATTTATAGAAGAATTCTCCACCTTCATTCATTCTAAGTGCTTTACGTTTTGCTCACTTTTTTCTCTCTAATTTTGCTCTGAATTGAAGGCATTTGAATGAGGAATTTTGACTTTTGCTCCAAAAAATATATCCACTTTCTCCTGGTATAATCATCAACAAACAAACATACCTTTTGCTGCTAATTGAAGGAGTTTTGAGTTGGTAAATCTGTGTGTATTCAATGCTCTTCATGAAGTCTATGGAAATGAAAGACTGCATTCAGTTTGGCATTGAATTTTTCTCTTTCCTCTACAGTGATCTTCTTGTCCTTGTTGATTATGATTTTGATATGTGCCTCTCTCTCTCCATTGTTGACAGTTGTTTATCAATAATTTTGATCTGGATTGAAATGTTTGCTCCAGCAATTGACTCAAAAATTTTCCCATTCTTTGCTCCATGCCATTAACTTGTGCATGATGAACTTTCAACAAATCTTGTGTCTTTTCTATAACTGCAATGATATGCTCAATTTGAAATTAAACTTGCTGGAATCTGTTTTTACAACCTTCTTTTAAATCAATGTTGTCGATGCTGCTTTGATTTGGTTTGACTTTTTAGTAACTCTTAAATGGAAACCTTGAATGCTTTTCACTTTCTTTCATAGAAAAGCTTATCAAATTGAATGACTTCGCATATTTTGAAGTTTTGAGCCTTTTGAATTCCTTTTGTGATATTTCTCATGCATTTTTGGCTTTTGACACCAAAACATCCTAGGAAAAATAATTTTGCTCACAGCCTGCTGGATGATCCTCATTGCACTTTGCATCTCTCTCGACATTTTACTCATAGTCTTTCATCTCCTATTTAACCTCATTGTAGAACTCTCTTCTACTGGTAGTTATTGATAATAATTAGCAACTACCCACTGCAAAATTTGTGAGATAATAAGATCGTCTTCTTTTGCAAGTTTCAATATTTATAAAATTCTCCATCAAATATTAAAACTTAACTTTGATTCTATATGAAGATGGTAATAGGATTATCTGTGGCCATGATTTTACTAGGACAAGAGTGCACAATTTTTTGATAGATGAGTCAAATTTGTGAGGAAAGTACTAAATTTGAAACTTTAGGAATTGAGGGCTCAATTGGCAAAACTTTTTTGGGCTTACTAGGTGAAACAATGTCAATACAATTCTTTGTACCCAGAAATTGTTGTCAATTATTTTCACACATAAGCTTTTGGCTTTTTTGATCAAGGGCAATATAAGATCTTATTTTCAAGAAACTTCAGCTGCAAACTCTCGACAGTGTGCTTTTCGGATCTAACTTTGAGACCACTTGTTGTGTCAAATACATGATTGGATGGATCATAAGGTGCGCAACTTTCAGAAACTTTCAAAAAACAGGGCAAAACAAAGCGAAAGTATTTTGTGTGATATGTTGGGGTTGCTTCTCCCGCAAATAATTATTGGGATTTCTTGTTTTTTTAAGTCTATTTCTTCTTTTTCTAAGGTTATGAAGTTACATGTTCTACATATGATTTTCTTTGCCATCTTCATGAGTTGTATTTTTTTGACTTCATTGTGTACAATTTCCTAGTCTCTGCAGCAATAAATTTACACTGTTGCTAGCTTGTACGGCAGTCGTTGTAACATGAAAGGCTTCCTGATTTCTCTTCCCTAAGAAGATTTTTTAGAATTTTTTCTTGTTTGATTCCATAACTTTTGACCAAAATTACAAATTATCTTTTGACAATGTTGTTGAAGACTTGGAGTAGTATAAATGACCGTATATCTTGAGCCTTACCTGACAATTTAAGCTTTTGGATGAAAGGTTTCTTGACATGTATGCAAGGGTTTTTCATGATCAAGTAATCATGAGTTTTGAATCACACTTGCTCCACATTTATCACCTAAAGCTTAAAGCTTTTTGGTAGAAATGGATTTCTTAATGAAGATTGTTTTTTGTTATTATTGCAGCACTACCATTCACTTCTTGTAGAACCTTGCTTTAAGTAGTTTTGTTTCAAAGGCAATCAACTGAAAGGGAGACGGCGATTTCCTTGTCCTCTACTTCTGCAATATGGCTTTAAAGGAAGTTTAATGTCCAAGTCTAGTTATAACTGTAAATTGTGGCAGGTTGTATTCTTACTTGGATTCTTTTTAGGAAGTGCCTCTCGTGACATTATCCTAACCATTGACAGTATATCAGTATTGTATACAAAAAATGTCTTTGTATCTTGATATTTGTATTTTTGATAAAAGAATCCATTGGTCACAAAAACAAGATCCCGCATGTATGTTTAGATTGGATTAATCTCGTAATCCCTGACAAAGGATACCAATAGACCTTTAGAAATTTTGAGCAGCATCGAACTTTGTCTGTTTTGTCAATGCTCATTGTAAAAAAGAAGTCTTGCAAGTTAATAGGTTCATAGTTAAATTTTTAAGAAATTACTTTTTAAATTGTTTCCTCTTCAAAAGTCTTAGATGTATTGTTTGAAAAATCTAAAATCTTTAGTTAAAAAATGAGTATTAGTTTATTATTCATCTGTTTATATTTAGCATTATAAAATAAAAATTTTTTTTTAAATAATTTATTTAATTTTAATTAAATTAATTAAATTTATATAAATATAAATAAAAATTTAAAAAAAAATAATAAATAAAAAAAATTAAATATTTATATAATTTAAAATTATATATATAATATTTTAAAAAATAAATACATATTATAATAATATAAAAAATAAATATTAAAATTTTAAATTTAATAATAAATATTTTAAATAAGGGATTTTATATATTTTAATATAAAAATATTTTTATATTGTAATAAATCAGTA
>CM075429.1:6573531-6629063 GCA_037832385.1 Rhizophora apiculata | reverse complement strand
ACCACTTGTTATCCAAGCTTCCTAAGCCCCATGCTCTCAGGTCCAAGTCTTTCGCTAATAGACCATAGCTTGTATAAGGTCACTCTTAAACTTGCTTACCAATAACATTACTTTACACATCCACCTTGTTTCTTTATTGCAACCTTGCATGCCAAAGCCTATGTAAAGCATTGGTACAGAGGTGTTACCAAAATGTTTGTATTTTCATACAATGGTAATTAAGGGGCTACACTTAGGGCATGTACACATTATGCGATAAACCTCTAAGCATTCCATTGTTTGACAAGCAGACTGCCATCATGTAACAAGCTTCATTTAACAATATGTCCCCCAAGTTTATTGAAATTAATAATGAAGGTAAAGGTTATGGTTTAAACCATCTCCATTAAAGAAGGCTAAAGCATCATCAAGGTTTCCGGCAATTCTTCTCTTCACTCACATGTCTCTCTTTCCCATAAACTAATATGACTATCTTATTTACTAGAACTCCCATAATTTTGGCAATTTCAAAACAATAATGCTTTCATTTGAATGATTGACTAGAAGCAAAAAACAAAAGAGTAGCTAAAGCCATCACTTCTCTGCATATTTCACAAAATTGTAAAAGATCAAATTGGCTCCTATAGGCAATAGAGACTTCATGAACAGTGGACGGCATTAGTGTTTACCCAGTGGCAACACGTGGGTGGTATTCGTGATGGTGGTGCGGGGAGGAGTCAGCATTACTCTCCTCTAACCTATAAGGAGGCCAACAAATTAGTTTTGTAATTTTTGTAATTAAATAAGCCTACATTCTAACATATAATTTGATTTTGTGCTGCCATTACAGGAGTGTTGTAATTAAGCCACAACTGAAGTGTTGTGTTGGAGGAGGGGGGGTTGTAGTCGTGGTTAAAAATTAAATATACATTAAATATATTATAATTATATTAAAGGTGTAAAGGAACCAAAATTAAATCAAGTTCAAGTTTCTTTATGAATAGATAACTATATTTAACATGCATTGTATGCACCCTCAACACATTAAACGAATTTAATTTCATTTTACTCATAAAGTTATATTATAAAAAATAAATACATGAACCTATTTATTCTACAAAGAATTTCCATATTTCAACAATCAGAAATTATATTCCAAACATTTCAAAGTTGTGAATCATTTTAACTAGCAGCAAATAAAATAGATACAATGGAGAAACCTATTGTTAAGGAAGCACAAAAAATGATTATCTCATCTTTGTGATATGACTATTGATATCCATAGTTCATTGTGTCTCCATTGCTAGCAATACAAATTTCAATAAACTTTGATGAAGAGAAAAAAATTATTATTTAAAATTTTATTAATAATTTGTATTTATAATAATATCAATACTTAAAGTTATTTTTATTTGTTTGTTATAATTTTTTCTATTAATCCTAACATATACCATTCACAATTAATAATATATTTTTTTTTGTTCCACAAAACAAATATCTTTAATGTTGATAAAAAATAATTAATTTATTTGTTTGATTAAATTTGTAGTATATATAATATATATATTATATTTTATTATAACCTGTATTTTAAGATAACACCTAACTATTGATTTTAGCTGGAATCAAGTCTTTACTATTTTTAATTGTTATAATTTTTGAACATTTATAGTTTTGGCCTTGAAAGTCGATTCATTTGGTAAATTTTGATAATATGCTATTTGATTTTTTGTGGCTATTAGTTGAGATTTAATTTGGATATTATTTTAGTCCCAATATTTGTTTGAGATTTAATACATTCTCAACTACCCATGTTAATTTTGATTGGTACCTGTGAATCAAGGTCACGGGGAGAAAAGAAAAAATTATTATTTATTATTATTATTATTATTTGTTTTTATTATTTTATTTTATTGGGGGATTTTTTTTTTTTTTTTCTTTTTTTTTTCCCTAATTAAAAACAAAAAACTCAAAATTCTTAATGCCTATAGCGTTTAAGACACATTCCCTCCATCATTGAGTGATTGATTCTATAGTCTGATTGCTGCAGCAGGAGCGAGTAGATTCCCTTTTGACCACAATTTCTATCCAATTGGAAGTGCGTAATTCAATGCGTCTTTTTATAGTCTCTCTTGATCCTTTGTCTCCCAATTTTTTCATCTAACGATCTCCAACCTCTTAGTCCTATTGTCAATCCTCCATCTTCGCAGTTTCTCGCTTTTTTTTTTTTTTGTGTCTATATAGGTCTTGAGTTTGGTAGTTTGTTTATATGTTGTTGTTTGGTGCATGCAATGGTAGTCAAAAAATGCAATATGTTGCGCGTTATATCAAACTTGACGATATATAATTTTTTTTACGTTGGTTTCGGAAATTAAATCGTTTATACAAAAGTTCTTTTCTATGAATTGGTTCGGGATTAAGACATAGAACTCAAAATGTTCAAGGTACTGGAGAGAGCAAGTTCATTTAGTTGAGACCTAAATGCATTGGAACAAGACAACAATCAGAGAGCTGCTCAAGTCAGGATTAGAGACCCCTTTGGAACTAGCCAACAAAAGGTCTCACCCAACATCCTCCATATTTTGGTCCAGGACATCCTCCAAAATTTTAGTTTCTTGCTGTTATGGTCACAAGATACGTAGATCTACTCGGCCTAAAAAATAGATTTCAATAGACGTCAAATGAAAAATGCACCAGATGCAGTATTCCTGAGGCCTAGTTTTTATTGCTTTAAATCATGAGCCAAGCCTATGATTTGGACTCAGAACAGGGAAATGATCGCAACATTTTATTATGCAAACTTGATTGATAGAGTATGGATTTTTACTCCTGTTTTGATGCATTTTCACATTTCTTATCATAAGATCCCATCATCTATAGTCTTCCTCCATTGCCAATGTCAAATAAACATTTCTGTTTTGTTCATTTGCATAGATATCGATGGAATATTTGTGGGGTCATTAATGGTCAACAAAACAAACTACGAGTTGATTTCTCGTGTGGAGTGTAATAGCATTGACACAATGAACTTTGTATTCGGTAAGTGACGGTCCTAAAATTGCATTAGCCATGATCAATACGGCTATTTTTGAGTCATGTAATGCCGGTACATGGAAATCTCGTTTCTATTGTCATTTTAGCACGCAATGAAACTATAGATTATGTACATAGGAATTTCACTGCTATTGTTGAATACCTCGTGCCAAGAAAAATGAAACCTTGGGATCAAGTAAAATGTTTTAGATTCAAATTTTCATATCCAAATCAAAGGGACCCATGATCAAAGACTAACAATATGCACAGTCATTGTATAATATTTTTTGAACGAAAGTGATGGAATAATATGGAACCACGTCCTCTTCGAGCTACCATTAACATAGTTGTTTCTTAAGAAGACCGAGACTTCATATAAGACAATCGTAAACAAAATGCCAATGAGGAATTTCATGCCGAAGTAGCAGTAGGAGGACATATAGTTGACTATGAAAGAAGGCACAGAAAGGTTTCTAACATCGAAGCTGGAGGGTTTACATAGATATATAATAATTTTGGACAATGGGTCCTTTATTTTATTTATTTTGTTGTTTGCTTCAATCCATTTTCCTTAAATGCATTAGTGTCACTTTATTGTTGCATTTAAGAACCTGCTGAGTTTTATATCATAAATTATATGAAATAATAAAAGATATATTTTTATTATTAATTTATCAGTATAACGAAATACAACTATTACATTTTCTTTAATCTCTAAACTAAATTTTATTGCAATTCCCTATACAAAGAATTGTACTTTTGCCCTTGTGCAATGGAAAGGATTCAAGCATATTGTTCTAGGTGCTTGCTTGTGGTGCTAAGTGGTTTGCTGCTGCTTTGGCTGTTGTGCAGGTTCCTGGATAATGAGAAGCAGGGTCCTCAAAGAGATCATAAACTCTATGGGATACCAGCCTGAACACTCAGGGAGTTACTCTGATGACTGTTGCTTGTGGGATGGCATTGCTTGCAGTCCCTCAAGCCCCTATGTGGTGAGAATTTCCTTTTATTATACTTGGAAAGAGGAAGATTTGCAGCCTGGTGGGCTCCCTCGGGAACAAGGGCTGCCATGGTATCCTGATATGAATCTGTTTGCCCAAATCAAAGGATTGCAGGAATTAAATCTCAGAGGAAATCATATTGGTGGACTAGCTGATCCTGAAGGTCACTTCTTGCTTCAAATACATACCTTTTCTTCACAAAGCAAATAGTGTACTATATTCATCTTATTGACTTTTGATGCAGCATTGTGCAGACTTACCAATTTGCAGCAGTTGGATCTTTCGTACAATTCGATCGAAGATGACATTCATCTGTGTTTAGCAAGCATGTCATCCTTCAGGAGACTGAGCCTGTCAAATAACCAATTTCAAGGAGACCTTTCCATTCTCAGTAACATATCTAAACATTGAGCACATTGATGTTTCGCACAATTCCTTCAAGGGCCTTTTTCCACTTTCAGATTTTGCAAACCTCTCAAAATTGTCTCATTTAGACCTTTGTTACAACAATCAGTTGGATGTTGATGCCAAATCTCCAAGCTGGCATCCTTCTTTCCAACTACAACAATTGCTTCTTGCTGGATGTAATCTCAACCTGCAGTGTAATCGCTGCATCCCTCGCTTCATTTCCACTCAATACAAAGCTGCAATACTAGATTTGTCCAAACAATCTCCTGGAAGGATCTTTCCCTACTTGGTTGCTTCCTAATGTGTCTTCTGTCTGAGGCGGGAGGTAATTCATTTGCTGGTGAGATTCCTAATGATTACCAGAATGTACAGATGACACTTTCTGAGTTAGACGTATCTGGCAACCTTCTCAATGGATCACTGCCCTCAAACATAAGCATCCTTTTCCCAAATTTGCTCCAATTCAATGCATTTTCCAACAGATTTACCGGCACCATTCCCCTGTTGCTAGGGGGGAACTACAAAATCTACAGCACTTGGACTTGTCCAACAACAACCTTAGTGGATTTATTCCAAGTGGTCTAACAAACCCCCAGTTATGGCACTTAAATCTGTCAAACAATAGCTTAGCTGGTGAGTTGCTTCTGAAAGATTGCAACATGACTCAATTGAGGTGGTTGCTACTTAAAAGAAATCAATTTGATGGGAACATTCCTGCTTGCTTGTCAAATAGTCCTTTTTCTGCGTGTATCCCCTCACCTAATACCCCCATTCATGCTGAGTGTCAAACATAACTATCTATCTGGAGATCTTTCAGCACAACTGCAGTTCATTTCTCATTTCGCAGTGCTTTCAAAACAAGTGGCAGTTTTCTCTGAATTAGGAGCCTTTCTCTTGGGATTCAATCAATTTTTTGGAAATGTTCCAAGTTACTTGTGTCAAATGCAGAAGCTGCAATTCTTAGATCTTTCCAATAATGACTTCTCTGGTACCATTCCTTCTTGCCTCAAGAACAATTTGTTTTGGACAAATTAGTCTCAGCAAACTCTTGGGTGCCAACTGATTTTACCACCAAGGGGAACTTATATTCTTACCAAGGTATTCCACTGACTTTAATGAGTGGGATTGATCTTTCTGCCAACAGATTAACAGGTCCAATTTCGACCCAACTCAGAGAATTAAGGCAACTCCGTTCTTTCAATTTGTCCCATAATCTTTTGATCGGTGGAATTCCAACAACTTTTGGCAATCTTGTTAGCTTGGAGAGCTTGGACCTCTCCCACAACAAGTTAACTGGATCCATCCCTCAGGAATTTGATCATATAGGCAAAGTCTCAAATTTTTATGTTGCCTTCAATGACCTATCTGGCAGGATCCCATCTTCTGTTCAATTTTCAACATTGAGTGAGAGTAACTTTATTGGCAATCGAAAGCTGCGTGGAGAACCCTTGCCAAGGAAATGCTCAGACATTGGCAGTCAACCCCATCAAGAAGAAAACTGCAAGGCGGAAAATGAAATTAGTGATAATATTTTAGTGTTCTATTCTTTTGTGTTCGTGTCATACTCTATTGGATTTTGGAGTGTCATAGGACCTCTCTGCTTCAGTAAAAGCTGGAGGAGAAAATTTTATGCTGCAACAGACCGATGGCTAAATTACTGTTTTTAGTTTTATGTGCTGTTATCTTATTTTACAATACCATAAAAAGGGCATCCCAGTGCATTCAACCCCAACACTCTAAAGCCTAAAGAAAGATTGTAAGTGTGCAGCCTTACTCATGATTTTACCTTGTTTCCAGCGTCCAACACTGTACGCTGTACGTTAAAAATCCAAATGATAAGAGCACTTCATTTCCTATTATGCCGTGTCCCAATACTATGCTTTATTAAGTGAGGCTACTTTGCATACGGCAGTTGTGTCTGCTTCTGAAGGAAATAAATAAAATTGTCTTATTTGCATATTTGCATATTTTTCTAAAATTAAATGTTGGAGACTTGATCTTCTATTAGCAAATATACATAAATTTTGAAAGGTTTATAACACATCTTTGAAAAACTTAATCTTTATTTTAGAAACTTAAAGTACTATTTTAACAAAGTTACACAATGCCAACTAAACGGTGAAATATGTTTTACAAGTATGGAAATTGAAATGAAGCCCATATTGGGTGAAGATTTGGCTTCTTGTTTGTTTCACCTTGATGCGTCTCTCTCAATTCCTCACACTTTTTCTCTGATGGCTGACCACATAGGCCTGGGTTTCCCCAGTAGCTGGAAGCAATAAAGGTTGTAATTTGCCTCTCCCTGGTAGGGCCTGACAGATTATTGAAAGAATCATCGAAAACTTCAAGAGACAGGAGATCAATCACATTCTCAGGGATTGGCCCAATGAGCTTGTTGTTTGGAAGGTCTAGGCTCTCCATGTTTTGTAAATTGCGATAAAGTTGCAGGAAGCTGACCAGTGAGAAGATTATGTGACAGGTTTAAAATGCAGAGTGCTGTCAACTTCATCATCTGGAGGGAATTGTACCTGTCAAGTTGTTGCAAGACATATCTATTGTGCGCACAAATGCAAGATGTCGAGTAGTATAAAGAAAAATTATTCCCTTGACATATATATCAGCATCAACCCAAGGTAGGATTCAAATTCTTTGTCACCAAAAATCCCAGGTCAAAGTTGTAATGTTGTCAAGACAGTCTGGAATGACCCTTGAGTTCATTCAATGACAGGTCTAAAACATGCAAGTGTTGTATTTGACAAACCTGAAGGGGTATCTTCCCCTGGAAAGGATTTCTCATAGTATTAGTAATCTTAACTTGGGGAATAAAAGGCAATTGTGTTGAAAGCTCTCCAGACAAGTCACTTGAAGTGAATGTCAAGATATAACGTAGAGTGGAGGAACATGTTGACAGACTATCTGGAAGGGTTCCGGAAAAGCCATTTCTATCTAAGAATAGCCATTTCAAGCTAGGCAAACTAGAATTCTTGGGAGAGCTTCACGCTTGCAATTCGTTGTTGACCTTCAAGAATATGTAGATAAGTCAAATTTCCCACAACACCATGGCTTATCTCTCCTATTAAGTTGTTGGTTGATAAGTCCAAAAAACAAGAAGCTTCTTTCACCAATGATTCAGGAATGTTTCCAGTGAACCTGTTCGCTGAAGCATTCAGGTGTGATAGCATTGGAAAGAGAAAATTGATGTCTTCTGGGCAGTGGACCATGGAGTCCATTTCTAGAAATGTTCAAGGATAGACAGAAGTGAACTGATTTCCTTGAGTTTTGGAAATACACCTGTAAGTTGTTCTCCCCTATCCACAGTTTTGAGGAGCATTGCTATACAGCATGGAAGGAATGCTACCAAACAAGTGAATTGTAAGACAAGTCCAGTGAATGCAAATTGTGCTGTGTTGATAGGAAGCTGGGAACAAATTCTGCCACTTCGGCTGTTGAGTTACAAGCAGCCCTAATTTGAGTTCGGCGATGTTGTTAACCTAAATGAGGGGACAAGTTGGGGACTCAGTTTCAACTTCTAGTCATCACTAAAGGAAATATCAAGGGAACTGAGCTTCGACAGATTGCTAAAAATGGAAAAAATGAGATACATTTTTTAAAATTATTATTTGGGATGGAAAATGACTCTAAGTTTGTCAGTTTTTGAAACAGCAGAAGAAGAAACTTTCCACTGAAATCAAATTTATCTCAGCAAGAAATACATGCTTGAAGAGAAGTCATGTTGCTGAAAGCATGCATCGAGGCTTCTCATGGCGAGGTTGGTTGTGAACAGAATAACCATGGTGTAGTAATGAGTTTCACAAATACATTTTGGGATATCAACCTTCTAATTTGATTCCTGAAAGATCCATACTTTGAAGTATTAGGCATATCCCCCAAACAAAGATGAGAACATCTGCGATGGAATTGTCATGATGCAGTATTTGCAGGTATGGAGTTTGTGTAGTGCTGCAGAGTTTCTGTTGTAAATTTGTGTTAGAAATTAATAAATTGAAAATGAGTTTACATTATATACTCTTTCTGAAGCTGTCCGAGGATTTTGTGTAGTATGTGAAGCAACTACAGACTAAGCTTTCCTAGACATTTTAGCTACTGCTTATGATTTGTGCTGAATTTGCTAAACACAGAAAGAACAGATGAAAAAGAAGAAATATTCAATCATGCTATCACCTACTTTGTGATCATGTTGGCAATGACTCAAACTGAACCAAATACAAGAAGAAGACTTGCTAAAGGACATCATATGACAACTGTTCAAAGAAATTTAAAAGTGAAGATTTTACATTTGGTGATATGTGGCGACTCTGCAATATTGTTGTTCCAGGTAGACGAAGCTCTTGCAAGTGCATTTGAACTGAGCAAATAAGTAGCATTTTTGGATACCAAGGGTTGCTGCTCTGCTCACTTCTTAGGTATGAAAAAGTTTTTAACAACAAAAGAGGTTAACCATCACAATCAAACCTTGCACTGGGCAACAATCTTGACTCCATACCAGTTTCAGAAAGCACTGTCCTCTGGAATGTTTATGGAGTTTTTATTTTGAAGGAGAGCTTCCTTTCTTCTTCTAAGCACCCTTTACAGCTGAAGAACAAGAGCATAAGCTGCAAAGTGAAGTAGAGGATAACAAACCTCATGATTGGATGCTTTTCCTAGTTAGCTTACTCCTCAATCTCTCAGGTTCAGTCTCTGCCAGGCGTCCAGAGTATGCAATTTCCCAATTAGTTTATGCAGAAACATCCTTCTTGTCATAATATAGATGGGGAATTGCTTCAGGCAAACCCAGAATTGCTAGCATGACATCTCCCCGCTGTACCTTCCCACATTATACATAGAATCCACCAATCAGGATTCAAACCCAAAACTTCCTTGTCAGAATATAGAGTTTTGTCCATAATTTTTAAAGCCCAACTTTATCCTGACCGAGTTAGATAATAGAATTGAACCAATCCAGAATTTGGGTCATTAGTTCTCTGGTTTGACTGCAAGGTCGGTCTGATTTTTGAAACTATGGTTTTGTCTACTTGTTTCAGGAGATGCATTTAAGGTCCTCATTGGGTCTCATATTTCGTCTAGAAAACCCCTGTTTGGAATATCTCTAGAACTTAACAACCTACTAAAGCAATAAAAAATGCACAAAAGGCATATAATCTATTCAATGGATCATAGGGTTTTTTTTTTTCGAATTCAATAATTCGTTCACCAAATTATACTGCATCAGTGCCCATCCATTATGTTGTAAATATGCTATCACTATCTTTGCTTACTTTTAAGAAGACCAAGACTATAAAGGGAAAGTTAGGACAAATTAACATTACTGCAATCTGTTGGCGAAAAAATCAAATTTGACCAGTGAAAATTCTATATCAAGAATTCCGAAACTGAAGTCTACTTTGGACACTGGTAATTTCCAATAAGTTTCCTTGCAATGCACTGATGCATTTGTGTTGCTGTTTTGATTTACTGCATGCAGTTGCATGTTAAAAACAAGGAAATGCATTTCTAGTTTTAATTGTCTTTTAACATATAAGCAAATTGATCCATTTTCTTTAATCTCTTAAATTGAGCTCGAACTTTCTGCTTGAAAGACACTGAAAGAGGAGAGTTGGAATTGCCAAAAAGATGTTCTTCTGCTGATTATCTGCATATGCACATTGGAAAGAATTACAGTATCGCGGTGCATGCTCTTTCTTGTGATGCTAAGGCATTATGTTGCTGCTTGTGGGATGGCATTACCTGCAGTCCCACAAGTCCCTATCTGGCTACTTGTGAAAATTTCCAGTATCAAGTTATGTGCCTATACCAAAGCTTCATTTGCGGTAATGGCCAAAGCAAGAGCACAATTACACAATACCTTGCAAATTTCTTTTGTCTACTCTTTTGAAAAAGGAAGTGATTCACTATTTTATTTGCTTGTTTCTTCATAAATGATAATATATTGCAAAGCATAAACACGCATGTTATGATGAACGTGTTTTTATCATACTAAAAGACTTAAATTATTGACTGAGATAGAACTTTATTCCTCAAACTTTCTCAAAGCTGTTGCACCCATTATATGGATGCAAGTTTGTTAATGTGGAAAAATGTGAATAATATTGTAACCTGTGAGTCTATTACAAATTATTCATACATTTATACATTGATAATTTCATGAATGACGTGAATCATATCTATACAACAACAATATGGTAACCTTGTAGTCTATTGATTTAAGACTGGCGGCATCATGTAAGAAGCCTAATGCAATTTGCCCAACTTTCCTTCGTGATCAATATCTTTCTCTAGCATAATCCAAATGGACACCATCAGAGTCTAATGACTGCCAATCTACAAATACCCTGAGGAAGAGCTTGGACCCGCTTCAATCTATAAGCTCTCTGGCAAAACCAGCAATACTCAATGACAGAATTTTGAAATCCATCAAACACAATCCATAGTGAGGTAGCACCAAAATTGGTGCCATGCTGAACTAATAGAATGCACTGCCCAAACTATCTTGAGACTGTGAACTTTGCAGTGTGGGATTGGAGAAGTTTGACTTGGGAAATGTGAAGAGAAAGGGATCAGAGTCATTAATACCCTGATGTTTCGACTGATTTGTTGCTGCACAGCCATGTGGATTGGTACTTGCAGGTCTGGAGGGAGTTTGTGCTGGTGATGGGTTTGTGAGGAATGGAAGTGAAGATGGTAATCGTTGTTTGGCAACAAAGGTTTAATGCTTTGATTCTCTGTCTCTCTCTCTAAGTTTGGCAACAAATTTTGACCAACCACTTCAGAAAGAGAGAAGTTTTAAGAGTTGAAAAACAGCGGGAGATAATGCAAACCAGCAGCACCAACGGAGTGATGAGATGGTGAGAAATATTAGTGCAGCTGGTTTGCCAGCTGCTGTTTTTGGTTTTCAGTTTCCCTCCAGCCCAGAAGTCAGTTAAGTCAGTTGACAAGTTAGCTAGAAGTATAATTTCTGTTTATGTTAGTTTATTTCACTAATTTAATATAAAATTAATATTAGAATTATACATTTTTATATTTTAAATTTAAAATTAATTTTAATTTTATTTTATTATTTTATATAATATAAATTTTAAATTTTAAATTAAATTTGTAATGTAATCAAGTAACAAATATAAAGAGAATGATAATCAAGAAATGTGTTATTTCTCACATAATTCACAAAGCTTATCACTCTGTTCTCTTTCTCAACTTTCTGGTTTTCTGCCATTGCAGAATTGAAAACATAAACAAAACAAACTACAAGTTGAGTTTCCGCGGTGAGGTTAACGGCATTGACACAGTGACCTGTTAGGTAAGTGCAGGACGCAATGACATTAGCCGTGATCAATACCGCCATTTTAAGTTACAGTAAATGCTGGCACATGGAATTAATTCTGTTTCGTTTTAGCCCCACTGAATAAATAAATTATATATCCGTATAGGAATTTCAAACTATTGTCAAATACTCGTGGCAGAAAATGAAACTTTGGATAAGTAAAATGTGGTCAACATACCGCGAACACGTCCCTTCGAGCTGCATTATCAATTATTATTCTTACGAAGACCAAAACTCAACGTAAGACAATCGAACAAAAACTGGTAATGAGGAATTTTCGTTGCCAAAGTTGAATAGTCGAGGACATCATATTTGCCATTGAAAGAGGCACCCAGAGGTTTCTGACATTGAAGTCTATGTGGGGTTTACATAGATTATTAATAATTTGGCGACTATGACAACGAAACAGTTGAACTATGTTAACACAACTATGGAAATTGAGAATGAAGGCATATTTGAGTGGAGATTTGGCTTCTTGTTTGTTTCACCTTGATGCGTCTCTCTCAATTTACCTCGCACTTTTTCTCTGATGGCTGACCACATAGGCCTGGGTTTACCCAATAGCTGGAAGCAATAAAGGTGCAAATTGCCTCTCTCTGGTATAGGGCCTGACAGATTATTGAAAGAAACATCGATAAAACTACAAGAACAGGAGATCAGTCATTCTTCAGGATTGGCCCAAGGAACTTGTTGCTTGAAAGGTCTAGGCTCTCCACCTCTTGTAAATTGGATAAAGTTGCAGGAAGCTGACCAATGAGAAGATTATGTGACAGGTTTAGTCCCAGCTCAAATTGTTGCTCTCCAACTTTGTCATCTGGAGAGAATTGTACGGTCAAGTTGTATGCAACACAAATTCAAGAAGTCAAGTCGTATATAGAAAACTTCTATCCTTGACATATATATCTGCATCAACCTAAGGGTAGGCTTCAAAATCTCTGTCATCAGAATCCCAGGTCAAAGTTGTAATGTTGTCAAGACAGGTTGGAATGGCTCCTAAGAATTTATTCAAATGAAAGGTTACCTAAAACATGCGAGTGTTGCAATTGGCAAACCTGAAAGGTATCTCCCTTGGAAATGATTTCCGAGTAGTATCAGTAATCTTAACTTAGGGAAGAAAGGCATTTTTGTTGAAAGCTCTCCAGACGAGCTCATTGGAGTGAATGTCAGATGAAGTAGAGGTGATGAACATGTTTTGACAGGACTATCTGGAAGGGATCCTGAAAAGCCATTTCTCTCTAAGAATAGCCATCTCAAGCTTGTTGAGTTAATTGACATAAAAGTGGCCCTTGTTTAACGTATGACCCAAATAATGGATGGCTTAACGTGATGGTTGTTAGCATAACGTGTTTTTGGGTTACTGGGGTTGAAATCCTCCACTCTCCCTTCTGACAGATAACCTTACAGATAGGAGAATCTCAGACGGCAACGGCTGCTGGAAAATGGATGAATAATAAATATATATTCATTATGGACATTTCTGGACTCTCTCAAGGATCAGAGAAAACGTAAGAATAGAGGAAAGAGTAGGAAAAAGAAAGAACAGCGATTACAGTAACAGAAACGTGAGGATTCTCATATGGAGGACGTATGTTGTTCTGATTTCCTATTTTTTTTTGCGTTTATACCGTTTTATTGCTAATATTCGTATCAAGGAAAGATTCTGTACTATATAGAGACAAGAAAAGTCTAACATTTCTGGTATGCAGAGCCTGGTTACGAATACTGCAATTTATTTTGTTTTTAGTTATTTGCGCGAATTATTATTTGTTTTTGTTTGCAGCCAAACCGGAAAAGCGTCTGTTCAATTTATTTTCCATGTATTATTGTTTGCTGTGCTTAACGACGATGACGGCCGGCGTTGAAAGGGCGAACGGACCGGCCATGTAAATTTGCACTGCTGAACACTGGCGTAAAAAAAAAAAAGGGGGTGGCGGCCCAGGACTGTACACGCCGGAACCCGAACGGTTCTGGGTATGGCGGATCAGCTCAAGAGGCTGTGTCTCCGTTGTCAGTGGGAGACCCGAAGTCGAGCAAGGTCGGTCTGGTGGGCATGACGGAACAGTCTCCCTGCTGACTGATGCTCCGGGCATCGGCGGTGGGTCTGATGGATGGCTGCCGTCGGAGAATCGACCGAACAGGTTGGTTCACCCACGTTCGCCTGGTCGGAAGGTGACGTCCGGAAGAGCGAACGCACGGGGTTGCTGACGACGGCGACTCCCTTCAAATGAAAGCCGTCGGACTTCGTCGAGAAGAGTCGACGGCGACTTCCTTCGAACGGCAGAATGGGGCCTGACTTCCGGGCATGGCTGTCAGCTCCGATCGGAGGCAACACGCAGGCAGCGCCTGCAGCAGGTGGTGTTGCCACCGTCGGTCTCCGATCGGAGGCAACACGCAGGCAGCGCCTGCAGTAGGTGGTGTTGCCACCGTCGGTCTCCGGTCGGAGGCAGCACGCGGGCCGTGCGTGGTCTCTGGTCGGAGGCAGCCTGCAGTACGGTGGTGTTGCCACCGTCAGTTTCTGGTCGGAGGCAGCACGCGGGCTGTGCCGGCAGAGAAAAAAAAAAAATTAATAAGTAAATAAATAAATTAAATTAATTAATAACCTATTAAATAAAAAAAAAAGGAGGTTTATTAAAGTCACGTCAACGTGAATCTAAATATTGAAGCCTTGTTCGTCCAAGTGACCTGGCCTGAAAGGATTTGAATGTGTCTGATCGTGAATTTTTCAATTGTTCAATTTTTAATGCTAATGTTATATACATGAACAATTGTGGTTATTATTAATATTAAGGTTAGGACGATCATCAAGATGGATCATTGCCTATAATTAATGACACTGAAGGAATTGATTGATGTACTGAGCAACATGATGCATATCCAAGATAACATTCATGTTAACTCTAGTATGATTGATTAACCTATTTAAAGCATATTTAAATTAGCATTATTATTGATTGCAGTTATGTGTTTGAGGATCACCCAAGGTGAACTTAAATATATAGTCAAAGTTTATAATTGCATGTGTCTGAATCTTTAGAGTTTACTCAAAGCATTAACATGTAAATTTGGATTATGTTTGCAGCTTCCTAATAACGTTTTCGCCTTGGCAATGCAATGATCAATTCAATGGGTGCTATGCAGAATGGTCTGAGCATATTCAGTTTCATTTAAGTGTTTTGGGCTTGACTTTGCAGTCATTTCGATGAAGAAAGCCTGCAGCCATTACTGGGGACCCAGTACAGCATCTGATAAGTCTTTTCATGCAGGCTTGGGTACGGTCCAATAGGCTGAGTTTGAATTTGATGCGAAATGACGATGCTGAAAATGTCAGCCCTCAATGCCCAAGACGGAAAATGCAAGGGAATTCATGATGAGAATCAAGGAATACTTCAATAGATAGTGATATCCTTGTGTTAACCCTGTGAGTGAGCTGACGACAGAATATTGATTGGTCACGGCACTCTCATGATCATGTGACCAGCATGGCTATCTAGCAGCAAGTTCGCGAACGAATGGGTATGGTGTGGTGAATACCTTTTGGTTATTCAATCAATCAACTCCTGCCTGCTGAATTTGGCCAGTTCCAGGTGAACCTATAACTATTAAAGAGAAATGGAATTTCAAGGAATTAAGGCATGTAGTGTTCAGGGGACGGGAGATTAAGGTGAATGGGTCACTCCATTCTCATCTCACTGTTCGTATGATGTCGTAGGTAGAAGAGTCTACAATACAAAAATAGAAGAAGGACAAAAAGCTCATAAGGTAATGCAGGTCGATCCAAAGGATCAGAAGTGGCTTTTCTGCAAAAGGATGGGTCACTTCAAGAAGGTTGCAAAGAAGGCTTGGTCGAAGAGGTATATACTGATACTATCAGTATGTTTTAATTCAAATTATAATTGAAAGTGCAATACACGTGGTGGTATAGACTCTTGGACTACTATTCATGTGTCACATATATGAGTCCTTTCTTCCAGCACATACAGACTGAGAGTTCCTCTATTGGGAAGATGAGGCAACGATAGAAGGATTGGATGTCGATTGATCATCTGGACACAGGTGTAATTGGTTAGCAGTATCCTTGTTTGAATGTGTAGAATTTGGTTTCTGTTGCAAAAGTTGGATGAAGTGGATTTATTAAAATGATTGGAACTGGTACATTTTCATTGTATAGCATTCGTACTTTATGTATCTAGGATCTTTGGTTGATGATTTGTATCGACTTTATCTTGAGTATGTATGCTGTATTCTTCTATTTATGTTGAGCATGGTTTGGTAACTACGTAATGTGAATGCTGTTGTTCTGGCTTTTCTTATGGATCAGATTGGTCATATATCAAGAGGATATTGAGGTTGGTGAAAAGAGTACTCCTGTTCAATTGGTTTTACTGCTTGGATGTGTGTGTTGATTGTAAACGGGAAACAAACAGGAACAATCGAAAGTACCAGCCATGCGAAGTAATGCGCCTTTAGAATTGATTACACACGATATTTGTTGGCCCTGTTGACATTTACATTGGGGTGGTTGAATATTTTCATCACATTCAATAGATGACTACTCACGGTATTGTTACTCTATATCATGCATGAAAGTCCCAGTCAGTATCCGTGGAGGTGTTATTGTTGGTTGGAAATGGAAGGCAGTTAGATAGAAAAGTAAGAGTGATTAGTTCAAACAGGGGGTGACATTTATGGAAATTCCATGAAGTGGACAAATGTCCTGGTACCATTTGCAAAATTTCTTGAAAGTCAGAAGGATATATGCACAGTACACAATGACTGGTACACCACAAGATGGACTGTAGCGGAAAGGCGGAATCGCACACTTATAGCATATAGGTTGGAGCAATGTTGAAAGTACGTACTGTATTATCTTGTGGTGCTGCATTAAGACGTGCATAATTGATGAACAGGGTTCCAGAGGCTCCCATAAGACTCTCACGGTTTGGACAGAGGATAGTTTGAGACTCCCATGTTTGGGTTGATTCACAGCAGAAGTAAGGATTATACTCACATGAGGAAGTTTGATGCAAGGACGATTGTGGTCACTTGCATTGGCTATCCTGAAAGTCTAAAGGATATAGGTTCTATTGCACTAACATGCAGAATAGTTGAGTCTGGTAATGCTCGATTCATTGAAAATGGCCGGTTCAGTGGGAGTGGGGAGTCACGAAAGGTGGATATTAGAGAAATTACAAAATGAAAAATTCACAATGGTACTCCTAACTTCAAGGTGGTATCCCCACACCCAGTGTTTCTACTCAAATTGTTGTTCCTTTTGTTGCATCACAGTCACGTGACATGCAAGGGCAACAAATTGACACTCGAAACACGCAAAGTGAACGCATAGGAGATGAACCAAGTGACAATGTGCAATTTACAAATGAACAAGTGATACCACAAGAAATGGCATTATGGAGGTCTACAAGACAGAAAATGCCAGCTGTATCTAATGATTATGTGGTTTACTCACTTGAGCATGAGTCGGAATTGAGCATTGATAAAGATCCAGTCTCATTTCAACAAGCCATGGAATGTAATGATTCTGAAAAAGTGGGTTCAATGCCATGAAGGAGAGATGAAATCGATGGATGCAAACCAAGTCTGGGAACTAGTAGAGTTACCTAAAGGATCAAAACGAGTTGGCTGTAAGTGGGTCTTCAAGACCAAGCGAAACTCGAAAGGTAATATCGAAAGGTATAAAGCCAGACTGGTTGCCAAAGGTTTCACTCAAAGGGATGGTATTGACTATAAGGAGACTTTCTCTCCAGTCTCTAAGAAAGACTCCTTGAGAATTATTATGGCTTTGGTGGCTCATAATGATCTAGAGTTTCACCAAATGGATGTAAAGACCGCCTTTTTGAATGGTGACTTAGAAGAGGAAGTGTGTATGGACCAACCTGAAGGTTTCACCACCACCGGGCAGGAAAATTTGGTGTGTAAATTAAAGAAATCGATATACGGACTGAAACAGGCTTCCCGACAATGGTATCTTAAGTTCAATGATACCATTACGTCATACGGTTTTGTAGAGAACTCCGTTGATCGGTTTATCTATATGAAGATTAGTGGGAGCAAGTTCATTATATTAGTCCTATATGTTGATGACATTCTTTTGGCCGCTAATGACATGGGTTTGTTACATGATGTTAAGAAATTTCTCTCTGAAACTTTTGAAATGAAAGATATGAATGAGGCATCTTATGTGATTGGAATAGAGATATTCCGCGATAGATCACAAGGATTGTTGGGATTGTCTCAGAAAGGGTATATCAATAAAGTATTAGAGAGATTTAGAATGGAAAATTGCTCTACAGGAATAGTTCCAATTCAGAAAGGGGACAAGTTCAGTGAACTGCAATGTCCAAAGAATGATTTGGAACGGAAAAACAATGGAATCAATTCCCTATGCCTCACTGGTTGGAAGCCTGATGTATGCGCAAACATGCACTCGGCCAGACATTAGTTTCGCTGCTGGAATGTTAGGCCGATATCAAAGCAATCCTGGAATAGATCATTGGAAAGCCGGAAAGAAAGTGCTTAGGTACTTGCAAGGCACCAAAGATTATATGCTTACTTATAAAAGATCAAGTCATCTTGAAATAGTAGGCTACTCGGATTCAGATTATGCTGGATGTGTAGACTCGAGGAAATCTACATTTGGTTACTTGTTCCTCCTAGCTGGAGGAGCAGTTTCCTGGAAAAGTGGGAAGCAGTCTGTCATTGCTACTTCCACTATGGAGGCTGAATTTATAGCATGCTTTGAGGCCTACTATTCATGCATTATGGTTGCGGAATTTTTATCTCAAGGCTCAGTTTGGTCGACAGTATAGAAAAGCCGTTGAGAATTTACTGTGATAATTCCGCAGCTGTTTTCTTCTCTAAGAATGATAGGTATTTTAAAGGTGCGAAACATATGGATTTGAAATACCTATCTGTTAAAGAAGAAGTGCAAAATCACAGAGTGTCTATTGAGCACATTGGCACTGAGTTGATGATAGCGGACCCGTTAACTAAAGGTTTGCCACCAAAAACATTCACTGGACATGTTGATCGGATGGGCATATTGGACAGGTCCTCATTCTCTTGAAAATCAATATTTTGTACTGCTCATATCATTGAGACACTCTTGAATTCAATTAAGGTCATGGTTTTGCTTGTGCTTTGTTGTCTCTGTTTAGTTGTATACAGTTATAGTTTGTGAGATAACTAATAGCATATATGAACATGACAATTTAAAGTTTCAATGTTTCTCAGTAAGGTTATTCTGAATTATCATGATTATGTGATACATGGAAGGAATCATGTCACTGAAAGATATGTGACCGCCATGATCCAATCGTTTTAATTCAATCAAGTATTGTGATTTGATGATCTTTAAAGATTGTGCACACTTATTTGTTGTTGATTCATCAAATCATCACAAGGGCCAAGTGGGAGATTGTTGAGTTAATTGACATAAAAGTGGCCCTTGTTTAACGTATGACCCAAATAATGGATGGCTTAACGTGATGGTCTGTTAAGCATAACGGTGGTTTTGGGTTACTGGGTTTGAAATCCCTCCGCTCTCCCTTCTGACAGATAACCGTTACAGATAGGGAGAATCTCCCTATTTTCAGGGCAACGGTTGCTGGAAAATGGATGAATATATATATATTCATTATGGACATTTTCTGGACTCTCTCAACCATCAGAGAAAAATGTAAAGAATAGAAGGAAAGAGTAGGAAAAAGAAGAACAGCGTATAGTAACAGAACGTGAAGGATTCTCATATGGAGAACGGTATGTTGTTCTAATTTCCTATTTTTTTTGGTTTTATTACTGTTTTATTGCTAGTATTCGTATCAAGGAAAGATTCTGTATGATAGAAATAAGAAAAGTCTAACAAAGCTAGGCAAACTAGAATTCCTTGCGAGAGCTTCACCTTACAACTCGTTGTTAGACAACTTCAAGAATTGTAGATAAGTCAAATTGCCCACAACACCACGGCTTATCTCTCCTATTAAGTTGTTGGTTGATAAGTCCAGAAGGACAAGCTGCTTCATTTCACCAAATGATTCAGTAATGTTTCCAGTGAACCCATTGGCCAAAGCAATCTGGGGCAATAGCATTGGAAAGAGAAAATTTATGTCTTCAGGCAGTGGACCATGGTGTCCATTGTTAGAAATGTCACGGATAGACTCGGACTGATGTTTCCTTGAGTTCTGGGAAATACACCAGTAAAGTTGTTCTCCCCTATCCACAGTTCTGAGGAGACATTGCAAAACAGCCAAGAAGGAATGCCACCAACAACTGAATTGTAAGACAAGTACAGTGATTGCAAATTGTGCTGTGTTGATATGAAGCTGGGAACAATTCTGCCGCTTTGGCTGTTGAGATTACAAGCAGCTAATTTGGGTTCATTAACCTAAATGAGGGAGGCCAAGTTGGGGGACTTGGTTTCAACTTCGAGCTCAGCATTGAAGGAAATATCAAGGGAGCTCAGCTTCGACAGATTGCTAAAAATGGAAAATGAGATGTCACCTTTGAAATGATTCTTTGAGATTGCAAATGACTCCAAGTTTGTCGGGTTTTCAAACAACAAAAAAGGAAACTTTCCACTGATATCATTATGAGCAAGAAATAAATGCTCAAGAGAAGTCATGTTGTTGAAGCATGCATCAAGGTTTCCATTCAGTTGGTTGTGAAGCAGAATTACCAAGGTGTAGGAATGAGTTTCACAAATACATTTTGGGATATCACCTTCAAATTGATTCTGTGAAAGATCCAAAACTTGAAGACTAGGCATAACCCCCCAAAAAGGATGACAACCGTCTGAGATGGAATTGTCATGAAGATCTAGTATTTGCAGGTACCGGAGTTTCTGTAGTGCTGCAGAGTTTCAGTTGAAATGAGTTTACATTATATACTCTTTCTTCTAGCTATCATGTGGCTTTTGCATGGTATATATGAAGCAACTACAGGACTACTTTCATAGACATTTTAGCTACTGCATATGATTTGAGATGAATTTGCTAAACACAGAAAGAACAGATGAAAAGAAGCCAAAATATTCAATCAAGCTATAACCTACTTAGGGGTCATGGTGACAATGACTCAAACTGACAATCAAATACAAGAGGACATGCTTGATGGAACATCATATAACATCTATCAAAGAAAAAAAAGTGAAAAATTTTACCATTTGGTGATATGAAACCTGCAATATACTTTTTGGGTAGATGAAATTCTTGCAAGTACTTGAACTGAGCAAATTAGGTAGCATTTGGATACCAAGGGTTGCTGCTCTGCTCACTCCTCAGATATGGAAAGATAACAACAAAAGAGGTTAAACCACCACAATCAACACCTTGCCACTGGCAACAATTTTGACCATACCAGTTGAGAAAGTGAAAGGGCATGGTGCCCCTGCTTTGCTGCAGCAAACTCTTGCAACCAACTTTCCCAACAAGTATTAGTTATGTTGGTTATGGTAATTGAAGAAACTTGCTCCATAAGCTTTCTAGCAAGCATTTCCAGCAACCTTTTTTGTTTAATTTAAATTCAAAGTATTTTTAATTTAAATTAATGTACAATCATGCAACTTGTATTTAAATTCAAATTATAAAATTTGAATTTGTGAAAACTCTGGTTTTGTAAACCTTCTGGTATAAATTGAAATAGAAGCTGGAAAACAGCAAGCTTTTGCACATGCACAAACTTTGTCTGTCCCTACCTTGATGCCATCCCCTGGATTCTCCTTCATTTCCTTCTACTGCAAGTAACCATGAATCATCACTATCTTTCCAACATTCTGGTATCAGAGCAGGCAGCATCCGTGGGCCTTGAAAGCAAAACTAGTGAGAAGGAAAGAAAAGAGAATCAGTTAATTGTTGTGTGAGAAAAAAAAAAATTGATAGAACCTTACAAAGAACCAAAATCATAATGCTGTTAACATGGCTTCCTCTGGTTTTTCTCCACTCCCACCTCCAAAGTTCACTGGGGAAAACTATCCTTAGTGGACAGTAATGATGAGAGCCTACCTTACAGCAGTTTTGATTTATAAGAAGTTACTGAAAAAGGTATAAAGCCACCCCCTTTCCTATTAATCCCTCTCTTGCACAAATCATACTCCATAGTGAGTAGACAACCAAACAATACAAGGCACTAACTTGTATTCATTCAGTTGTGCCTGAGACCATATTCAACAGAATCATGGCCCTATAAAACAACCAAAGATGCATGGGACAGGTTAAAGGAGGAGTTTTCTAGTAGTGTGAGAACCAGAAATATGCAACTCCTTAATCTCAAAATAGAATTGGAACTTCTAAGGATGAAAGATACAAACACCATCAAGGAGTATGGGGGATAAGCTTCTTAAGCTGGTTATCCAAATTAGTGTCTTGGGAGAACACTTCCTTGATAGAAACATTGTGCAGAAAGTATTGGTGAGCATTCCAGAGAGGTTTGAGGCAAAGATCTCCTCTCTAGAAGATTCAAAAGGTCTCAAACACCATAAGTCTGCCAGAGTTGCTTAATTCTCTTCAAGCTCAGGAGCAAAAAAGGCTTCTAAGGCAAGAAGAGAATATTGAAAGAGTTCTCTCCATGAAGCAACAACTCAAGTCTCAAACTAAGAAGAGGCAACAAAGCAAGCAAGACAAAAGGTCATAGGATCACCTTAAGTCTGAAGGAAAAAAACAATATCCACCATGTGTGATTATTGTAAAAAGACTAATCACATGTTTAGATATTGTTGGAAGAGACTGATCTAGTATGCAAAATATGCAACAAGAAAGGGCATGCTGACAGAATCTGCTAGCATAAACAGAAGCAGCAACAATAGTAAGCGCAAAAACCTCAACAGACACAAGTAGCTGATGAGGAGTAGATGCTGGAGGAGCAGTTATTTGTTGCAGCAACCAACTCCATCAACAAGAGTAGCTACATATGGCTTGTTGACAGTGGTTGTACAAACCACATATCACCTGATTTACAACTTTTCAAAAGGCTTGATAGGTCTTTTATAGCCAAGGTGAAAGTTGGTAATGGTGACATAATACTAGTAGAAGGAAAAGGCTATGCTACCATCCACACAAATGCAGGTATTAAGTTTATACTTGATGTTTTATATGTGCCTAAAGTTAGTTATAACTAGTTCAGTGTAGGGAAATTATTGGAAAGAGGATATAGCTTAGTCTTCAAGGACAAGGCTTGCTTTATTTCAAATGCTAAAGGTATCTTCCTGATAAAGGTATCTATGCAAGGCAAAACCTTCCAATTGGAAGCAAGTAAGGTGCAACACCTTGCATTGCCTGCATAAACACAAGACATTGTGCTTTGGCATAAAAGGTTGAGTCATCAATTTTGCTGGCTTGAAAAGGATGCAAAGAAAGGGGCTAGTGCATGGTTTACCCAAGGTAGCAGAATTCAAGTCTAGTTGTGAGACTTGTTAGCTTGGTAAATAAACCAGGTTGTCATTCTCATCTAGAACATCATCTAAAGCAAGTGAGAAGTTGCAGCTCCTTCACAATGATCTCTGTTGCCCTATGGATCATGAATCCATAAAAGACAGCATGTACTATGTTATCTTCATAGATGACTTGACCAAGTTTACCTCTCAAGTAAAAGTTTGAAGTTCCAAGTATCTTCAATCAATGTAAGGCTTGGATTGAGAAGTAATCTGGCTTCCAAATTAAGGCCATCTATCAAACAATGGCTCAGAATATACATCTGAGTCATTTAAGTATATTTGTAGAAAATGCAAGGATTCAACAATAGCTCATAGCACCTTACTCACCCAGAAAAATGGAGTGAGTGAGAGGAAAAACATATTCATTGTAGCCATGACCAGATGCTTGTTAATAAAATAGGGACTTCTTAACTTTTTTTGGTTAGAGACAGTAGCCATTTCAGTGTACTTGTAAACAAACTGCCTACAAAGGCCCTTGCTGATTCCACACCTTGTGGGTGCTAGTTTGGCACCAAACCTTCACTGTCACATCTTAAGGTGTTTGGAAGCTTGTGTTATGCATATATGCCTCAAGAAAAAAAGAAGTAAACTGGATCCTAGAGTTTCAATAGCTATATTGTTGGCTATACAAATACAACACACATTTATAAGGTTTATAACCCTATTTCCAACAAAGTTTCAGTAAGTAAAGACTTGAAATTTGACAAAGCCTTAAGATGGAATTGGGAAAAGGAAACTACTGAGGTTGATGAGAGCTTACATTCAAGTTCCAATCAACCTATGTCATCCATGCACCTGGAGTGTAACTCCTCAGAAGAAGAAGACAATGTTGACAACTCATCAATCTGAGGCACTAGATATCTTACTGATATCTATAAGAGATCCAATGTAGCTCTTAAAGAACCAGTAAGGCATGATGAAGCATCAAAATTTCCAAGTTGGCAAGCTACAATGCAGAAGGAGTTCCAAGCTTTGGAGAAAAACAACACTTGGATTTTAGTACCAAGGCCACGTGATAGAAAAGTCATAAGAGTAAAATGGATTTATAGAGTGAAATTGAATATAGATGGAAGCCTACACAAGATCAAAGCCAGATTGGTTGCTAAGGGTTTCTCACAGCAAGAGGGAGTGGACTACAAAGATACCTTTGCACTTATGATCAAGATGGATACCATTAAGCTTCTTTTAGATGTTGTAATTTATAACTAGTGGGAGGTGCACTAAATGGATGTCAAGTCTACCTTTCTAAATGGCTTGTTGCAAGAAGAAATTTTTCTGGAACAGTCACCTGGTTTCACCATTCCTAGAGAAGAAGATAAAGCATACTACTTAAGAAAGCTTTCCATGGGCTAAAGTAGGCTCCTAGAGCTTGGTATAGTAGGATACACATATACCTACTCAAGCTTGGCTTCACAAGGAGTGTTTTTAAAGCAACTTTTTATGTTAAAAAAGAAGCTGCTCATATTGTTCACATCTTCCTCTATGTTGATGATCTCATGATCATTGGTGACAATAGTATGTTGGTTCATCAAGTTAAAGAAGAACTAAGAAAGCAATTTGAAATGACAGATTTCGGGAAGATGAAATATTTCTTAAGCTTGCAAATCCATCAATCTCAAAAAGACATTTTTGTTTCTCAAGCTAAATATGCAAGCCAATATTCTGTAAAACTTTCACATACAACATTGCAAGATGGCAACAACTCCATTCACTCAAGGAATCAAGTTGCAGAAAGAGGATGGCTCACCCAAGACTGATGCAAGAGAATTTGGAAGTCTCATTGGATGTCTCTTGTATCTTTCAGCTTATAAACCAGATATCATGTTTTTAGTGAGTATGTTATCTAAATTCATGCAAAGCCCCTTTGAGTTGCATTATAAAGCTACAAAAAGAGTGTTGAGGTACATCGAAGGCATTATTCAATTTGGAATCAGGTTCAAAAGTATAACAAACATAAAATTAGAAGGATATACATATAGTGATTAGGCTAATCAAGTGAGGATATGAAAAGCATTTCAAGGTATGCATTCACCCTTGGTTTAACTATTTTTTATTGGAGCACAAGGAAACAAACTACTATGGCTCAATCCACAACTAAAGCAGAATACATAGCTGCTGCCTTAATTATGAATCAAGCCATATGGATCAGAAAAATTATGGTAGACTTAAAGCTGGAGCAAAAGGAGGCCACCATCATTCACTATGACAATTAAGTAGCCATTGCTATATCATAGAATCCAGTAATGCATGGCAGAACTAAGCATTTCAACATTGAACTTCATTTTGTCAAGGAAATGCAAGATAATCAAGAAGTGGAATGGAATTCTTGTTCTTCCAAAGGTCAGCTTGTTGATATCCTAACCAAAGGATTGCAAAAAGATAGATTTACTAAATTGAGGATAAAATTGGGAATGCAAAGCAACAACACCAAGGAGGAGTGAAAGGTCATAGTGCCCCTACTTTGTTGCAACAAACTCTTGTAACCAACTTTCCCACCAAGTGTTAGTTATGTTGGCTATGGTAATTGAAGAAACTTGCTCCATAAGCTTTCTAGCAAGCATTTCCAACAACCTTTTTGTTTAATTCAAATTCAAAGTATTTTGAATTTAAACTAATGTACAATCATGCAACTTGTGTTTAAATTCAAATTATGAAATTTGAATTTGTAAAAAATTGGTTTTGTAAACTTTATGGTATCTATTGAAATGGAAGCCAGAAAATAGCAAGCTTTTACGCATGTAGAACCTTTATCTGTCCCTACCTTGATCCATCCCTTGGATTCTCCTACATTTCCTTCTACTGCAAGTAACCACGAATCATCACTATCTATCCAACACAAAGCACTGTCCTTTAGAATGTTTATGGAGGTTTTTATTTGCAGGAGACCTTCCCTTGCTTCTTCTAAGTTCCCTTTACAGCTGAAGAATAAGAGCATAATGTCACGGGGTCATTACTTTCTCCCCAAAAGGCAGCCTATTGGGGTGTGCAGCACACCCGCTTATATGGCCCAAGGTCCCCCTCTTCCTTGACAATGTGGGAGTGGCGGGACAGGTAACCTATTACATTCTCCCACACCGAATTCATCGATGTCCTCGTCGATGTTCTTGGACATGCACCGAGCCGGTGAAACCGGGGGTTCTCGGCATTCCGCGCCAAGTCAAGGTCCCACGGCGGGAGGGGTAGGCTCTGATACCACTGTCACGGGGTCATTACTTTCTCCCCAAAAGGCAGCCTATTGGGGTGTGCAGCACACCCGCTTATATGGCCCAAGGTCCCCCTCTTCCTTGACAATGTGGGAGTGGCGGGACAGGTAACCCGTTACAATAAGCTGCAAAGTGAAGTAAACGATAACAAACCTGATGATTGAATGCTCTTTCCTAGTTAACTTACTCCTCAATCTCTTAGGTTCAGTTTCTACCAGGCATTTAGGATGTGCAATTTCCCAACTAGTTTATGTAGAAACTTCCTTGTCATGATATAGATGAGGAATTCCTTCAGGAAAACCTAGAATTGCTAGCATAACATCCCACTGCTGTAGCTTCCCACTTGAAACACACAATGCACCAACTAAGATTCAAACTTATTGCTTTCTTGTCAAAATATAGAGTTTTGTCCATAATTTTTAATCCCAAACTATATCTTGACCCATAATAATTAGATAAAAGAATCAATCCGATCCAAAATGTGAGTCATTAGTTTTCTAGTCTGATTGCAAGGCCAGTATAGTTTTTAAAACTATGGTTTTGTCTACTTTTTTTGGGAGATACGTCCTCATTAGGTGTCATATTTCATATTGAAAGCCTAATTTCTAGAGCTTTGACTACATAGTAACGCAATAAGAAATGCGAGGAAGGCATACAATCTCTTTAACGGCTCATATGCATTTTTTTTTTCAATTCAATGATTATCTTACTTCATTCTTTTGTTTTTTTCAGCTCTTAGCCTAGATGATCTTGACAAATCATAAGCTACACCATAAAGAAACTAACAAAATGTATTTCATTTTTGAAGGTTGGAGAGTACACCCAATTTTACAAGGAAGATTTAACATCTGCTACTGTAAGAGAGCCAGGCCACCAAGTGCCAAGAATTCGATCCAACTTAGACCCATAATGTGGTCCCAACTCTTGCTAAACCTTCTCCACTAAGTATAGGTCACCATAAATGTGTCTTACCCCTTGAATTACCACGGATCACTCTCAATGGATTTTTTTGTATCTCTGCCATTTTTCAAAGCAAGATTACCTCGTGATTGTAAAGAAAATTTTGGGCATAAAAATTAGGCAAACAACTATGGTTGACGAATCTCCCCTCATTGCCATGCCACATTAACAATGAAGCTACAATCTGCACAATTTTATAAAAATTTTTTCCATATAAGAATTGCCCTCTCTTTTTGTAAAAGAGTTGACTTATTATATAATTTATAATTTTTAAAATAACAAAACTCTAATATAATTATTAATTTATAAAATTATTAAATTTTTTCAAAGTAAATATAAGAATAATATAATTTTAATAAAAAAACTATTTAATTATAAAGAATTTAATATAATGTCAAAAAACTATTTTACCTAAAAAATAAAATTATTGAAAAAAAATAAAATATAAATTATATATTATAATTTAACTGACTTAAAAGCCCATTGGAGGTTTTTTCTTTTTTTATAGTCATATGCCCATTCTGGGTCTATTATCTCCTCACTTAGGAAAGTGCATATTTTTGAACCATTCACCATTCCACACAATCAACTTTAGCAACAATGGAAACAACTGCTATTGTATTGTCAAGATCAACAACTACCATATATAACACCCGCCATTGTTTTATATACCCTTTCATTTGCCTCCAGCTGTATTTATTGGTTCAATATTCTTTCTTCCATAAATGTTTTCAATGTTTTATGTGCTGCTTATAAGCTCTTGGTTGGGCTCCTAAGGGTGAATCCAAGCATAAATGGTATTATCTTCTCGTATATTTCATTCTGTAAATCTTAGTACCTTGTATCTAAATGTATTACAATTGGCTCAAAGATAGGTGATAAACAGTTCTCTAGTCTAGTGGACTTGTGTTCTTATAAGACAGAGAAAGGCTATGGGGGTGCTAGGCTCAAGCC
This sequence comes from Rhizophora apiculata, assembly GCA_037832385.1. Classification (NCBI taxonomy): domain Eukaryota; kingdom Viridiplantae; phylum Streptophyta; class Magnoliopsida; order Malpighiales; family Rhizophoraceae; genus Rhizophora; species Rhizophora apiculata. The sequence goes on along the minus strand of CM075429.1, from coordinate 6,600,746 downwards.
CAAAAGGAAAGAAACTTAGAAAATAAGGAAAACAGAAAGAAATTACCTGGAATCCTTGGAGGCTCAAGGTATTTATAGGTCCTTTAGTGGGCTCTTATTGATTGATGGGCATAGGGTGGGTCGAACCCTATCAATACTTTGTTATGGGTAATAAAGTGTTAACTGCTAATCAACAAGGGTTGCAGGAATGGTAGTGGGGAATGCCCTTGTGAACGCAGTGAGGCCATGGGTTGCTAGCTTGCGTCAAGCTGGGGAACCATTTAGGCTTGGAACAGGCCTTGGGCCCATTGTCATAAGGTCCTTAATTCAGCAGCTATTTGTCACAAAGATACCTTGATCTGGCCCATTCAAGTGTCCTTAAGGTGCAAATTCGGGCCAAGACTGAATCTCTACAGGCTGCTAGCATTGTCCAACCCCTTTCTGCCCACGGAAGGTCCCAGAAACGTGTAGAATGTGCTATAACTGCCTATAGAATTCCAGAAGGAACCATATTCAATGCATATCTAAAATGTTCTTATAAATATTTAGGATATACCCTTCTAGTTCCTTCTCTTGAGATGTATAAATAGGTGACCCCCTCTCATCTGTACAGCATAAATCCTTTCTCTCAATACAAGCTCACTTGCAAAGCTCTCTTGTTCTCTCACTCTCTCCAGCACTTCCAACTCGCTTGCCCCCTCACACGCCTTCCACTGATTCTCTCAAACTCTCCAAGGCTTACTTAGCTCATCTTCACACGCAAGATTGACTTACTGTCGCGCAGGTTAGCAAGTTCAAAACCTAACTCCGTGACAGGTGGTATCAGAGCGACGGTTCAAACCTTAGGCACAACCTGTTTGTTTGTTGTTTGCAGAGACAATGAGCATGGCAGGCGAAGAAGGATTTGTTGCAACCACTGTGGAGGAGCAACAAGTGGGGCAACAACCTCGTAGACATGAGGAGCAGTGTGCTCCAGCCAAGCGTGGCAAGTCCAAGGCACCAGCAAAGGAAATCATGGACTTTCATGTTGGTGGTTTGGAAAGAGGCGTCACTGATATAAACTCCGTTGTGGGCGACCTCAGTGATCAAGTTGATAACTTGATCCATAAGAATGCAGAGATCACGTGGGCTGCCAAAATCATGATTGAAGAGTTTGGCCTCTTGTTTAGGGGAGAACTACGCTCCCTAAACCAAGATCTGTCCAATCTGCACAAGTTCGTTAAAGGAGAAATTCATGACCTCCGTAGGGAAATGGATTCTCTGCGCCGAAACAACTCATTCGCTAGTACAGCTGCCATTACTAGTGCCATTGCAGTGCATGGCTTGGAGGTCCCTAAACCTTCCATGTACAACAGCACACACAATGCAACTGCTGTGGAGAACTTTCTGTTCAGCCTTGAGCAGTACTTTGAGGCCATGAGGGTTGTTGACGACTTTGCCAAGGTAAGCAACACCCCAATCTTCCTAAGGGATGCTGCCCAACTCTGATGGAGACGAAAGCACTTTGAGAGGGAGAAAGGCTTGTGCATCATCGATACTTGGTTGCAATTCAAGGCTAAAGTACATAGGTACTTCGTGCCTCACTATAAAGACAACGAAGTAAGGGGAAAGTTGCGTCGCCTATGTCAGACAGGTAGTATTTCTAACTATATCAAGGAATTTACTACCCTTATGCTTGAAATCGAGATGTCCGACAGGAAGCTTCTCTTCTACTTTAAACACAGCTTGAAGGATTGGGCGAGAGTCGAGCTAGATAGGCATGATGTGCAGACCCTGGATGCTACCATTGCCACTGCTAAAATGTTCATCGACTACTCTGCCCACTCCATGAGCAAGAAGCCAAACTCTGGCAAAAGTGGGGGAGAGAAAATCAGGCAGAAGAAGTAGGATTCTAGCCGCAACGAGGGTGGACAGTAGAGACCTTTAGGTGGTTATCCTAAGTATAAGAAAAAGTTTGCAGGTAAGCGCAACTCAACTAATCCCCCTAGTCCTTATTTCATTTGTGATGGACCACACTAGGTGAGAGACTGCCCCAAACGTAAAGCAATGAATACTATGATGGCAGTACTCAACCTAGAGAAGGCTGATGAAGTGCCCTAAGTTGACATGGAATGTATCCAACAATTGGGTAATCTCTCAAAGTGTCCCTCCCCAATAATCTTTAAGGAGAAGGGACTGTTGTATGTTGACGTTGCCATTGAGGGTAAAGCAGCTTGTGCGATGTCAAATACGGGGGCAATGCATAACTTCATGGACGTACAAGAGGTCAAACATCTAGGCCTCAAACTGGCAAAGGGAAACAACACCCTTAAAGCAGTAAACTCAAAAGTAAAGCCTATTTAAGGCATAGTGCATGGAGTAGCTGTCAAGATTGGCCAATGGACTGGTAAGTTGGACTTTACCGTTATTCCCATGGATGACTTTAAAGTGGTGCTAGGTCTTGCATTCTTCTGCAAAGCCTTGGCTTTTCTCGTTTCTGCTTTAAGTTCACTTGTGGTCATTGATGTTGGCAAGATCTGAGTAATTTCCTTAAAACGCAAGGAGAAGTCATGACCATTGATGATTTCTACCTTGCAATTCAAATGGGGTCTTAAGTCGCGTCCAAACTATATAGCTACCATAAGGGAGCTAAGCGATGGGGAAGATGTGGCATCACCAACTCCCGCACTGCCGCAACCCATCCAGGCTATCCTTACCAAGTTCAAGGACATCATGCCTTCCGAACTATTAAAGAAGCTTCCACTAAAGCGAGATGTGGATCACCACATTGAGCTGGAACCCGGTGCTAAACCTCTTGCCATGGCCCTTTATCGCATGGCACCCCCGGAGCTTGCTGAATTGAGAAAGCAGCTCCACGATCTGATTGATTTAGGCTACATTCGACCATCGAAAGCCCCTTTCAGTGCCCTAGTCCTCTTCCAGAAGAAGAAAGACAGATCGCTGCGCATGTGTATTAACTACCGAGCCTTGAATAAGGTCACTATCAAGAACAAGTATCCAATACCCTTGATAACTGATCTTTTCGACCAACTCGGGAAAGCAAGGTACTTTACCAAGTTGGATTTGTGATCAGGCTATTACCAGGTCCGCATAGCACAGGGTGATGAGCCAAAGACAACTTGTGTAATGCGCTATAGAGCATTCGAGTTCCTAGTCATGCCCTTTGGCCTCACTAACGCACCAGCCACCTTTTGTATACTCATGAACAAGGTATTGCATCCATTCCTTGACAAATTTGTGGTAGTTTACTTGGATGACATCGTGGTATACAGCAACACACTTGAGGAGCACGTTGAGCACCTCAAGCAAGTCTTCCATGTTCTACAAGAAAACAAGTTGTTCGTCAAGAAGGAGAAGTGCTCATTCGCCAAGCAAGAAGCAGACTTCCTTGGTCACCGAATCAAGGATGGCAGGCTGATGATGGATTCAGTAAAGGTGCAAGCCATTCAACAATGGGAGCCTCCAACTAAGGTCCCAGAATTGCAATCCTTCCTGGGGCTTGTCAACTACTATCGTTGGTTCATCAAGAGATACTCTACCGTAACAGCACCCTTAACCGACCTACTGAAGAAGAACCACCCTTGGCATTGGACGAAGGAATGCCAAGCTTCCTTCGAGAGATTGAAGCAAGCAATCTCCGAGGAACCTATCGTGGTGCTACCGGACTACGAAAAGCCCTTCGAAGTCCACACTGATGCATTTGACTTCACCATCGGAGGAGTCTTAATGCAGGATAGGCATCCTATTGCCTATGAAAGTCGCAAGCCCAATGACACGGAGAGGCGGTATACCATCCAAGACAAGGAGATGACTGCCATTATCCACTGCTTGCGCAATTGGAGGCACTATATCCTTGGAAGTAAGTTCGTGATCATGACCGACAATGTTGCTAGAGCTACTTCCAAACATAGAAGAAACTCAACCCCAAGCAAGCTCGTTGGCAAGACTTCTTGGCAGAATTTGACTACACATTGCGGTATAAGCCGGGTCAAGCCAACATTGTTGCCAATGCGCTGAGTAGAAAGGTGGAGCTAGCTAACCTTTCCACTAGTACGCCTAAGAGCAACCTCCTTGAACAAATCAAGGAAAATATAGGACAAGACAGCCTGGTAAACAATCTACTGAGATTGGCTAGCGAGGGGAAGACTCATCGATTTTTGGTGGATGATGGAGTCCTAATGATAGTCAGGAATCGAGTCTTCATGCCTAAGTGAGGAAACTTATGGAAGGAGATCCTCAAGGAATATCATGATTCCCTATGGGCTGGTCACCAAGGTATGGCACGAACTCTTGTACTTGTCCAACAACATTATTTCTGGCCACATATGCATACGGACATCGAGACCTATGTGCGAACATGCTTGGTTTGCCAACAAGACAAGGTAGAACAGCAGCAACTCGCGAGTCTACTTAAGCCACTCCCTATCCCCGAGAAGCCATGGGAAAGTGTCTCAATGGACTTTATTGTAGCTCTACCAAAGTCTGAGGGACATGGAAGCATTATGGTGATAGTTGATCAGTTCAGCAAGTATGGCACCTTCATTCCAGCCCCTGCTGATTGCAAGGTAGACGAAGCTGCTCGCTTGTTCTTCAAAAACATGGTAAAGTTGTAGGGTATGCCAAAGAGTATAATTAGCGATAGAGACCCCGCTTTACGGGCAAATTTTGGCGAGAGTTATTCAAGTTGTTAGGAATCGAGTTAAACTTCTCAACGAGCTTTCATCCCCAAAGTGATGGACAGACCGAGCGAGTCAATGCCTTGCTTGGGCAATACTTGAGGCACTACGTTAGTGCTCACCAACGGGATTAGGCAAAGCTACTCGATGCTGCCCAATTCTCATACAACCTTCAGAGGAGCGAGGCCACAAGCAAAAGCCCATTCGAGATTGTCATGGGACAACAACCGCTAACGCCAAGTGCAATTGCTTCTCCTTACACTGGCAACAACCCATCTACCTTTAAGTTTGCAAGAGAATGGCATGAGGAAGCGGACATAACGAGGGCTTGCCTTGACAAAGCAACTAAGAAGATGAAAAGGTGGGTTGACTCAAAGCGACGCCCAAAGGACTTTGCAGCGGGAGACATGGTGATGGTGAAGCTGTTACCCAACCAATTCAAGTCTCTACGCAAAGTACACAAGGGCTTGGTACGGAAGTACGAAGGGTCATTTCTTATCATCAAGTGTGTGGGAAAGGCTACCTATCAAGTCCAACTCCCTCCAAAACTGAAGATCCATAATGTTTTCCATGTAAGTCTTCTTAAGCCTTTTCATGGAGACGAAGAGGATCCAAGTCGAAGTGAGTCCAAGCATGCACCAACAGCTGTGGTCACCAAATTCAACAAGGAGGTGGAACAAATCCTTGCTAACATAGTGATCCGGAGAAGAGGAGTTCCCAACTACACCGAGTACTTGGTGAAATGGAAAGATTTGCCGAACCAAGAGGTTAGTTGGGAACGAGAGGACCAGCTTTGGCAGTTTGTCAATCACATTCGGCAATATAAGGCTGAGAATGCAAGGACGTCACAGGATTGAGTAGGGGAGGATGTCACAAGGATACCTTGATTTGGCCCATTCAAGTGTCCTTGAGGTACAAATTCGGGCCAAGACTGAATCTCTACGAGCTGCCAGCATTGTCTAGCCCCTTTCTGCCCACGGAAGGTCCCACAAATGTGCAGAATGTGTTATAACTGTCTAGAGAATTCCAGAAGGGACCACATTCAATGCATATGTAGAATATTCTTATAAATATTTAGGATATACCCTTCTAGTTCCTTCTCTTGAGATGTATAAATAGGTGACCCCCTCTCATTTGTACAACACAAATCCTTTCTTTCAATACAAGCTCACTTGCAAAGCTCTCTTGTTCTCTCACTCTCTCTAGCACTTCCAACTCGCTTGCTCCCTCACACGCCTTCCACTGATTCTCTCAAATTCTCCAAGGCTTACTTAGCTCATCTTCGCACGCAAGATCGACTAAGTGCCGCATGGGTTAGCAAGTTCAAAGCCTAACTCCATGACATATTGCTCACATTTTAGGTGGTCAGGCACTGAGTCTATGAGGCACAATAGAAAAAACATTTGAGGTACAGCAAAAGAAAATCAAAATACTAGAAATAAAAAAAAAAAAATCAAGCCCATTACCTTTTGAAAATATTTATTAGAACTAGAATTTACTGCAATGGCAACTTCAAGCACTCTAATTGATACAGAAGTGTGCCAATCAGAGGCAGCCTACAGCCTGCAAACGTGATCTCTTCATCTTGGCAATTGCTGCAAAAAAGATTTGTAAAATTGAAAATTAAAGGCAAAGGCTTGTTGGACAATCTGATTGAAAAGTGAGAGGATGTTGAAAGAACTAGTTTCACTCCTGTTCCAATCCAGCAATGCAACCTTGAAGTGAAGAAGAAGATGGGAAACTTGCTGATCAAGAAAACAGAGTGAACTTTACACCAAACACTCCTGTTGTTGTTGAGTTTGATTGCAATGTTTAGTCTTATTGTAACTTGAAAAGTACATGCTTATGTTACTTTTGCAAAAGCAGAAACATCAATCCAAAGATAGTGGGATCAGGTGAAGTTTGTCCCATTCAAGATACTTGTTGCAATCAACATGGAAGTATGGAAGATGTGTTGTAATCATCATTCCTTTTGTACTCAATCAATGTGTCAAATCCCTTAAAAAGGGTACCTTGAATGAAATGAATGTGTTGTCATTATCAGCAAAAATTTTACAGCAAAAAAGAGTTCTTCTTCTCTGCAATTTTTCTTTCAATGAGGTCCTTTCTTCTTTGTTAACATGAGAGGGGATCATCGAGACTAAGATGACTCCAATTCTGCCCCATAATTTTCTGAAACAAAGGTTGTTGCTCCAGTTCTAGAAGAACAGGGACAAGAAATTAAGAAAAGCAGCAGCATAAGCCATTACATTTATAACTCAATGGCAACGCATACATTTGTTGTGCCTTTAAGTCCAAAAATAAGCTATCTGAAGCAGTCCTAATACCATTGTCAAGAAATATGCCGTATGCAATGGATTGTAAGCAAAATAAATTTGATGCAGATAACACCATCCCTCGCAGCAAAGATTGGTACTACATAGAAAAGAAACTAGGTTCCCTATCTTTAGTTTTAAGATTTGACTTTGATCTTGGCATATGCAACAATTTCAAATTCATAAAAGGAGCTAGTTATACCTCTGGCAGAATGTTTGAAAGAAATATAGCTCATTGAACTAGCATCATAACTTTGTTTTTAAAATCTTCTTATGCAAATTCTCCGCTTAACCATTTTGCCTACAGGAACGTACTTTCCCCAACGTCTAGTGAGCAACAGAAATTACAAATCAGTATGCCAAGAGGGATTCATAGCGGAGCACAATAAACTCAGACGTATAAAAGAAAGATCAATTAACAACACCATCATCTACAAAGTAAAAATGGGAAATGCTCCAATAATAAGATGAATTAAAGAGAAAACTGATGTGAAGTCATCACCATCAAGAGAAGTAGCAACCCTGATTCCATGGAATACCAAGACTAGAGAGCCCTGCAACATTAATAGCCTTCAAACAAAAATTCCTGCAGTCTTGCCGTAAGAAACCAAATTCCTCAACAACCTTGGCGTGGTTGAATCTGCAGAGAGCCCCCCATAAACCATTTCTTGAAGAATTGCACTTCATATTTCCTTGTTGTTTAGGAAACATTGTATCATTATGTTGTAAGAGTGTTCAATTGGCAACAAGCCATGCATATGCATGGTCCTAGATAACTCATATGCATCATTGAGCTGCCCTCCTTTAGAAAGTCTTTTGATCGAGTGTTATATGGAGGAATGCTGACAAAAATCCTTCCACTGATGGAATAGAAAACTAAATTCTTGCAACTTTATCCGTGCCAACTCTAAGAAAGCCATCAATAAGAATGGTAAATGTGACAACGTCAATATCTGATCTGTTCCCCTGCATTACTTGAACAGTTTAACAGCCTCATCCATTTGGTTGTGTGAACATAGGCCATTCATCCAAGCATTGTATGTGAAAACATTTGGCTCTATGCCCTTGAGGATCATTTTTCTGAGCACTTGTTCTGCCCCAGAAATCATCCCTTTCTTGCATATTTCATTAACAAAAAAGACCATCAATGACAGTGCTGTATACAGCTACATCTGGCTCAAAATCACCTTCTTTCGACTTCTTGAGCACCCGACGAGCTGCATTATAGTTTCCAGATCTGCCCAAACCTTTGACAAGGGTGTCGTAGACAGGTCAGTAGCCCTTTTTGAACATCAAATCAAATATACTCACAGCTTGGGAGATTTGACCCTCTGCACAAAACCCATTGACTAAACTGGTATAAGTAACTAAATCAAGTTTGTACCCTTTGCGCAACATCTCATCAAAAAAACTTCACATGGCTTTTCATCCACAATAATACCATTGAGAAGGGAATTAAGAGTGAACACATTAGGCTCATGACCGAGTTTGAACATTCTTGTAACATTAGCAAAACCAAAATCCACCCATTTTAAATGACAGAAACTGTTGACCAACATGGTTTGACTGAATTCATTGTATTTGAAATGAAAGTGTTGTTTAGCACGTTTGAACTGAAATTCACTTTCCATATTTTGTCAAGTGAATCAATACATATTGCATGATATCCGTATTGCTCTCAACAATTTCATCAAGTATCCTAATAGCGTCCTCTCACCTGCTCAAATTACACGACGTGTGAATCAAAGAGTTGGAGCTGAGAACATAAGGTAAAATGCTTTGTGCCTCTGCTCAGCATTCTGGAGGAAAGATTCTGGACCTCTCTTAGGAACTTCTCCTTGCACACACAATCAATGATTTTGTCATAGGCCACAACATTTGGCCAGGTCTACTACCATTGTTTAACATGGCCAGGCCGCAACAGAGAGAGGATGATTTTATCAATCACATCGTTTCGGCTCCTAGAATATGGCGCCCTTGGGCTTTCTATTTGATTGTATCGAAAGGCCCAATTCATTGGGATTTTCCTATTGGGCCAGGTCATTTGGGGACAAGCGGATCATTTATAACGAAGAGGATGAGCTTCAAGAGAATGATTCGGAGTTCTTGCGAACTGTGCAGTACCAGATACGAGATAAATTTTCCAAAGAACAAGGCTTTTTTTGAATAAGCCAATTCATTTGGGACCCTGCAGATCCACTCTTTTTCCTATTCAAAGATCAGCCCTTTGTCTCTGTGTTTTCAACGAGAATTCTTTGCAGATGAAGAGATGTCAAAGGGGCTTCTTACTTCCCAAACAGATCCTCTTACATCTATATATAAACGCTGATTTATCAAGAATATGCAAGAAAAGCACTTCGAATTGTTGATTCATTGCCAGAAATAGCTTAGAACCAAGAGTTCCTCTTTTTCCTATTCAAAGATCAGCCCTTTGTCTCTATGTTTTCACATCGAGAATTCTTTGCAGATGAAGAGATGTCAAAGGGGCTTCTTACTTCCCAAACAGATCCTCCTACATCTATATATAAACACTGGTTTATCAAGAATACGCAAGAAAAGCACTTCGAATTGTTGATTCATCGCCAGAAATGGCTTAGAACCAAGAGTTCCTCTTTTTCCTATTCAAAGATCAGCCCTTTGTCTTTGTGTTTTCACATCGAGAATTCTTTGCAGATGAAGAGATGTCAAAGGGGCTTCTTACTTCCCAAACAGATCCTCCTACATCTATATATAAACACTGGTTTATCAAAAATACGCAAAAAAAGCACTTCGAATTGTTGATTCATCGCCAGAAATGGCTTAGAACCAGGAGCTCATTATCTAATATATTTTTCCGTTCTAATACTCTATGCGAGAGTTTTCAGTATTTATCAAATCTGTTCCTATCTAACGGAATGCTACTGGATCAAATGACATGGGCATTGCTGAGAAAAAGATGAATTTTCCCGGATTCAATGAAAATTGGATTCATGTAATAGGAGAAAGGTTCCCATTCCTTAGTCTGAAAGATATGTGGCCATAGATTAGGGATTAAGTGGAACTGACTGGGTGGTAGAGTCGTGGAAACACCGGTTTCTTATTTGACTTTATCCCTGATGTGGGGGAGTTAGGGAAGTATACTTTTCTCTTTTTCTAGAATAGTGTGTAAGGTAGGTTAGGATATAGCTGGACTTGAACCTGCGACCATTAGGTTAAAAGCCCAATGCTCTACCCACTGAGCTATACACCCAAAACGAGAAGAGAATAGTAGTAAATAAGAATTGGTGCGAAAAAGAGAAGAGGGCGGCCCCTCTTCTTCTCATTATATTTTGGGGCTTGGGCGGAAAAAAAAATAGAAAGAAGCCCATCCCGAAACCTTTTTTAGAAAGAGGGGGTTCCCTGGCCTGGGGCAACACGATATTGAAAGAAACTTCTTCCTCATTCTTGGACAATGAAATCGAGAAGATTGCGTTCATTATCGCGTTTCATCTGATAGTTTATGGAGCTATCCTCCTTACTCAGTTGGGTTAAGAGCCGGGAAAAAGATTTATGCTTGTTTTCAAGAGTAGGGGGATCAAAGCAATAGGCATCTTGTCTATTTTGTCCACAAACTGGTCCAACTTGCGGAAATCTAAATCCGAGCGGGCTAAATTCCGCTTTTTCCGCCTCGAATAATTCTTCCACGACCCTTCGGATCGCGCTCCCCTTTTGAGCGATTTCGTCTTACACTCGGGCCTGCAAAGCGGCTCTAATTAGGTCTGGGTCCCTTCTCCCGTACTCCCGCATCTTGGGCTCCTCAACGGGAACTTCCACTTCTTCCCCTTCTCGTGGAGGCGGCATTTCGACCACGGGCTTTTGGACGTCACTTCTGAATTTCTCTGCCTTTTGGAAAGGGGACCTTTGGAATCAACTTGATCAAAGTATGATTGATCCCCTGAGGCAAGCTTTTATCAAGGAAAGCTCTCAAGACCATACCACACAAAGAGGGACCAACTCCAACCCAAAATTTTGGGGATGGCTGAAATCCATCGTCTCCAGGTGCTTTGTATGCTCCAAGCGCATCCTTGACATCCCTAGGAGTCACTGGCTTCATCAAAGAAGCAATTTGCTCATCAGTAAGACAAGGGCGGAGCATTGACAAAGTTAACAGGCATACCTGGATTTCCCTCGTCTGTATAGAGTTTCTGAAAAAATGGAACAACCATATTTTTCAACAGGTTGACATCCGTGATCCAACTTCCATCATCCCTTTTAAGCTTCCAATCCAATTTCTTTTTTCCTTCGGATGAGAGTAGACGTGTGAAAAAATTGCAAGTTACAATCACCAAATTGAATCCATTGCACCCTGGATTTGTGGTACCATAAGATCTCTTCTTGCGTGAGCACTTCTCTATACTCTGCCTTGAGATTCTTTTCCAATCCGAAAAGGTGCACCGAATTTCTTTCCGAAGGGGCTCTTTGAATACCACCCAATCTTGCCAAAATCCTCCTCTTTTTCAATACACCTGTTTATTCCACACCTTTCCTTTTTCTGTCAAACTTGCAAGGGTCTCATTGAGAGGCAGACTATTCTCCCAACTATCCAGAACAAAAGGCCGAAATTCCATATGCGTCAATCATGCTGCTTGAAACCTAAATTGGAGGAGGAATGGCACCAAATAAATCAATCAGTAAGGGGGTATGATCCGAATAGATATTCGGGAGGTGTGAAACCGTCGCTTCTGGAAACAAGCTTCTCCAAGAGGCATTCGCTAACGCCCTATCAAGCCGGATGCTAATCTTTCTCAAACCATACTCTCTTGACCATGTCAATTTTGGTCCAGAAAAACCTAGATCAATAAGCTCGCAATCATCAATCCATCTAGCAAATCGAGCACACTTGAGTACTCTCCCATAAGTACTCTCGTCTTGCAGGGATTGGGCTAGCATTTACCGCCGAGAAAATCCAATGCTCACTCTTAATATTTTCAATGAACAAGTTCACACACTGAGAGTCTTTAGAGAAAATTTGAACCTAAAAACGCTCAGTCCTCCAAAAGACCCATATGCCTCCACTAAACCCTTGAGCTTCCATTCGCGTCGAACTAGAGAACCCAATCCTTGGAGACACCTCATCAGCCCTATCACCACTTATTCCAGTCTCACTCAACACTAGGATCACCCGGTCATGCACAGAAATGAGGTCTCTAATCACCCTGAGAAAATCGTCATTGAGATCTGCAGGGTGGCGGGGACTTCGACTGCCTTGTATCGGGTGAAGAGAAGGGGCGGTAGGCTTAGTAGGGCTCGAACCTACAATATCACCGTTATGAGCGGTACGTTTCAACCAATTAAACTATAAGCCCCTATGGATCTCTACATGCAATTCGCTCACTTCGGGAAGAGCGGACGGAAAGAAAAGGGGAGGCCTTGCTCTATCTGCTTCTTCCTCTTCCCAGGAATGAACAATTAGATAAATAAAATGATTATCTTATTGTTTCTAGATATATATATATCTATTATTTATATAGCGGCCCTTTCGCGACTCAAACTGCCGGTACGCTTTCCGTCTCGCAACGACTCAAACGGGCGGAGGCTCTCTTTTTTCTTGCAATGCCGGCTGTTGGCCTACCAAGCACTTGCCCGCTGCTCTTGCCGCCCGCTTGACGGGCGGAGCGCTCGTTATCCTTACTGTTTTCTCTGCTGGGGCCCCCTCTGGCTCTACACTTCTAAAAAAAGTATGGATTAAATAAGAAAAAAGACATAAGGAGTCAAAAAGAAAAACTTGGTTACGGAACCGAAGGTTAGGCCGACTACTTACTTTACTACACCTACAGGGAAAAAAAGTCTATCTGAGAGATGCGTTCGATAGGGGCTACCTTGAGTGACCGAAGTGCGCTAGCCGGCTAACTTCTTTCCGCTGGTTGTAAAATAGTATGCTCCATGCCCTGTGGGCTGTACGAGTCAGAGTCTGTCCCGCCTATCCTCTTTTCCCACTAAGGCTCCACGACCAAATGGGACACGCTATTCAATGAGGTCGAAGAGGGATGCGGGGATCACAACTATACAGGAGCTACAAAGGTGGCTGGCCACAACCTAAATATCGGCCCGGCGACAGACATGAAAGCACGCGTCTATAGATAGGAGACCAAAAACGGAGCTAATTTCCACTCTCGCCATGATGAAAGTGCAACTGACATTACCGTCGCAGCAACTAAGGTATACGTCTGCCTGGATTCGAGTGACCCGGCCCTCGAAACTTTCACCTCATGGAATAGTTTTCTAGGTAATGCCATCCGAGAGCGCTTTCCACGAAAGTGAGCCAGTGTACCAAGTCCTTGAAATTAGCCAGTCTTGGCAGGCCTATGCTAAGGCCCAAACGGCCAGTATATAACTTAAACTCAAAAAAAAGGCAAGCCTCCCTTTGAGGTCTGGGAATCTGTCCATAGCGCTAACTGGTATTAGTGATCTTCCTTCCCGTCTTCTCTTAGCCCTTATACGAGGCCTTTTTCAAAGCCGCTTGGCAAAGAAAAGAACTTAGAGCGGTTTCGAAGACAGATTGTCGGGGCGGTACTCTGACTCCGCTTCCGAATCAACTAAACAAAAAGCTTCTACCACGCACGATATTTAACGCAGCAGAAGCAACCTTCACACCTTAACTAACTTTATATAATAAACAGCAATCAACACAAGAGCGCGCCTGCTCCCTAGGCTCGATATATCTCTAAAATTAGGATTCCCCCCAAACTAACACTAAGATAGTAACTGCTATTAATATTAACTCATGGAGAAAAATTCCTTAATTGAGAGTACTATTCAACCAAGTTGCCGAGGCTTATCCGGAGGAGAAAACGGTTCCTCGTACCTTTCGTTTTACTTTCTACTTTAATTAATTAGGCAAAAAATATTTTTGCCCAATTGATTTGACATTGAGTTGTCTTAGAGCTTAATACGCAATACATTCTTGAATCTCATCTAACAATTTAAGTATCTAAATTGAATTGAACCTTGATGTGATATTACAAGTTTATGGCCAGGAGATTTTTTTATTCAAACCAAGACGGCCTTATATTTAATTGTGATGTTTATTTGTAAGGTGAGTGTGTTTTCTACAAGTTTTCAACCCGAGGTGCTTCTTTGTAAGGCTCCTCAATCAAACTGTTGTTAAGTATTTAGATTAGCATGATAGCCTTTCTCCACTGTCTTTCAAATATCAGTATAGCATAGTACTATTAACAGAATAACTGATGCAAGATAAAAAGAAAGAAAACTACCACAGGCAATATAGAAATATTAGACGTGGTCGTTTCGATATGATTCGTTGCCATTTCAACATGTTTCGTTGCCGTTGCTTTTTCTTTGCGCCATAAAGTTTGTGTTTCAATTAGTAGAAAATGCCATACTCAAAAGAAACAAAAGACACTGACGAATCCAATTAGGTAAGAAAATAATATATAAATTGTCATCCACATTTCCTGTGAGACCAAAAAGCAGTCCTTAAATTTTCTTTTTCCTTATTCTTTTTAGTAGTTCGGACAAGGATCTGAATCTTAGAGTTTGAAGTTCGGAAAAAACCAACAATTCTACCACCGGATGCGGCTGTGACAGGGTGTTTGAAACTTTGCCACACGTTTTTGCATTAGGTGTTGTTGACGAATTAATGACCTTTGCCAAGCTATTGGACATATTGACTCTTAAAAATTTGGAACAAGTGGATCATTAACTATAAAATTTAATGATAAAGTTATTTAAATTTTTAATTTAAGATTTAAAAATTTAAAAAAAAATTTAAGACACATAGTATATAATATATATATTAATTATAATATCTTAATTAAAAAATATATTAGAAATGAAACTTTTATTAAAAGATTGAAAAAAAAGCAACTTATATTTGTAGTATGGGTTGGTTACTTATTATTTGAAATAACATTATTTCATAAAACTTTTCTTTACTAGTAACTTTAATTTTTTTTATTTACATTTTGATTTTCTTTCTACCTAATTTTTTTATGAAAAATAAATTATTTTTAATAAAAAATTTTTAAATTAAAATATATTTCACTAATATCTAACCATAAATTTTAAACTAAAATCAAATCTAATTCAATTTAAAATCTAATTCAATAAATTAATGATTAGTTGGATTAGATTAATTCTTATTTTTAAAAAATATAATTAATGTTTTTATATTATAAAAAATAAAATAATATTTAAGTATATATTTATAAAAATTCTTAATAATATAATATAATTATATATAAGTTTTTTGAAAAAAAAATAAAAATTTTAATGTTGACTCGATTGGTTTTCTTTAAATTATTCTTTTATTCAATTTGATAAAAAAATTTAATTAATTTAGAATTTGAATAATCAATTTATTGAAATTACTGTTATATCAAATGAGTTTTTAAAATTATGTATATAACATGTATTTTCTAGTTTACAAGCCTGTATACTTTCTTTTTAAATTCTTTTAACGGACAAAAGTTAACGTGTTGAACCTGGGCTTGACAAAACATAAATATATATAGCCTGCCGTGTGCGTGGCTTTCATATTGCAACTTCCAAGCATGTCCCAAATAAATTTTCTGTCACCGCCACATTTGATGACCAAGTAAAAGGTACACTATGGTTCTGTCTTAGTTATTACCACAATAAAATTGAAGTGTCAACGGCGTTGAAATATATAAGAAATCGAAGGCCGGAGGATTTAGTGGGCTGGATCAAGTTCACAAAACATTACGGGTCAGATTTTGTATAATTATGCGGCCATCTACGTATTATGCAAAGCCATTCTTTTGTAAAGTTGGATAGCAAATGGTTTGTGTCTATCAATTCGGTGTACACTGCGGATTACCGTACTTTGAGGTAACTAGGTACAAATTCTCTTGCCATTAAAAAAAAAAAAAAGTCAAACCAAAAGTTAGACCACCTTGTCAAAATATTAAATTATATTGCAGTTATTTGACCAATAATTAGTTAGTTAAGATTTAACATTGGTTTATCTCATAAGGGGAATGAACTAAAATTCTCTTTATCTATTTTTGTCAAAATAAGTATTATATTATCATATTAAATTTTTTTAAAACAATTAATAAAGATACAAAATTTTAATTTTTAAAGAATGCAATCATTTGTAAAAATTTTATTTTTTTATAACAAATATTATTTTTATCTATATTTGTAATTAAAATTATTTGTGAACTACTCAAATGTTAACATCAAAATTCATAAATGGATGGATCAAATTGATTTTATGTTGGATTGTTGAGAAATTAGATAATTTTAATTTTAAATATTTCAAATTTATAATATTTCATGTATTTTAAATTAGGTGGTTAAATATAAGTTAACATCTGAGTAAATCAAATATAATTTTAATTACAAATATAAATAAAATAATATTTATTGTATAAAAATAAAATTTTTACAAATAATCAGACTTCTTAAAAATTAAAATTTTGTATCTTTATTAATTATTTTAAAGAAATTCAATATAATGATATAAAACTTACTTTGACAAAAATATATAAAAAAAATTATAATTTATTTCTCTTCTAAAATAAACTAATGTTAGAATTTAGCTGACTAATTATTAATTATATGACTACAAAATAATTTAATATTTTAACAAGGTGGTTTTACTTTAAGAATATTAGCTATCATTTACCTTTTTTTTTTTTTTCCTTTCAATGGCAAGAGAATTTATACATAGTTACCTCAAAGTACAATAAGCCACAGTGTCCACCACCAAATTGATTTACACAAGCCTATTGCTATCCAACTTTACAAAAGAATGGCCCTGCACAATACATAGATGGCCGCTTAACTATCCAAAATCTAACCTGTAATGTTTTGTGAACTTGGTTTAGCCCACTAAAACCTCTGGCCTTTGATTTCTCATATCTACCACTTTTCCATTAATATATTAAATAAAATTATAGGTACAAAATATAGAAATTAATTAAGATAACACATGTAACCATGATTCTAAAATGAAACGAGCATTTACATACATAGTTACACCAAAAATGGAAAAGCTTTTTTATTTTGACAATGATTCAGTGGCATCAACTTGCCAATGTGTACTTTATGCAAAATTCAATGATCACAATGAGCATTTGCACATGTAAGCATATGCAATGAGTTAAAATCTTGTTTTGATCACAAGGTTTTATGGATGGGCTACAAGGTTTTATGGATGGTACATTGGCCATTGTCACAAAAATAGGTTTGTCAAAGTTTCTAACATTTATGATAGCACCAATTCAAACATGCACACAAAGCCTACACACATGCTTGTTAACAACCTTCATTAGATAATGATCAATCTAATACTTAATCTCCATGAATGCCTCACAGGCAAGCCACATCTAACATACTTGGTCCATATGGGAATTTAATGTGTTTTGCAATTAATCATTGGTTTTCTATAATTGTTGTGGCTGCACCATGACTTTTGCAAGTTTGAAAGGCTTCCTACCATTCATCAATAACCATGAGAGCCAAAATAACAACAAAAACAATAAAAAAAAAAATTTCTGAGATCGAATTCTTAATGGCACATTCACCTAATCATCTTGGTTTGCTACGTTGGATGAATCATTAACCAAACCAGTGGCCTTGCATTTTCATTATGATATGAATTCTTTTCTTTTTTATGATTAGTTTATATGTCCATGGAACAAAAATATTCCAATTCAAACTAACAAACCCATGAGGCCATGTGATTGGAGAGAGAAGATTATGTCCTGACAAGAGGAAATCAAAAGTGACCTTGACTTCTTATAAAACGCTGCTTATAAAAATAAGTTGCAACTTTTTATAGCCATTAATACCTCATTTTCTAATTTTGTGTTCAAAGATGACCTTGACTTGAAGCATAGATGATAAGGAACTTGTGTTCCTATTCTAATGGAGACTAGGATTTTCCAAAGTGTGTCTACGACTTGTAAAGAAGTAATTAAGAAAAAAAAATTTTAGAAATTCCCCTCATTGGCTTACCTAACTTATAAGTTTTCTAATTTCTACAATAGCATAGACAAAAGAAAAAAATACTTTATCTTTATGTAGAATAGGAAAACCAAGTCTCTTTTAGAGGAAAATTACTATGTATATGTATATAAAGAGAATATCTTAGAAAAATCTAAAATTTAGAGAAAAAATATTGTGTCTATTTTGATTAGATTTTTTTTTAAAGTAGACTTTTCTGTTCCTAATTAATTTACGATGTCTACATTTATAATAATGAATTTAATTTGAAGTATTTTTTTTTTTTAATGTTCTATATAATTTTCTCTTTATATTTGTTTAGTTTAATTAGATAAAAAAAATTAAATTCATTATGAGGGAATGAGTACATACCATTGAGGTAAATATCCATTTATATTATTATTATAACAATTGCTATTTATAATTTATTTAATTAATGATAGGTGACACAAATTTGAATTCCAAACTCTTTTTTAAGAAAAATTGAATTCCATACTTAAAATCTTACAGTTTTAATTTCTTAAACTAATAAATCATAAACATTAATGAATCTTAAATCTCTCTCCCTACTTTCTTACAACACTATTATTAATACAATTTGTCATTATAAATTTATTGTTATAACTAGAAATGAACTAATCTACCTTGGTATTTGTGGTTTCATGTGTCTAACCTTTGCAAAACTTGCTTTTATAATAGTTTTAGAAAAGAAAATTACATTTGATGTTGCTATAGAAGAAAAAAATTTTGTATTTTCTTCTTCCAAATTGTTATTAAAGAGGCAAAGTGTTTTATAACAATAATTATTAATAATGTATATTTGGCAATAAATACAATATTTATTTATTGATTATTGTTTATTCATATATGATACTTCCATTGCAATATTCAAGTTAGAAGAAACTTAATGCACATCTAGTCTAATATGTATCTATTTTAATCTACATCTACCTTAATTTGTTTATTTAGAATCCAACTCTTTTCCAACATCCAATATTCATAGAAACATGATATGCAATACAACAATATGATGACAATAAGTAAATTCAAGAACTCCATGTCTAATATTACCACATAAGGTACTGCTACCTACTTTAATACATAATCTAGCAAAATAATTAGGCAAAATATGACTTTCTAACTACTTTAGAAAACAATTTGCAAATAGTATAAAAAACCATGAAATAACATTCGTTATGAAATTCTCAAAGAATATGAACCACCTTCATTGCCAATACGGATTGACATGGAGCACAACCATGAAAGCCAACAAGAATATAAGGTAAGTTGCCAAGAAACTTGCTAAGAAGGAAACAAGATCAACAATGTCATGCCATTTTCCATTACTTGCATCAAAAGAAGGTGACAATTTGGGCAAGTCAATACTGTAACTCACATCTAATGGAGGTCCACAAAGAAATAAATTTTCTTCAAAGCTTTTGTTATTGAATGTAGAAAATTGTCTCTTTATGTCTAGAAGCCTACCTAAGAAGTTGTAATCTATACAAAAAATCTCTAGTTAGTTCAAACTAATTAATTTAGATGGGATTTCTCCATTTAATTTGTTGTGGGAAAGGTCTAGGCTCTTTATTTGTCTAAAATTTTCCCAAGTTCTTAGAATTGAGTCAATCAACAAATTATAAGACAAGTTCAATGCGTGTATCAAGCTCATATTTCCAAGTTTTGCTAACATTTCCCCCATTAGTTGGTTACGTGACAAATCCAATCCAAACATCATTCAAGAAGCCTACCTTTCTATATGTTAAATCTAGTTTTTGTCACCATATCAACATGAGCTTGTTGCACAAACCAATTATATGCATCTTCAATCACAAACTCCTTGTTGTTGAGTTTGCTTTGGAAACTATAGGACATCTAGAAAGATATGTAACCCCTTATATTATCATATGCAAAATCATATGTGCCTTTAGTCACCTTTCCAAAAGAGTTGCAGCTAAAACACATTGGTATTAATCTAGAAAATGAGTTATGTGAGAGATCCAATATGCTTAGCTCATTCAACTGACAAAGTTCTTTTAGTAGCAAACCTCTCAAATTATTCTCTCCTAGTTGAAGAACTCTCAAATAGGACAAATTTCCAATTGATGTCAGAATTTCACTAGACAAAGAATTATTTATAATATTCATTGTCATCATAGAAGAAGAGTTGAATAATATTTCTAGAATTATACTTGTGAATCCATTCCCTTCTAAATTCAAATGTCTTAAATATGATGACCATTTTAAGTAAGAAGGAAGAGTGTTTAAAGGATTGTTATGAGAAATATGAAGAAAGGATAACACAAATAGTTCACACAAAAACGTTCTTTCAAGCACATTGTTGAAAGATTAAATGCTTCTACTATTGGCATAAAATTGCCAATATGTTGTTGAACTTTATGACAAAGTTAGAATTGAATGATAAATGAAATGAACCTAGAAAGGAGCTATTTCTAAGACTTAAAAAGTCCAATTAGATATTGTTTTCTAGTGACTAAATGGGGAAGGTTCCTATGAGGATATTGTGGGAGAGATTGATGGATAGTTTGATGAGTGAGAAATTGGGAAATATTGTTAAGTTTACAGTTTGACATCACAATAAATTTAAGTTGGACTGTAGGTAACCAGTCACATGAATAGTGAGTTTGGAACTTTAACTTGTGGTTATCACTTGATAACAGTAGTTTATGGTTTGTGTGATTGGGAATTGAGTAAAAAGAGAATAATTAACCTTAAGAGAGATTACTTCTTAAATCAATATAATCAAGGGATCTAAGAGTAGCAATTGGAAATAATAAAATGTCCCCTTTAAGTTTGTTAGAAGACTAGTTAAGAGTATAAAAGACATCAATTTGCTAAGACAAGATGGAATAATTGGAAATTTTTAAACTTTTAATTCTTTATTTATTTGAAAATAATAAAATTTACAATTTTTGAATTTAAAAAATTATAAATTTATTAAATTAGAAATTATTACTATATTATGTTGTAATTTTTATTAATTTTCTATTTTTGTAAAAATCTTAATACCTGAAATAAGAAAAGAAATTAAACGTTGATCATGGATTATCCCTATGCATCTATCCACTCCCTTTCTTTATCGTGACACTCATTTCTATGGTTTTGTTTGAGTTGTTATTTGTTCCAGTACCTGAAATGGCTGATTGGTGCTTCACTTGTAAATTTTTTATCTGCAATGTTGTGTTTGAACAGATAGCTACCATCACCTCCTCCACCACCATTGCTATACACAGCAGAATTAGACCCACAGCTATGCTCCATGGAATGTGAGTCCGCGTTCATGAGGTTGTGCGGGACAGAAGATGATGACTCAAAGAAATCACGGGTGTTCCCTGATTGTAGCTGGTCCAGCTGGTGGCTGTGATTATTAGCAGCATCGGTAGTTACTAGTTATGCAAGTGATTATCCTAATAGCTGTCCTTGCGATTTGATTGCTCAAGACTACAATGAAATTGCAGTTTATGATAGTCAGATATTCTCTAATGTCAATTTTATAAATTGACTTTGTGTATGCAACTGGGCATGACACGTATCTTTTGCTAAATTTAGTGGTACTTTTTGGGTTGTTAATCTTTTCTGCCTTTACAATATCTCTAAACTAATAGAGTTTTTGGTTGGGAAATTTTCTTAAAAAGTTATTTGGGTAAAAACCCTCTCGTCTATTCTCATCCAACTCCAAATCAAATAGAATTTGTGAAGTAAAAAATCCATTACACAGTTGGAATTCGATTGTCATTGGACTCTCCAGTAATTTACATCTATTTAACTTTAGATTTCTCAGTTTATTTTAATAATGTAGTCAAACGTTTATGTTTATTCAGGTCCATTCAGATCCTGTAGGACTTTTGCAGCAATCAGTGAAGCACAGTCGCATATTTATGGTACAAAGGTTAGTCTCCTCGGTAAATATTATTGTATTTCTTCCACTGTTTTCTTGGAAATATGGGTGTGCCATTTTATTCCAAATCAAATAAACTATCTTAATTGAAACATGCCTTTTCCTCATGATCTTCAATGAATATCTTTGCATATGTACATTCAGCTTTAATGGTTTAATTGATTAGATTCTTTGCATATGTCATGCAAATTGTTAAACATGCGTTTATGGGCCGATTTATTTGTTCTCGTCAATGTTATTAATACTGTTATCTCGGTTACTTTTCTTTCCCCGTGGGCTTCCTAACTTTGTTGGTTCTACTTAACGGGTGCTCTATGCGCTTATCTTTTTGGTTACGCTTTAATGTGGTATCAGAAACTAGCTTTCAAGCAGGCTACATACCAAGCCCACCTGCTCATGACCGGTCAATTGGTCTGGGTCTAAATTTGTTTTAATTTTTGCTGCATACAAAATTTTGAATGCCTAAAAATCATTAAGAAAACATCTGCAATAATTGAGAAATCATAATATATTTTCACATGACATTTGGCAAATATGACCTATACAACACATATGTTTGTGACCTTTATTCAAGATTTTGTGTGACCTTTATTTAGCAATTGTGTTTGTGGGCTTCAAATTAAATTTATTGTGGTTGGGAAGAAATAATTATAACAAGCTAACTCAAGACAGCACAAGTAGGACATTCAAGGTTGTGTGGAATAAGAATGCAACTCATTTTTTCTATGATATTTTGCTTAGGGGCCATAAAAAAAAAAAGCTAAGACCTAGAACTCATTTTGATAAGCAAATATGAATTTATGTTGTTGAAGAGTTTCGTAAAAGGAAAATGTGAATGTAAGCATGACAAATATCAGTTGAAAAATAAGTAGGATGCATTAAAAAAAAAAAGATTAGAAGTAATAGAAGGATTTGTTGGGAAAGAGACCGGACTGGGATGAGATCCTCTGAAAGAAACAATTTTTGCTATTAATACATGGTGGGAAGAGTAGATTAAGGTTGGTTTTAACATTATATTCCTTTACTCAAAAAAATTTCTTTTGATAAGTTTACGTTATTGATAACACTAATTATTTTAAAATGTTGCCAGCAAATTGGACCGTGAAAAATTTTTCAACAAACTAGTATTGAACCAGAACTTAAGAGAAAATTAGATGTTATGTTTGGGGAGACTGTGGCAAACTGGCAATTATGCTATTGCTCCTTCATTAGCTACTTTTGGTGATGATTTAGATGGAGAACCTAGCTTTGCTGATTCCATAGATGAATTATTCCAATGTTCTAATACATGAGAGTGGAATCAAAATATTGGCACGAGTAATATAGTAGGAAGAAATAAGACTTATAAGAAAAGAGTAGTTGAATCAAATTGGCACATGAAAAAAGGTCTTAAAAGGAATAATACAAAGCGACAATCAGGAGGGGGCATCTGCTATTAAAGAAACAATTAATCGATTGGTTGATAGTGTTGCTCAAAATAGGAAAAAAGGCTTGCCAAGTTGTTTTATACATGAGGTCATGAACAATATTCATTCTCTACCATATGTTGAAGAAGATTATGATTTTTGTTTTTTTTATTGATACAATAGAGTTAATCTTAGATAATAAAAATGGAGAAATTTATTTTGGATTAACAAATAAACAAGCTAAGTTACATAGATTGCATTATCAACTTAAGAAGCAAAAAACTTAATAAATACAAGATTACTTCTTTTGGTACTAACTTTTTTTGGTGTTCATTGTTTTATTTATTGTTGGATATATTTATTAGTTATCATTTTTAAGTTCTAGTTTTTTTTTTATTGAAATTAAAAAAATATTTGGAATATTTGTTTTGTTTTATATTAATGTACTTATTTCGTTTTTCCTAGAAATGACTAATGATTATAACCCAAAAATTTATTTATTGTTTATTGTTTGTTGTTTATACATATATGGTGTTTACACTGCAATATTCAAGTTACAAGAAACTTAATAAATATCTAGTCTAATATGTATTTAATTTGATCTACATCTAATCTAATTTGTTTGTTGAGAATTCAACTCTTTCCCAATATTAAATATTCATAGAAACATGACATGCAACCCAACAACATGAAGACAATAAGTAAATTCAAGAACTCTATGTCCAATATTGCTACTTAAAGTACTATTGCTTTTGTAAATACATAATCTAGCAAAATAATTGGGCAAAATATAGATTTCTAACTACTTTAGCGAACAATTTGGGAATACTATAAAAAAACCATGAAATGACAAGCATTTACGAAAATTCTCAATCTGTAAGAACAACCTTTGTTGCCAATAAGGGTTGACATAAAGAAAAGCTAAGAACCCAACAAGAATATGAGGTAGGATATCATGAAACTTGCTAAGAAGGACATAGCATCAATGGTGTCATGCCATTTTCCATTGCTTGCATCAAAAGATGGTGGCAGTTTTGGTATGTCATTACTGCAACTCATATCTAATGGAGGTCTACAAAGAAATGGATTTCCTTCATAGCTTTTGTTATCAAATGTTGAAAATTGTCCCTTCATGTCTGGAAGCCTACCTGAGAAGTTATTGTATGCCACACTAAAAACCTTTAGAAAGTGTAGACTAATCAATTCAGAAGGAATTTCTCCACTCAATTTATTGTAGGAAAGGTCTAGGCTCTCTATTTGCCCTAAATTTTCCCAAGCTCTTGGAATTGAGCCAGTCAACTGATTATGAGACAAGTTCAAGGTCAATATCGAGCTCAAATTTCCAAGTTCTGCCGGTATTTCCCCTGTTAGCTTGTTACATGACAAATCCAATCCAGACATCAATTCAAGATGCCAACCCTTATATACATTGGATAGAGCTTTTGTCACCAAATCAACTTGAGCTTGTTCCACAAAGAAATTATATGAGTCTTCAATCACAAACTCTCTGTGGGTGAATTTACTCTGGAAACTATAAGACATCTCGAAAAATTTGTACATCCTCGAATAATATTGTGCAAAACCAAATGTGTCTTTAGTCACCTTTCCAAAAGATATGTGGGCTAAAACAACTTGGTATTGGTCCAAAAAATGAGTTATATGAGAGATCCAATATGCCTAGTTCATTCAACTGGCAGAGTTCTTTTGGTAGCAAACCTCTCAAATTATTTCCTCTTAGTTGAAGAACTCTCAAATATGACAAATTCCCAATTGACATTGGAATTTCACCAAAAAAGAATTTGTTCCAATATTCAACATCACCATATGAGAAGAATTGAATAATGTTTCTGGAATTTTACCTATGAATCTGTTCCCTTCCAAGTTCAAATGCTTTAATTGTGATGAACCTTTTAAGCAAGAAGGAAGAGTGCCCACAAGATTGTTATAAGAAATATCAAGAATGGATAACCCAAACATAAACATTTCACATGGAATTGTTCCTTCAAGCTTATTAACTGCCATGTTCAAGTTTACTAAACTCAGATTCCCAATGAAGTTAGGGATTTTACCCGATATGCAGTTGTCACTTATATCCAAACACAGTAGGTTAGGGTAATGAGGGATCCAATTTGACAAAGTGCCAATAAACGAATTTCCACTTAGGTGCAACGATGACAATGAAGTTTTATTGGACTTTGTCTTTGGCACTTCACCACTTAATTGATTGTTTGAGAGCACCAAAAATTTCCAAACGTGAGGAATTTGCTAACAAAGTGTCTGGAATTTTTTCTAAAAACATGTTGTTGGATAGATCTAAAAGGGACAAATAGTGCAAGCTTCCAATAGAGAATGGAATGCTACCATCAAAAGTGTTTGTTGAGAGATTAAATGCTTTTACAATTGGAATAATATTACCAAAATGCTGTTGAAGCTTTCCATGAAAGTAATTGTCTGAGATATCCTATATACTTTATGACAAAGCTAGAATTAGAGGATAAATGAAATGAACCCACAAAAGAGTTATTTCTAAGACTTAAAACCTCTAATTGGGTATTGTTTTCAAGCAACCAAATGGGGAAGGTTCCTGTGAGGTTATTATGGGAGAGATCGATGACTCTCAAGTCAGTTTGGTGAGCGAGAAATTGGGGAATACTATTAAGTCTACAATTTGAAATCCCAATAACCTTAAGCTGAATTGTAGGTGGCCAGTCATATGGATAGTGAGTTTGGACTTGTAGCTTGTCGTTATCACTTTGATAACAATAGCACTTGAAGATTTGTGTGATTGACAAGTGAGTAAAAGAGAATTGACCCCAAAAGAGATTATTTCTGAGCGTTCAAGATATTCGAGGGATCTGAGAAGTAGCAATTGGAAATGATGAAATGTCCCCTTCAAGTTTGTTTGATGACAAGTCTAAGAGTTTAAGAGATGTTAATTTGCCAAAACAAGATGGAATAACTCCACTAAGTTTATTGTCGTTGAGATCCAACTCTTTGAAGGTTTCTTTAGCACACACAAACCTGAAACAGAAGATGGTATAATATTTAGCATTTTCCATAAAAGGAAAAAGGTGATTGCTACTTTTGATCATTTGGTAAAGTGTTAACAACTACCTTCTTGGACTAAAGATCCACTCAAATTGTTGTTAGCCAAAGATAAAGCTTTGAGTGAAGTCATTTTGTCAAGATCTGTCCCCAAAATTAAAGCATTATATATATATATATACGTTAAAACCATCAAAAGAATTTGAAAAAGTGCAATTCCTATTTAGCATTTGAAACAAAAAATATTATGCCAAAACTCATGTCAATAGGGGATTACAATATCTGATGACTATAATCATAAATTTTAAAAGACCAAAGGCATCCATTATGTTTGCAAAAGAGCCAATTCCTTAGCTTCATGCTATATGCACAAAAAGGTAAAAGAATAATGGAGAGGAAGATACATGGACATGGGATAGTGGTAGTTTATGTATATTAATATATATATATATATATATTTTCGTAAGGAAAAATATATGTACAAATATAAAAAAAATATATAATGGGAAAAAAAGCTTACTATTTACAAGGAAAGGGATAAGAATGCTTTTATAAATAAGAAAGTGTCTACGATTTGGAGAAAAAAAAAAAGTTTATGGATAACATTAAAAGAAACTATGAGGGGTAAAAAAATTATTTAGTGTGAGAACTTAAGTAAGGATGGGCACCTTATACAAGATATTAAATTCTAATAAATGTGAAGGATACTAGTAAATGTGAAGGATAAAAAGAAAGGATGGAGAAAAAAGAAGAAGATTAGAGATTTAATTGACTAGAATAATTTTAGCAAACTGGCAACAACTTGGAAGAACATGTGATAAAGGCCAGAAAAGACAAGGCTGTGAGTGTGGACCTGTGCGGTGGACCTGGTTTGGATCGAGTAGGTGGACTTGGCTTGGGCACTTTCTTCTCAAAAAGAAAA
>CM075429.1:6450031-6573031 GCA_037832385.1 Rhizophora apiculata | reverse complement strand
GCAAAAGTAGCATTTGAGAGGAGGCCTATCACTACTTTGACCCTCCTTGGTGTTCTTCCCTTCCTTAGGCCCATTAGACTTGTGGAAACATCTTTGTTCGAGGGATTATCTCCCCCACTCTTTCCCTTGCCATCCTTGTCCTTATGAGACTTGGGCTTTTCGGGCTTCTTGAACTCTATTAGTGACTCGACAATGGAAAATAGCAGTGGTGAGATCTTGAACACCATATCTTTGGATCTCCATCTTTGCCCAATTTTGTAAGCCATCTTTGAATGCAAAGAATGCTTCCTTGTCGGGATAATCAGGAATTTCCAACAACACTTCGGAGAATTCCTTCACATATTCTCATATGCTTCCCTTTTGTTGAAGACGCCTTAACTTCACTCTTGCCTCTTCCTCGGCATTCTCTGGATAGAATTGCCGCTTGAGTTCTTTCTTGAACTCATCCCATGTGTTGATGATGCAAGTACCCCTTTCGATATCACTATACCTCCTTCTCCACCATACCATTGCGGTATCCACGAGGTATAAAGTGGCACTATCGATCTTCTTGGCATCCTCCGTAACACCAAGTGCCTTAAAGTATTGCTCCAAACTCCATAGAAAGTTATCCACCTCCTTCGCGTTCCTCGACCCATTATATGCCTTGGGTCTTGGAACATCCACCTTTGAAGAAGCTATAACTACCGTTGGCAAGGCAATGCTTCCACTTTGAGCAATTGCCTTTTTGCAAAGGACTAGCTCATCTTTGTCTCCTTCAACTCCTTAGAGACTCATTCGAGCTCTTCCTTCAACGTCACAAC
Source organism: Rhizophora apiculata (assembly GCA_037832385.1). NCBI lineage: Eukaryota > Viridiplantae > Streptophyta > Magnoliopsida > Malpighiales > Rhizophoraceae > Rhizophora > Rhizophora apiculata. The sequence goes on along the minus strand of CM075429.1, from coordinate 6,572,228 downwards.
CTCACAATGGAGGGTCTCTTCCAAGGTCTTCACTTGGTCTAGACACCTTAATAGGGCTTGGTTTAAGGCACCTTGCATCTCTTCACAAAGCTCTTCACTCTCCCTCTCGAGTTCGTCAATGCGTTGGTCTACCACCTCGAACTTCTCCTGCCCATCCGTCACAGCAAGCTCAACCTTTGCGAGCCTCGCATTGGCATCTTCCAAGACATCCCTCAACCTTGATCCCCCTCTTTTAGGTTGCTTCTGGGCTTCTTTAACCATGTGGGTAGTCTCACTATGAGGACCTGACATCCTTACCAGACAGTGTGTGCTTGCTACTTATAGAGGTTGAGCTCTAATATCACTTGTCACGGACTTGGCCTTGATCAACCAACGACCCGTGCGGCACTAGCAATTCACTTGATTCGAATGCTAGTTCAGCCTTCTCCGAGAGCTAGAATGCTACTAGCAGAAGATAGGAAAGAAGCACACAAAGTAGACAAGAGATATGGAGAACTTGGAGAATGTAACTACACTATGGCTTGGATTGTTTGGATGCTTTACAAGTGAGGTCCCTAAGGCTATATATAGTCATCCACCTCCTCAACGGAGGGTTAGGATCTAGTTAATCTAACGGTGGCTATTCCCTCTCTAGATTATTCTACATTACTCTACGCTTTACAAGAAGATAAGGGAACTATTTACAAGATTCTAGAGGCTTCCACCTAGTTCTGGAATTTTGAAGTGGTGGCTGGAATGAGCCTCTTTAAATAGCACAAGTTTGGGCAGAATTACGCGGCGCGTGACACAAAGTATTGGTAGGGTTCGACCCATCCTTTGCCCATCAATCAATAAGAGCTCACTAAAGGACCTTTAAATAGCACAAGTTTGGGCAGAATTACGCGGCGCGTGACACAAAGTATTGGTAGGGTTCGACCCATCCTTTGCCCATCAATCAATAAGAGCTCACTAAAGGACCTATAAATACCCTGAGCCTCCAAGGATTCCAGGTAATTTCTTTCCCTTTTCCTTGTTTCCTAAGTTTCTTTCCTTTTTTGGCTCAAGCCTAGCACTCCCATAGCCTTTCTCTGTCTTACAAGAACACAAGCCCACTAGACTAAAGAACTCTTCATTACTCATCTTTGAGCTAGTTGTGATATATTTAGAAATAAGGTACTAAGATTTACAGAACGAAATATATGAGAAGATAAGAGAAGATAATACTATTTATACTTGGATTCACCTTTAGGAGCCCAATCAAGAGCTTATAAGCAGCACATAAAACACTAAAAATATTTATAGAAGAAAGAATATTGAAATGATAAATATAGCTATAGGCAAAAATGAAAGGGTATATAAAACAACGGTGGCCTGGTTCATTTTTGTGATCATTAGTCTATATAATTCCATCTTTTTCCGCCAATTTAATTCTAGTTCAAATAGTTAAGGTTACAAAAATATTAGTCATATACAATACAAGTTTGATCAAAAATTATTAAAAATTATTAATTAATAGTAAGAATTAAAAATAAAAAATAATTGAATAAAAAAAAATATACTCGGTGCATGACTAACTGAAATGTGAGCAATAGCTGCTGAATAGTTTGATTACTGTCAAAACTAAAAAATTGTGTTTTCAATACATGAAAATTGCACAAAACCAGAACACAAATAGCAACTATAATGAATCAGAAAGCGTAAGGCACTGCAAGCTCCTGCTGCAAAAACGAATTGGCTGCCATACAGTTGCATTAAAGACCCAGAGGAGAAAATTAAAAGTTAAGCAGAATGGCCGAAATAGAGATACTACGAAAATCAAACACTGGTCGTCTACACATTTCGTGAACGCCAGATGCACAAAAGTTGATTGCTCGGAATGGAATCGGACGGTCACATATTCAATTCGCAATTCTGCTTCAAAAACTAAAGAATTAAAAATCTGCAAAATGTTCATTTTAGTCAAGTGTTTTGGGAAATGGGTTTATTACATTACATTCTCCATTTTATTTTTACTGCACGAGCTGATTAGTTATGAAAGTCTTTTTATGATTTGTATGCATAAATAATTTTTAGAGAAATTAAAGATACTTCATAGTAATTAATTAGATACTTCATAGATATATATATATATATGGTTGTTTCTTTTATTTAATCTCTATTAGTATTAGGAATTTTTAGTTTTTGTTATTCTTGCTTTTGCAGTTATCTCTGGTTTATGATGACTTTTAGATATAATACTAAGTTTTATGATTCTTGATATTCTATGCATGTCTAATTATTTTTATGAATAAATTTCTCAATATAAGATAAGCATATAAGAAAATTTGTGTGTGTCACAGGTAATCAAATTAAGAAAAAGACTTTTTAAAAAAGAAAACATTAAGGGAAGATAGCATGTAAAAAATGCAGCTTTAGAAATTAAGTTTTTTTTAAAAAAAAAAAAAAATTTAAAGGGAAGGAGAAACTTCTTTAAAAGAATGATAAGGTGGTGATAGGGGGTGAAGATGGAACCATTGCACCCCCGCCAAATCTTGTTGAAGAATTAGTCAAAGTCTATACTGGGGATGGGATAGTTCATGTAATCCCAAGACTAATTGGAGTCCCAAGTGAGCCAACTAATCAACTGTTCAATTTTCCTCTCTGTACACATGAGTGAGCCGAGTTATTCGTTGCAAGCAATCAAGTTCCTGCAAATAAGTGTTGTTTGCACCGGGCTGGTTGAGCATATTACTAAGACAAACATTGGGTTTATATATTTGTGTGGACTTGGGCCATGCCGGGCAAAGTAGCCTCGTTCATTCACTTTAGTCTGTAGTCTGTAATGTTTTGTGAACTTGGTGCAGCCCACTGAAACCTCCGGCCTTTGATTAATTAAGCTAACATGAATGCTAACACACACCCTGATGAACATTTAGGCAAAGAGACTCAAACTCAAAATTCTAGTCTTCGAATTCAATATATTTTGATTTCAAACATATATAGAATGTTCAATTCTCAAAATATTAATCGGGATATCCTACAACAAATTTAGAAAATTAAGACATTAATTTTTTTGATTATTATCTTTAATCATTTCCACTGGAAAAAATTTTGAGGCAAAAGGATTGTTGATTCTCTCAACTTTATTGAACAATCTTGCATTTTGAGTTTTGCCGAGATGAATAGACAAGAGGAACCCCTATTTTAAAATTTTTGGGCTGCATGCATAAAAGAGATTGTTGATCATGAACTAATTTCTAAGCATCAAACTTATACAAGTTGAAAGCTTTGATTTTGTGGAAAGGAAAAAAATTATCATATCAAGTAATTTATTTTAATTTTAAATGCTTTTTTTAATAAAGGTGAACAATTGCATAAATGTCAATATTCATATTACAAATGATCTTTGAAATAAGTAATGGCTAAGAACTTGCTTAATTAAGTTCACATTATGGTGTAAAAACTTTATATAAGTTTTAGTTGTTTAAGCTAACTTAGATAAAAAAATTTGGCATTAACTTCGTGCTTGATTCACTAATAATTTTATACCCAATCGTTGGTTTTGGTGACTATGATTGGGTTTTTTACTCTTTGTAGGTTGAGACTTTATTTTTCATAATCAAGCACAACCACCCAAAAAGTACATGTGACAAAAAATTTTAATGACAAAGTAACATGGATAATCCTATTAAGGTACACAAATTTCAACCGAATAATTTCTCCAACAAGCATATGTAGTTTGCATTTCCATTTGTTGGTTGAAGGAGGATGAAATGGAGACTCAAACTAAAATGCAATTAAAATTGCAGCAGAACTTTGGACATTAAACTTATATATATTCTATTGTAACTCAAACTCCTTTGTATAGGAGATTAGTAAAATAATTGTAGTACAAGAAACGATAAATGCAACAAGCTTCCCATATCCTCAGGTATACTTACCTAAGCAACTTAGCAAATTTTCCACCAACTCTCACTAACATTACAATTGGTAAAATTGCTTTACAGCAAAAATAGTACTTTCAAAAAATCATTTCAATTGTCCTTTCCAAATTCCCATAACTGAACTTATAAACATTAAGTTACAATCCAATTAAGAACATCCCATTAGAACAAAATAGAAGTTGCTACTGTTGTTTTTCTTCTCTTGCAAGCTTTGAGTCATTTGCTTCATCTTCAAGGGCCGCTATATTGAGAAGGAACAGGAATGAAGCCAAGTTCACTGACACCATTCCTCAAAAGGGTTAGTTTGTTTAGTTCTCCAATGCCTCACAATCAACAGCTGCCTCACCATGGGTTTGAACAGCCTCAAGGGCTTGAACTGAAGCGCTTGAGAATCCCATCATTTCTCAGAATACATTAGGGAGACCGGTTTTTGGTTTGTTCATAGTCATGACTTCGGTAAACTGGACTGAGTTTAGATACTTGGTCTTCCTGGTGCCCATGCACTCCTTTAAGGCTCCAGTCTTTGCACGATCAAGTGACAGATGATGCTTTGGGCTCAGGTCTGCCTGCATGTACCCGGAAGCAGAGTTCAAGTCAAGCTTTTTCTACATAACAGCTAGTGAGAACTCCTTTTGCAACCTTCTCTCCAGCTTATCAGAGTTCCTATGCAGGTATTGCTCCTCAGCCTGTTGCCGCATTATTGACGGGATAGCAGACAGAAGGCTCTTGATTGCCTCTGAAGCTATCAGCAAAAGATGTCTGAAAAATTGCAAACTGTCGTGGCAGAGCTCACGAGCCAAGGATGGGCAATTACTCTGCTCCTGGTAATCTGCAAGACAGTTAGCTGGATCCACCTGCAGAGCGTCCTTACATACACTCATTGGGAATTTGGAAGTTTGCAGAAGCTGAGATACCAGGAGTTGACCTCAGACTCAAGCTGAGCTGTTGCTTGATGACAGTAGTCAGTAGTGATTTTGCTTATCATTGAAATGATTCAACAGCTGGAAAATATGGTTCTGAACTTGGTGACACTTGTTGTTATGGTAGGAGATGAAGCAACTAATCTGGAATGACATACAGCTGAAGCATGGTAAGAAATTGAGGGAAAGAGAGATAGAACCAACTTGAATTTGGCACAACCTGCTTAATTCATTAGAGTTGAGCTCTCTACCTTATATATGAGAGCCCTGATATACATATTTGAAATTTGTAATTCAAATTTAAACATCACATAGAGTTACAGAGTGAAATGATTGTTTGGTTAGCTAAGCATTCCACTAATTAAAAATGTTTCAATTTAAACACACAATGACAGCTTAAACTAATCACTTAAGTTGCTGTAAGGCTTCTCCTTCAAGTCACCCCTAACTGCAGCAACTGATAACTGAAGCTTGGAGGGAAAAATAGTTGCATTTGAGCCAGAGCAAATGCTGGCGGGTAATGCAGCAGCATCATGGTTGCTGTGAGCTTGATGAACATCAACACTCATACATTGTTCTCCATGTATTCTTTAGCTTCTCCACTCTTATGTCTATTACTAGCGATAACTATTAAAAGGAAAAATGATATGTGAATAGAAACAGAGGGACAGACACAACGTGATAAGTGAATTTTATGTATTAAATAATAATTTTTTTTTTCTTAAAACTTAAAATTTTCTGTAACAAATATGATACAGGGCAGTGTACATTGTATCATGTTGGTTGTTCATGTTGTCATCCTCATTGCACACAGTGTGTTTTTGGACACAAAACCTTACGTTCAAAAGGCACAAAAAAAAAAAAAAAAGGAAAATGTTTTTAATGTGAAGAGCGCATGTCATATCAGCTCTATTTGTCTTACGTCTCATTATCTCCCTTTATGTAATTGGATTCTTATTAAATCTGTGTCGTTGAGAAGGATAATAATTGAGAGCACATAACAGAAAAAACAAATATCAAATAATAAGAATTAAACAACGTAAAAAAAGTTATTAAAAAAAAAAAAACATGTAGCAAAAACTAAGAAGCTAGACGTGTCTAGACAGACTGATAGTTCATCGCTGATTTCCAAAGTGGCTGATACCATTAGATAGTTCTGCAAAACTGTGATGGTTGGAGTCTATGGGGAAAACAAGATGCAAGCAACTCAGTCATTGTTCTAAGATATTGTTTAGTGCCAAACTAGAAGAAAATCTAGGAGACATTCAGAGGATAATGTAAACAAGTAATGAAAGAAAAAACTTGAAAGAGAATCCTAACAGACGTGGGATTACCTGAAAAATAACTTTTAATTAAAATTTCTTTTGTTTATAAGATAAAAATTTTTACTAACCAACCAAAATAAGTTGACCGAGATATTTTCCACGTTCCCTACTGCCATGACAATGAAGTTTTTATGAGTTTCCTATAACAAAATTAAGCTCCATCAAATACCCTGGAAAAAAATCAGAAGGTTTGGAGTATGAGAACGAGAAACATCTTTAGTTGACTTTTAGGTAAATTAGTACAATTAAATTAAAAGATTCCATTTAGTGCGGAAAGAGTCGTGGCTGATGGCCAGCCATCTGCCTTTATGATTGATAACTCTTTCAACACCCTCCCATCGCTGATGGTCCACTATAATTATTTCATCAAAACTTCCTTGCAAATACACAGGAAAGATGGATCCCATATCTCCAAAAATAATGTCATACACTGATGAAGATTCCAATCTAATAAAACAAAAAAAAAAAAAAAAAGAAACCAGAAAATATTTACAAATATTACATATGCATATTTTCATTTTCTAAATCCAAAATTTGATAAGACGATTTACTGAATATAAATTTAACATATAATATAAACAAATAATGAAAGAAAAAACTTTGATTAATCAAAGATTTTACACACATAAGATGTTATATTTAGTAGTGAATTTAAAAACTTTTGTCAATATAAGCAAAATTCTCATTCTACATATTTGTCATTATTCACATATGAGATTTTGTTAAGTTGGTAATTAAAGTCCTACATTAAGAGATTGAACAAAGTTAGCAGATTTTTTTTCCTTATAAATAAGGATTCATGTAATTTATTTTATAATTAAGGAAATAAAACTCTAGTAATCTTAGTCCATTATTTAGACTTTTGTAAATTGAGTTTTAGAAGAGTTTTTTGTTTTTCTATTATCTATTTTAGTAATATTTGTTTTTACTTTTTCTTATAAATATAAGTTAAATTAACCAAATCACGTAAATTTAGTGTTTCTTACCTTCTAATTATTTTTTCTCCTATTTTATTTTATTTTCTATTATTATTTTTAAGAATTATAATCTAAAATTTATCTCTTAACAGATTTCACTTTTTCATTGGAATTAGTTATTAAAAATAATTTACCATCAAAGCTATGTTGTTAGAATGACTCTATGGGAGTAAAAAGAAACTCATAGTATACATGAAGATGGATTAAACAATAGCTTTAACTTAAAATTTTCTTGTTTGCATGAGATAAAAATTTTCCTTCTAACTTTCAGCCTTTTCAAATAACTATTCAAAATAAATAAATCGAGATAATTTTTGGTGATTTTCTCTTGTTGTGACAAGGAAGCTTTTATGAGTTTCTCATAACAAAATTCAGCCCATTAAATATCCCAAAAAATCAAAAGGTTTGCGATGTGAAAAATTAAATGTTATCTTTGTTAACTTATTAGCAAATAAGTCTAATTAAATTAGAAGGTTTTTTTTTTTAGTGTGGAAAAGGCATTAAGGCCACCTATCGGCCTTTATGATTGATGACCCTTTTAACAACCCTCTAATGGTTGATGGTTCATTTTAATTATTTCATCAAAACTTTCTTGCAAATACATAAGAAAGATTGATCTTAAATCTCCCAATATTATGTCATACTATGATGAAGGGTTAAGTCATCCACTTTATGTCTTGGGTCTTTCACTCCTTTTGTATTAATGCACTTGTCCTACCACTAAAGCAATTATATCTAACGTTTCAATGTCCCATTGGGATCAAATCACAAACTAAAAGATGTGTCATAAGAAAGAAAAAATGGATCAATAAATTTACCTATAACTATATCTATATATTTGTACTACCATAAGGGATATCCTGCCAAAAAATGGCTAGATGTCAATAAGATAAAAAGCTTAACATCATTGTATAATGAGTTGAAAAAAATGTTACAAGGATCTCTCCTTTCACACCAAATTAGATATATGTATATATATATATTCCTTTAATTTTTTAAAATAAAAATATTCCATTTTTTCCTTTAAAATAACTTTACTTTCTCAATTTGGTTCTACAATTTTCTTTTGCACCAAAAATGTCCATTGTTTAAATCATGTGTCATCAGGAATGTCTATTATGATTTATTAAGAATTCATGTAGGTTATTTTTTTATTTACAATTCATATGGGTATAATTTATCTAATTTTATTTTCGTCTCTTGAGATATTATAATTTACCATTATTTTCATTTTAAAAGTTCCAACTTTGCATTATTGGTGAACATTGTCTTGTTTTCCCCTTTCTCATTTAACAACAATTGCGAGAGATTGAACTTGGCTAAAGATTACTACTTCTTGCTCATACAATTAATCCTTCCTACTTACTTAAAAATGTAATCTTTATGGACTTCCAATCATTTTCATTCTAGTGTAGTTCTTAACTCTTGCTTCATTATGGTATCAATAACTAGAGTGCATTAAAGTCATATCTCCACTTTAACACAAGTAATCACAAAAGAGCAAAGAGTGATACAAAATATATCAAGGCTAATCATAAGAAGAATTTGTATGTAGGGATATACAATCAAGAATTAAACAAACTAAAGTACAATAAGGTATCTATCATCACCTGTTGTCACTCTCCCATTAGCAGTAGCCAGTGTGTTTCCAATAAGTGTTAAGTTGGTAACTAAAGTCTCACATCGAGACATTGAGCAAAGTTAGCTAGCACTTTTCTTTATAAATAAGGAGTAATGTAGTTTATTTTATAAATTAATGGAGTTAAACTCTAAGAGATTTTAGTCCATTATTTGAACTTTTGTCAATTGGATTTAAAAAGAGTTTTTTGTTTTTTTGCATTCTCCATTTTACTAATATTTGCTTCCACTTTGACATTTAGACGTAGGTTAAATTGATCAAACCATATAAATTTGGTGATCCTTGACTTTAGTTATTTTTTTTTGTAGTTTATTTTATTTTCTATTATTATCTTTAAGGGCTATAATCTAGAGTTTATTTCCTAATAAACTTGTATCAAAGCCCAATTCACTAAAAAAATAGTCATCATTATAGTAACTAAATATTATTTTGAAAAGTTTGATCAAAGTTTCAATTTCAAAATGTGGCAATTAAAGGTCATGCTGGTTTAATATGGTGTCAACATAATATTGCTAGGTAAGGAGAAAAGGCGAGAGAAGATGTCAAATGAGGAATATACTAATCTTGACAAAAAGGTCAGATCAAGTATCATCTTAAATCTTTCTAATGAGATTTTAATAGAAGTAATTACTGAAATAACTATTTAGAATTTATGGGAAAAATTAAAAACTTTGTATATGAAGAAAACTATGGAGAATAGGCTTTATATAAAACAAAATTTGTATGTACTTCGTATATCTAGAGGATCATTTATATAATTACATCTTGATAAATTTGATTCTTTACTTATGGATTTGAGTAATATAAATGTTCATATTAAAGATGAGGATTAAGCTCTATTATTATTGTATTCTTTTCCCTAGTCATTTAAGTATTTCAAAGAAATAATGCTTTATGGTAAAGAGATTATTTTTTACAAAGAAATTAAGTTCATTTTAAAGTTAAAAGGCCAAATCAATAGGGATATAATTGAGGAAAGTATCAGTAGTTAAGCTAACAATTTGGTGGTTTAAGGCAGATTAAGTAAGAGGGATGCAAATAGTTAGAGATCTAAATTCAAATATAAAAATTTAACATGTAATTATTGTAAAAAAAAAATAAAAAATGAAAGGCACATCAAAGTTGATTGCTTTAAACTGAAAGATAAAGAAAAAGATGAAGACAAGGATAAAAGTTTAGTGTCTTATGGCAAATCAGATAATAAAGATGTAAATAGTCAAAGGATCACATAAGAGGGATGTAGATAACAATTTGGTGGTTTAAGGTAGATTAGATAAAAAGGATACAGATAGTTAAAGATTTAAATCTAGATATAAATTCAAGTATAGAAATTTAGTGTGTAATTATTGTAAAAGAAAAAAGCATATCAAAGTTAATTGCTTTAAGTTGAAAGATAAAGAAAAAGACAAGGACAAGGATAACCACAAAAGTAATGAGTCAACTTAAGTTAGTATTGCGAAAGATGAGAATAAAGGAATTATTTTTTGTGTTAATGATAAATTAAGATTTGCCAATGAATGGATTTTAGATTCTAGTCACATGTATCATATATGTCCCAATAAGAACTAGCTTTTCACTTATCAATTTGTTGAAGGTAGAGTTGTTATGATGGGTAATAATGTAATTTGCAAAATTATTAGGATTGGTATGGTTAGAATTAAAACTCATGATGGTACTGTGAGAACACTTATATAAGTTAAATGTTTTAAAATTGATGAAAATCTCATCTTTTTAGAAACACTTGTGGTTTTTGGTTATAGGTACACCAATAAATGTAAAGTTCTGAAAGTTAGTAAAAGTGTTTTTATTATCATGAAACTTACAAGTTTAGAAATTTGTACATTTGCACTAGGCTTGGTGAGCATATTACTAAGAAAAACATTAGGTTATATGTTTTGTGTGGACTTGGGCAATCTTAGGCAAAGTAGCCTTGTTCATTCACTTTTGTCTGTAATGTTTTATGAATATGGTGCAGCCCATTAAAACCTCTGGCCTTTGATTAATTAAGCTAACATAAATGCTAACACTCACCCTAATGAACATTCAGGCAAAGAGACTCAAACTCAAAATTCTAGTTTTTGAATTCAATAGATACACCTTTTTACAGTTTGGCTAAATGGACCAAGTTATCAAAGATCTTGATTTAAGACAATAGTTGCCTTATCAATTCTTTAATTATTTCCACCAGAAAAAGTTTTAAGGCAAATGGATCATTGATTCTCTTAACTCTATTGAACAATCTTGCTTTTTAAGTTTTGTTGATACGAATAGACACACCTATTTATCTCACACAAAAAGAGCCCCTAATTTAAAACTTTTTGGTTGTTGTACATAAAAGAGATTGTTAATCATGAACTAATTCTTAAGCATATAACTTATGTAAGTTAAATCTTTTAATTTTGTGTAAAGGAAAAAAAATTATCCTATCTTGTGATTCACCATAAGTGAAAAAAATAAATATTTTAATTTTAATTTCTTTCAATAAAAAGCAAATAATTTTATAAATGTCAATATTTATATTATAAAAATTTTAACATTAACTTGCTTAATTAAGTTCACATCATGATGTGAAACCTCATATATGTTTTAGTTGTTTAAGTTAGCTTAGATAAAAAGTTTAATTTCGTGCATGACACACCAAAAACTTTATACCTAAATGTTGGTTTTAGTGACTATTATTGGGTATTTTTCTCTTTTTATGTTAAGACTTCATTTTCATGATCAAGCACAACCACCCAAAAATGTGTTTGACAAAAAATTTCTATCACAAAGATACATGAATAATCCTACTTAAGGTGCACAAATTTCAACAAAATAATTTCTTTTTAAGGGAGTCAAGATATAATTAAATTGGTTATGAAGTGTTAATGTAAATAAAAGAGAAAAACTTAGATTCTCCATTTTGAAAAAATAAACATTAGTTATTATTGATAATTATACAAATTATATCAAATCGACTTAGAATTTGTGGGTTTGTATTTAATATGACTCAAATTAACTTCTCAAATAAAAAAAAACACACACACACACACATATATTAATGTTTCAATCACTCAATTTAGATGATCTGCTTTATTATATTAATTTTTAACTCTTTTCTTTTATAAGGTAATAATTAGAAGAGAGAAAAGTGATTGGACAAAGCAACATAAATTAGAATTTACATTATTGATAACCATAATAACAAAATATGTATACTCACTTTCATAGCACAAATTTTTTTTCCCGATAAATGCTAACAATTAAAGGTAGCAAAAATTAATCAGACTCAAGCCACCAAAAACCATCTTAATCTAATTTGCTTTGAATTAAAAAGCCAATAAAACTCATGAATCAATTTGACTCAAAAATCAAAAACTCAAAATTTAAAATAATTTAAAATTTAAATAATACGTATTTAACCTAACTAAAATAACTAAAACTTCATTAACTCGAAATATTTGAAATCCAAATTATTTGATACCCAACCAACTAAATATAAAATCAATTTGATCCAATCATTTGCAACCTTTGATGTTAACATTGGAGTAGTTCAAATGCAATTTTAATTACAAAATTAAATAAAATAATATTTATTGTACAAAAATAAAATTTCTATAAATAATTGGGCTTCCTATTGATCAAAGTTTCACATATTGCATAGTCCAAGCACAAATTTTGCCAAAAGAACAAAAGATATCCAACTTCAAAACATGAGTCATATATATTGAGTGCAAAAATTAAAAGGACACTTTCAGATTGTTCATTTTTGGCTTGTTAATTTGCATGCCAATGGAGTTCTAGTTCATCAGGAAGCATCTAATTCTGGTTATGGTTAATTTAATATGCTTGAGCAGTTATCAAAGTGTTAGGAGGTTGAGTCCTATTTCCTTGTTGTGTGTATTAGTAGTTGTCTGTTAATTTTCTATTAGTTGTTACATTTTGTTTGTCAAGGTTGGAATTTAGTTAAATGGCCGTTGGAGTGGTTAATTAGCCATTATGGTTGTTCTATTAGTCATTAGTGGTCAATGAAATGTTCCATTAAGCATTCCCGTTGGGTCTATTAAGCCACGTGTTTATAAATAATGTACTGTTCATTGTACTTTATCTCTCTCTCTCTCTCTCTCTCTACTTTCTCTCAACCTCTCCCTCTAAAAATTTTTCATTGCAAAATTTCTTAATTTTTTTCTTTTGTTATTTATCCTCTTTAATGATAAATTTTAAACATTTCTACTAAATTAAGAATTTTAATATATTTATTTTATATAATTTTTTTCTATCTAAATTTTTTAAAAAATTACTTTTTCTCACAAATATAATTTAAATTGTCAAACCAATTAAATTAATCTGTAATTATTAACAATAATTTAATTATTTTGTTTTTATATTATTTTTATTGAAGTTATAAAAATTTAACTGATCCGTACAGCATTTTCTAAGCTAGAAAACGAGCGCATTTTGTATCTTAGAGCTCCCCACAATTATCTACAAAAAACCAAAAAAAAAAAAAAAACAAAAGAAGCAAAGACACTGAAAGAGTACAATATCAGCACCAGCAGCGCCATCCGAGAGTTGAATAGAGTATCTTTGTGCGCTTATTTGTTTTTTTATGTCTAACTCTTTTTATTTGATTGTCTTGTTGTTTCTTTTTTTCTCAATTAGACAGTAACTCTATTACATATTTTTACAAAGCAAACTATTCGACAGGCAGACTGCTGGCTTACTTATCATTATTTCCTTTTAACTCTGCAAAATGTGATTCTTCAGCTGCAAGCAAATGTCACGGGATTTGGTTTTATATGGTTCATTACAAAGAAAAGAAAACGGCAGTAAATAGTAATTTTTTGCTTTAAGGAAAATGAGCCTTCCGAGTCACTAGAGGTATGTATAAAAATGCCCAATTTGCTTGAACTGTCCAAGTTGATCAAAAGCTGAACTAATCACTCTCTCCCTAAACCCACTTCAAAACTCACCTTCTTTGGCTCCAAATTCATTTCAACAACCCAAAGCACACGACTTTCTGTAATGCCCGCAACAGCCCCCATTGCCACAACTGCTCCAATGGCTGCCACGGTTGTTCTGGTGGTGATTGTTGGCGGTAGACTAGTGGGAAGGGCGTTGCAAGAAATAGGCAGTGGCTATGATTTGTTGGTGAGGAGAGGGGACTCTGTGCCCCTTGATTTTATAGGGCCTATTTTGGTTTGCACTAGGAATCATGATCTTGATGCTGTTCTTGGATCCACTCTCGAGTCCAGATAGAAGGGTACTTATTCCCAAAAATTTTGGATTTGTTTTGAGGAATTAAGGTGAGAGATATTAACTTTACTGATAATTGATTCATGGTTCATTACTAGATAACAAGAAAAATTGAACTAGAGCAGATGAACATCTGTTCACAATTTGTAAATGTTCAGCTACCATTATAACGAAGAAAAAAATAATCTGCTGCTTATTGACTAAGCTAGCCAAGGAATAGGAAGAATATTATAGATTGAGGTTCAGATATTGCTGTGGTTGCTGCATTTTGTGGGCCGACGCAAGTATTTGCTTCTGTATTAGGTGCATTGATTGCAATTGACTGCAAGTGTAGTGTCACTCACAACCCACCATTTGAAATGATTTTCTTTCCAATTGCTGAACTTAGGATGGAAATAATTATGCCTTCTTTGTTTATATGATTGTGCAATACCGTTTTGGGCTCTAGTAAGCGGATGTTGACAATCTAGCAGATTTGTTTTTTTTCCCAGAACAGTATGCTGGAACAATGGTTGCAAAGTAAAGGTCTGGGTGATGCTGACGGAGTGCTAGCATATTTTGCTATTTCAAAGCTTAGTGAACCTCCTGTTGATTGTAAGACAGACACCTGTCAGGAAGGGTTGACTGTTGCATCTGGAAAATGGGCATATGCGGTAGTTGCAAGATTGCATGCTGGAGGGCTTTCTTGCAAGATAAACTAAACATCTCTTTTTCTTTTTTTTCCTTGAAGCTATTTTAGGCATTCTTTAAATTGATATACTTTCTCTCTTGCAACTTTATTTCGTAACTGAAGCTTTCAGTTTGATAGGGATTGGGTGGGCGTCAGATATTCATCAAAGAATTCAACCATCATGTTTGCGCTAAATATTAGTCAGTGGACTTTAAATTATCTCAGTCCAATCAAATTAAAAGATTCCTTTTTCTCCGTGTGGAAAAAGTCATGGCTGGGGCCATAAGGCCTCCCATCTAGATTGATGACCCTTCAACAACCCTTCCATGGTGGATGGGTCCAATTAATTATTTCTTTTTTTCTTTTGTCATAAAAGTCTCTTAATTATTTCATGAAAACATTCTTGTAAATACATGAAAATAATGTCACATTCTTACATAATATTTATAATTTATATATTATAATATCCTTTTTTTTTCAAAAAAAATAAAGAGTTAAAATAAATTTTATTTTAAATTTTTAGATAAATTTAAAATTTAAATGTTAATTTGAATTGTTATATTATTTATTATATTAAAATTTATCACACAATATTAAATTTGATTAATAATTTATTCAAATTAATTGATTTTTAAAATTTTTAAATTAATTAGAATGAAAATATATGATTTTAGTTAATTATATTTTAAAAATTTATAATTTAATAAATTAAAATAAATGTATATTATTTAAAATAATTTTAAAGATATAATAAAGAGAGGGATTAATATATGTTTATCATTTAACCATAAAAATAATTTTGCGGTAAACTTGTAACGAGACTTTATTTTATTTTTTTCAGTTAGAAACAAGATTAGAGAAGGCCAAAGGATATCTCACTATTCACACTATAAATTCCTGATCAAGTGGCTTTGATGTCTACGCTGCCCCACCACCTTAAATCTGAAATCATGACCGTCCATGGCTCGCGAGATCAGAAACCTGCACCCACTCCATGTCTTGTGTTTTTTGTCTCTTTATTTTGTATTAATGACTTGCCCTGCCACTAGGTTACACCGAGTTGTCATTGAATATTGCATAGGAGTTTCAAGAGGAGTTGTTAGATTGAGTTTATCTACAGGATACTATTATGTATACATAAAATATATCAGACATATATTATATATATATGTAATATAATAATTACTTATATTTACTTGAATTCATCATTTTAAAAATATCTTAGAAGGGGCCATCGTTGCGACCGGGAGCCACCGAAGAAAGAACCCGATGATTTGTTCAGCAAGCGAAACTTGTCCTCTATCATGACCATGAATCCAAAGGAAAACAGTTTTTCGGGCCAAGAGAGTGGGCGGTAGGCGTTTGAGTCAACCGTGCGCGTGGGTGTATCTTTTATCAATAATGTTACGTAATTAAGGGTAATGCGGTGGTGGTGGTGGGACGAGGGGCTTTCTTGGTTCGGGGTGGGCCCCGCTCATCCGCGTAGTCAAGATTTCCAATAAGGACCGTCCAATCCAGAAATTTCTCCGTGATTTCGACGGCAAGTGGCAGTGGGATTCCAAGTCATCGGAAACCCGCGGCTGTGGAAATTTATAAATTGTAACCAAATGAAACTGCTTCGGTCACGTTGAAATCTACCATCTGCGCGCACCACACGCCAAGGAATAGTCAAAACTCAAAGAATAATATTAATGAGAAATTATTCCTATTGACCAGAATGATATTTTTCCAATAAATCAAAAAGGATTTCATTGCGTGTAACATTATTTATATCTCTTTCTCTAGAAACAATAGCTTGGCAATTAAATGTGACATCACCCCCCACATGAGGTTAGAACTCTAAGAGTACAAGACAAATCAGTGGTCCAACGTGCCAGAGACCGCACCACGAGTTTACCACCTTGAGAGCATCGTTGTCTGTATAAACAAACACAAACAGCCTCCTCAGACATCTAACCTAAGCTGAAGTATTCCTTAAGACCTCAGCTTTCACTTCCCCTGATTCATCAGTTTCCTGCCTTGCGTTACTTTTGTCATCCTTAAGATCTCAGCTACCATTTTCCTATTTAAGGAAACACAAACAGCCTCCGAGACATCATCCTACCTAAGCAGAAATACTACCTAGTCCTCCCTATTTCAGCTTTCACTTACTTTACTTCTTGAGTTTAATGGCTGAGGCACTTGTTTCTCCGGTGGTAGGGCAGCTGGGCTCCATCATGGCTCGTGAGCTAGAACAAGAGGTGAGGCTTGTAGTGGGTGTTGAAAAAGAAGTTGAGAAGCTGACCAGCAATCTCACTGCTATCCAAGCTGTGCTCACTGATGCAGAGATAAGGCAAGTGAAGGAGGCCACCGTCAGAGATTGGCTGGGGAAGCTCAGAGAAGTAGCTTATGACATTGAGGACGTCTTGGGCGATTGGGAAACTGCAATTCTCAACTCACAAAACAAACCTGAGAGGAAGGTGTGCTCCTTACAGTCCTCTTGCTTTTTTTGCAAACAACTCGGTCTGCGTCATGACATTGCTAGGAAGATAAAAGAGCTGAATGAAAGGTTAGACAAAATTGCCCAGGAGAAAGATCGCTACCAACTTGTTCAAAGAGAGGGCAACCCACCAGATGAGCGATATATGACCACCACCTCTATGATTGACACAACAGAGGTGAAGGGTAGGGAAGAGGATAAAAATAAATTAATAAACATGTTGTTGAGTGAGCCTAATGATGGAGACAGATCAGACCTCCGTGTTATCTCTATGGTAGGAATGGGGGGGATTGGCAAGACAACTCTTGCCCAATTCGCCTTTAATAATGAAAGGATAATGACCTACTTTGATAAGAAAATCTGGATATGTGTCTCAGATCCTTTTGATGAGATTAGGATTGCCAAAGCAATTCTTGAATCTCTTTTGGGCTCTGCTCCAGGAGTCACAGAATTGGAAAGCTTGCTGCAACAAATAAGAGAAAATATTAAGGAGAAAAGAATACTTCTTATTATGGACGATGTGTGGGAAGATAACTCTAGAAAGTGGGATCAGTTAAAACAATCTTTTAAGTTTGCTTCACGAGGAAGTAAAATTTTGTTAACCACACGCAAAGACAATGTTGCAGTTGTTATGGGTTGTTCCAGAGATGGTATTTTGAACGTAGGGCTTTTGTCTGATGAAGAATGCTGGTTAATTGTAAGTAAAATAGCATTCTTTGATAGGAGTGATATAGAATGTCAAGATTTAGAAAAGATTTTTCGCAGAGAAATATCAAAAAAATGCAGGGGTTTGCCTCTTGCTGCAAAGACTCTAGGGGGAATTTTGCTGTTCAGAAAAACTAAAGAGGAGTGGCAAAGTGTTTTACGTAGTGAGGTGTGGGAATTAGAAGAAGGTAGAAGAGACATTATTGCTCCTCTATGGTTGAGCTATCATGATTTGTCCCCGGCATTGAAACGATGCTTCTCTTACTGCGCTATCTTCCCAAAAGATCATGAGATTGAGAAGAGAGTGTTGATAGAATTATGGATGGCTCAAGGGTATCTCAAGGAAGGACAAAGTGACAACATAGAGATAATCGGAGATAAATTTTTTCAAAATTTAACAATGCGTTCTTTCTTTCAAGATTTCCGAAAGGATTGTTTTCATAATCGGATGATAATAAGCTGTAAGATGCATGATATGGTCCATGATTTGGCCCAATTGGTTGCGGGGGATGAATGTCTTGGTGTGCAGGTCAACGGCCGGGTGGAGTCAATCATGGGTTCTATATCCACAAAAGTGCGTCATTTAAGTTTAGAGCGCACACCATCATCATCAGATATTAGTACATCATCCTTCAATTCCTTTGAGGCTACTAAAAAATTGCGAAGCATTTTTATTAGCGGACAGCTCACAACAGAAGACTTATTAAAATTATTCAGTGAATCAACACATCTAAGAACGTTGAGCCTCAGAGGGGGTAACTTTGCAGAGATCCCTCCCTCCATCCGTAAATTGGTACAGTTGAGGTGGCTTGATCTGTCTTGGAATGACCAATTGGAGCAGTTGTCTGAAACACTATGTGAACTGCATAGTTTGCAGACCATAGATGTTTCTGGGTGCCTTGATTTGAAGCAGTTGCCGCTTGGGATTGGAAAACTAATTAACTTGAGGCATCTTCATAATAGACCAGGAGGCCCTAAAAGGTTGCCAAAAGGAATTGGGCAATTAACTGGTTTGAGGACATTGGAGGGGGTCAATGTTGGCTGTGATGACGATGATGATGCATTTTCTCTTAGCGATCTGAAGAACCTCAACCAACTTCAGGGAAGGCTTCTTATAGATAGATTGGGTGCATATAATCGTCATGTGGGCGAGGCTAAGCAAGCAGAGCTCAAGAAAAAGGAACACATCACTGAATTGGCTCTTTCCTTTTCTGGATCTAGAGGAGACGAAGAAGCATTGCTGCTGGAAGCCTTGGAGCCATCTCCAAACGTGGAATTTCTTAGGATAAACTTCTACCAAGGTACTACCTTTCCTGGTTGGATGATTTCATTAAGGAATCTGAGGTCTATTTTTTTAATGAGTTGTGAATCGTGTGAGCACTTGCCTTCATTGGGTAAGCTGCCGTGTCTCGAGACTCTTCGATTGTGGGGAATGTCGGGTGTTAAAAAAGTGGGGCAGGATCTTTTAGGAATAGAAACTCAATTTGGTGACAGTAAAAGTGAGATATCAGCATCATTATCATCATCTTCTTCTTCACCAGTAGTTGTTGCTTTCCCCAAACTGACAAAACTCATATTCTTAGAGATGCACAGCTGGGAAGAGTGGGAAGATTATTATAATGATAATTATGGTGGCACTAACAAACCTCCTCCTATTAGTATAATGCCATCCCTTCTCTCTTTGTCAATTGGGGACTGCCCACGGTTGAAGGCACTGCCAAATTATATTCTGCAAAATACAACTCTGCAAATCAATGATTGCAATCTTCTGGAGCAACGTTACAACAAGGAGAGGGGAGAAGATTGGTCCAAAATCTCTCATGTGTTCAAAATATTTTGAGAGCCACTTCATCTGATGCTAAGACAAAAAGGCAAGGAAAAGAAGAAAAAAAAGTTTTTTATTCTTTTATTTTTTTTTTTCAATTTTTTTAAATTAATTTTTATATTAAAATATTTATTTATACACATTATTATACTTTCTCTTAACTATACCTTTTACTCACTTTTTTCTCTCTGTTTTTATTTTTATTTTTTTATTATCTTCTTTTACTTCGGTTACACCCTTGAGAAGAAAGAAGATTTGAGTTTATTAATTTTTTTGAAATGTTTTAAACTAAAAAAATTATTATGAAAACTGTTTTTTTAATTGAATCATAATTTCTTAAATTTCAATTACATCTCATATATGAGTTTTGATTCAATAAAATTAATGGCTTATAGCCACACTCTTTTGATATTCCTTCTTTTTCTTTTTCTTGTTACATCTCATGATAATGGAGCCTATTTTATGATATTAAATTGGATACTATTTTTAAAATTTTTTCTTTTATTTTTTTTTTTTTAAATCCATAATTTATGTTTGTTTTTCTAGTGAATTTTAATCTTACCTATCGTGTTGCAGGCACTGCCCACAAAGGCTTAGCTTAAAGAGAAGAAAGCCATCGAGGGAAGATGAGGTGACGAGGTTGAACATTTCCCAGTGCCTTCAGGATTGATTGTGAGAAATAAACCGACTGTTGCCACAACAGCAGGAAGTTCAAGTGTAAGGCTTATAGATTTGTGTGTTTATGTGTAGATTATACTATTTTGGATTATAACTATATTATGTGCTTTTGACTTTGTGATAACTTTTAGGGTACTTCAAATTCTAAGGTGGCAAAAATAGATGAGGACAGTAGCCTTGAGAGATACCAGCAAGTTAGCCAGTGTAGTAGAGCTGAAGATGATATGTTGAATAATGATATGTCTTAATGCTAATGTTGTTGAAGATAATTCAAAATTTGTAATTAGTTTAATATTTATCAACTTAAATAATCTAATATAATTGTATAATTTTCTTATTTTTACTTGTAAATATAAAATTAAAATTATATATCTCTAATTGATTCAAATTTTATAATATATAAGTTTTAAATATTAAAAAGTCTTTTTTTATAATTTAAAATTAACTTAAAGATATAAAATTTTTTTAATATTATTAAGAACAAATAATAATAAAATATATATATATATATATTTAAAATTATAATAATAATTATTTTTTTTTAAAATTATTATTTATAAAATAGTGACTAAATTAACTATTTTAGATTATACCTAATAAATGTCCCAGTGCAATGAAATTTCAAAGGGACAAATATATTTTGGAAGTGATCCAAAATAATTCCAACAAATGAGAAGTTTGTGAGGACCAAAAGATAAAATTGCTCCATTTAATTAAGGTTTTGGGACCATTTGATGTGCTGTGGCGTGAAACCTTTGGTAACTTTTCATGTGCATCAGGTGAACAAGAAATTATTCAACAGCATTCTCATCAGGGAACTGTCAGATCACAAGCAAAATCCTGGCATGAAGTGCAGGTGCTCGGCTGCTGGCCACTACAGTGTAATTATTGCCTTTTCTTGGCAGCCCTCATCAAGAAGTTGCAACACGAGGATCTCGAAGGAGGTCACCAATCTACTGCTCATCCAGGCAAATTTTAACTTTAAAGTTTCGATGAAATCCAATACATCAATATGATCACGGCGGTATTACGATTGGTTAGACAATTGTGGAGAAACATTAGAAGTTAATGGGGGCCTCAAATTGCGGGCACACAATGTATCAGGAGTTTTTTTATGTACAGGAATTCACATTCTTCATTAATGAATCACCTAACTACATAGGAATTTCTCTGTTCTGTATCCCAAAGAAATTCCAGGGTCAATTGTTTGCTGTGACAACAAAGGAGGCGAGTCAGGTCCACCCTATTTACTTTGTGAAGCCAGCTCAAAATACTAATTTAGAAATGAAGACTCCTTGAAGCAATCGATGCCCTGTTTTGACAATCAACACAAACACAAAATGAAAAATCTAATCTTGACTCAACATTCAAATCGTCTGCCCACATGCAGGCATATTCAAATATGTAATTGGTGTACACAATATAGATGTAAAGTGCTGACCATGCTTGCTGGCATTTAACAGCTTCTACACATACAGCTCTCTTTGGATCATCCAGAGCTTTTGCCATAGCATGTAATACCCGAGAATGACAAGCAGGCGTGGCAGAAGGTTGTCATTGCCAACATTGCAAGGAACCAAAAAAAAAAGGAAAAAAGGTGTCATATTAATAATCCCTGGTGATGGCTGAATGACCACTTATATCCAAGTGGGAAGATGCGGGTTTAGTACTTTCCAAGCAACATGCAAATGCTATTGAATGCACCCAGCCAGACATATATGAAGGAAATGGGAAAACTTATCTAGCTTCAAATTGAGAAAGTAATCACTGGAAGCCCTGCTAAACAACTCCAACTTGAAAAGCTAACCTGAATCCTCATGGGATAAATCCCTGTATGAGGCAGCTCTGATGTGGCAACAAGACACAGGATTGCTGTTTCTCAAATGAGCTGAACATATTCAAATAAAAAAAATGTATATCAATTTTCCAAGTGTGGCTTAGAAAGTGAATGACAAGAATTAGAAATCTTTCTTCATCAGTTACAAACAAGGCACAAAGCAGCCAGAATTGAGGAAGCAAGTTCACTAAGTTTAAGGCAGAATAAAGAGTGGAAGGATGGTAAAGAATATAAAGTAAAATTATTCAGAAAGAAAAATTAATACCATCTTGTGGGGATAAACGATAAGCTGAAGGAGGCAATTTAAAATAGTATGTGTGTTGTCTACAATAGCTTCTTGTCCCGCCTGTGCAAGCAAATAAGAGAAAATGCATTGCTAAACCTCAGTGGAGTTATTGCTCTCAAGAGTGCAAGCATATTGGGATACAAGTCTTATTTTCCACAAGTTGGTAACCAAGAAAAAGTTGCCCAAAAGCAACTTTACTCTCAAGTATCCATCTTTATTTTTGTTCATGTGCAAAGAGGAGGGTGGATACACCTACTTGTTTTCTTTTCTTTCCCCCCTAAATTTCATTCATTCCCTTATAACTGCTAAAAGGGCAGGAAACTGTCTGACCTGCATGCAACAGTAGACAAAAAAGACATACCATTCTTATCTGTTAATATTTCTGATAAAACCAGCAGTAGGTCATATAGAGTATCTTTATCAGAAACATCCTTGCTTAACAGTGTTAAGTCTTTCAGCAACACTGGAATTAACTGTAGAAAAAGTGTCTTGCAGCAATAAGAATGCTTGCCTCACAGGAAAACATAACGAGAGTTTAAGGTCTTTCAAAAACTAACCTTCTTAGCATCAGTTAGGATAGTAATCAATGGAGTCAAGGATATAATAATCACAAAAGCCCAAACTAACAAAGACCTGAAATGGAAGTGCCCAAGCATTTGAAAGCAGGAATTATACCTAAAATACTAGTGTGGCCAGCACTACAAATGTCTCTTCTAGCAAAACATGGGAGACCAGGGGTTCTTCGTGGTATCAGAAATTCATAAATTAGTGATGTCTAAGATAAGTGCAACACAAATGGACAATTAGCAATTGGTTCAGGAAAGAGAGTGGACCTTGAGAATGATGAATTGGGATTGATTATCAAAGGTTGGAGGATGGGCATCATGGTGGAGAAAAACCATTGTTTATAGAGTGACTTTATTGTTGTATGGAACTGTCTATTCAAACAAAGTTTGAATCAGACATAAGAATTTGAAATGCATCTGCCACACATTTTATCACGGAAGTATGTACAGTATGCTCGGTACTTTTTTTTATTGAAGCCTGTTGTGACAAGGAATCCATTTTGCCACTTGACAATATGCACCCTAGCAACACCATAGTAATGCCATTAACTTTTTCATGAGCTCGCATAGGCAAACCTTTCCCAATCCATGCTAATCCAACATTGACATTGTTTTGAAGCAATCCACTATTTGTAGCATCCTGGCATATATTAGTAAGACTTTTCTCATTCCTGGTGCTTGTTCTCCCCGAAGGATTACTGTCAAAAGAATGAAGTTCATCTGTGCTCAAAATCATATCCACTGCTTCGTCAAAGTTACAACCAACTGATGTCTCTGGTCCATTGGATTTAAGATCCAATTTGATGAGCAGAGAGCTCAATGCCTGAGCTGCAGTTGCATAACCATTAAGGAGAGTGCACAAAAATAAGAGTACTACCATTCTTATGTTCGGAACATGCGTTTGAGGACGAAGGGCTATGTTCACTGATGCAAATAATGAAAGAATCCATTTATCTGTATTGGAAAATTTGTCTGTACAAGGCATTAACCCTTCCACTTGGGCTGAAACAGTGCACAAAGACACCTTCAGCACCAAAGAAGTGGTTCATGAAAGTACACCATGGGCTTTATCAACTATCAAGTTCTGGCTTTCCTTACAACAACATGCAACAGCAAACTTCATTACCCTCATCATTGCATCAAGAAGATCCTGATATTCAAATGATAAATGTTATTTGGTCAGTCTACACCCTCACATATCAAATTAGAGAGATTATCCTCCAGAACCAGATAATGATTAATCCAAATTACTTCCCTTAGTAAACTATCAATGAAGAACCACAGGAAAAAAAGTAAAAAAAAAACAATGAAAAGGGTACTATTACTCACTTTTTGAAGGATTCCAACATTAAAAGCCATGCAGTGTTCCATTTGGTTCCATTGGTTGACCACAAATTGGAAAAGAACTTCCTCAAAACTTTAATTTTTCTGGATCATGAATCCATTCCAAAATTTTCATATCAACAAAAAAAGTAATGAAATACATTTCAACCTTTTCCCCCTTCACTTCCCACAAACCAAAAAGAAAACAAGCAGACAATGGAAAATAAGTAGTTAAAAATGGAGCCCCAATGGGAAGATGGTAAGTCTCAGGGAAAAACCATTAAATATAGTCCAGGTAAAGAGCACTGTCAGGACAATACATGAGGGCATAATAGGAACCATATTCAAACAATAACTGTGCCACAACCAGCACAAACTGTGTGGTAAAGAAATAGCAATGGCTGCAAAGATGTGGAACAGAGTATGATTGACAGAATAAACAAGAAAACAATGAGCTAAACAAATAAGAACATGTCATCTAGAAATTATACCATGGCAGCATCTCCTTATAATAGCATTCCAAGAGCTGTAGTATGATCTTTGCTGAGTTCAGATTTCCCTGGACCTATAGTATGAGATCCACAAGACAAGAAATTAAACAATTTTCTTCAAAGAGGAAAAAAGTTGAATGCCTACAACAAAGAGGAAAAAAAAAATGTTGCTGGTGCCCAATTTATGTCACTTAGACAGATCCATTGATATTCCTCGCTGGGTTTGAAGCAGTCATTTTAACTTCTAAACCCACTAAAAAGGAAAGTACTTGATGGATACATGGACATTGCTCACTGGGTTTGGAATATGGGCATTTTAGCATCCAACCAAAAAGGGAAGTTAGCAACATCCACATATGGGTCCATGCAGTGTACAAGCATTAGCTGTTTTCACTGGAACAATTGATCTCTTGTGACCCTTGCTTAACAGAATATCAAATAGAGATACAGTTGTGCACACTTACATAAGCCTCAGCCGGATTCATGTGTATACTCTTTTCCAGCTTCAGAAAATTTTCCAGCATATATTTCTGCCCATTTCTGCCAATCATAGATATAGCCTCCAGTTTGAATGGAAATAACATTGTAAAATCATCACAAAACACCAAGGAAACAATCTTATCAACAACAATTTCCATATAACTCATTGTCTTCTCAGACTCATCACAACTGTCAAGAAATGAGCCAATATGCTCAAGTCCTTTCAATGCCAATTTCCACAAGAATGTCTCACAGAAATTTGCAGTGGTAATTGATATGAGAGTTGTCAAAATGTTGATTTTGATATCAGCAAATTAATTAAAATAATTGTGAATACAATGGCTATTGACCACCAATAGAGGTAATTGGCGGAAAAAAAATCAAGAAGAACAGAGGAACATTTTGACTGCAAACATCAAAAAACTTTAAGAGAATTTCCTTCCTTGATTCATGACATCACATCCTACTTTGTAGAAATCTAGCAGGTTCATATTTACATCCAATAATACCAATCAATGATATACACATAAAAGCATTCACCTGCAAGATGCACATCGGGATCAGCATTATTAGCTCTCTTTTTCAAGGTAGAACGGAAGTGGAGAAGTGCTGGAGTCGGCAGCACCATGCCTTGATCACATAAACAAATTGTGATTTGAGATCCTCGGGATCCACAATCAAATATCCACATGCTCCCAGGAGTTCAATGCAGAGGTAAAGAGATCCAAAGTTAGCTTGTCCACAGACAATGCCATTGCCATTTGAACAGCACTTGCCAGATGCACTTACAACAGAAAGCCCTAAAGCCGTCATCAGGTGGGGGAAGAAACTTTGAAACATTTTATTGCAGGAAGCAACAGAAGCCTTGGCAGAAACATAAAGCATACAACCAATGGCATATAATTTTTGCTTGCTTTGTGTCAGAATTTCTTTTTATAACTCTTGTAACTTGTAGCAGTGTTGACAAGCATGTTTATCTCTTGATCCTGAATAATCAAACCTAAGAACAAATTATTGTTTTAAATGATAAGCTTCTCTAAGAATGATAGAGCCTCTCTGTCTATTTGATTCCCCTGAGTATCTACACCATGCAGTGATTCTAAGGTAAAGCATAACACATGCTCTTTTCCTGAATCACAAATTGCATCTCTCAATGAAGAACAAAGAGCTCCAGCATGTTTTGCCACTCTTTCTGATCCATACTGTGACTTGCAGCAGCTGAGGTACTTCAAGGAATCAAACTAAAAGCATAAAGTGCCAGAATTGAATTCAATTGGGTTCCAAAGATATTCAACTTGAACATACCAAGGCACATTCTAACCTTGCATATCAACAAAAGTGAAGGTAGCTTACCATGGCAGATGGCAAGGAGGAAGAAAGCTTTTTAAGAAGCAATGGCATGGCAAAAGGCTCAAAAAGAGGCGTCGAAGAAAATGCAAGATGTGTAAAAAAGTGAGGAAAAAAACACCAAAGCACATAGTTCAACAGGTCACTCATCTAACATGAATGCTGGCAGTCCACCTGGAATCAATTGAAGATATAAATTCGACATCCTTTGAATATTTTAAACAGCACAAGAAAACAAAAACAAAAATGTAAAAATATGCGGCAATTTCAGACCATCACATAACAAGCTCTTAGATGCAGATAAAGCTTCAATGTGCATAGAATTGCACTAGGAGCATGAAAAAGCCATTTGCCTTTAAATGCATGTCACTCTCTCCTTTTACTTAATTATAAATTTTTGGAGGCTGAAATGTTATTTTAGTGAATAAATTCCACAAAATATATACAAGTAGGGTCTTTCAAATGAAAGGAGCAACAAATTCCTTCTACATTTTAGTTCAGTTCCATTTCCTTGATTACATTAATTCTAGATGAAAGAGTCAAGTAGCAAAAGGCACAACAAGCTTTTGTTTAACAGTCCACCCCTTCTTCAAATATTCTATCATAAAAATTCCCACACTTGCAACTGTTCTGTGAAATTTACTGATGGAATTCTTAGAAAATTTGTTCTAGGCATAAAAATTCCAATACTCACATATGTTTTGAGAAAAGTTCCTTATAGAATTCCACATCATTTTGTCTCAGGCAAAGATTCTAGCTCATGCTAAACTTTCAAAAGAAAAGAACAATGCATATATTAATATCACTTCCTATTGTATATTCTAAAGATAAATATCTGCTTACAACATCCAATAATCCACTGCTTTCCCACTAGTCAGAATCTAGTTTCAAACTTGAATAAGGCCACTGAAGAAAAGGCCTAACAAAGAGACAAATTCTGACCTACACAATGTACCCACAGGAATTCAACCCATTATAAGGAATATGAACAAACCGCCAATTGCCTGTTTCCAGCCACTGACTAGGATTATACGTACAACACTGATGAGTCTCAACACAAAAGCCTCTATCACACTTTAAAACATAGCAATCTGAATCAAAAACTAGTGACAAATCTCATGCAGCCTGCATTACGTACCATTAGTGCCCTTGAGAGATCATCTCTTTTCACATCAACATCCTCAGCTTGTGACTGGAAATTAAAAAGATGACAATCCAAGAGTCAATAACTTGCACTAAGAATTATCGCAGAAAAGAACAAGAAAGTCCAATGTTTCAGAATACATATTGGCAAGAAAGAAAGCATCCAACAAGATGAGATTTACCACCAGCTCAACTGAAGTTGGCATTGAAATAATAGAGTGTAAGAGATTACCAAGGATCACAAGTTGGTTATTATAAAGCATCAAAAGCATCTAACAATTGCAGAGTTTTTTTTTTCCTTTTTCGTTCTCTCTTAAAATTTGTTCCCTCTTCAAAAGCTTCATTCCATGGAGGATCAACACATCTTTTTGGAAAGGATTACATACTAATATGCCAGGAGGCATTATCCTGTGTCCATGTTATCCTTTTCAGCATCTAGTGGGCATTACAGATCATCAGTAACCTGTAACTTCTTGAAAAGGAAAACAATGAAAACAAAGAAGCAAGAAAAATAAAATGGCATCATTCCTCATTTTCTACATGTGAAAACAGCCGAATGGCACTGCAGAAGCAAGCCACCCACAGTCAGCATACACATAGACCAATGCACTCAGGAAAGAAGCCCTTGTACACATTATTGAATAAACATTAAATGTTCATTTTTATTAGTATATTATTTCAGCAGTTACTCTTACGGATGATAATGAGTTTTAATTGTGGTTTATGATTATTAATAGAATATCAAGAGTTAACAGTTACTCTTACGGGTGATAATGGGTTTTAATTGTGATTTATGGCTATTAATAGAATTGCTTATAAATAAAAAGTTATATTACTTGTAAGGATCACATAGAATTGAGAATAAAGTCTCTTTCCATAAAATTATTCTTTTCTCCACAAGTTCATAGTTTGCAGCCAACAATTTTTTTTTTTTTCACAAATTGGTATCAGAGCCGATGGGGAGTGTAATTAATAATGTGCCGCTGCCCCGATTAACGAAGGTGAACTACGAGAATTGGAGCATCCAAATGAAAGCTCTTCTCGGTTTTGTGGATTGTTGGGAGGTGGTTCAAGAAGGTTTCGAAGAACTAGAATCTACCGCAGGATATACGGCGGCTCAAAATAAGGCGTTGAAAGAAATGCGATCAAAAGATAAGACGGCATTGTACATGCTGTTCCGAACTGTTGATGAGTCGGGCTTTGAGAAGATTGCGAGTGCGAAAACTTCAAAAGAAGCGTGGGACATCTTGGAGACTGCATACAAAGGAGCCGACCGAGTTAAACAAATTCGCCTTCAAACTCTTCGCAGTGAGTTGGAAGGCATGAAGATGAAGGAGTCAGAAGGTGTGTCCGATTACATCACGTGTGTTCAAACTGTGGTGAATCAACTCAACCGAGACGGAGAAAAGTTGTCCGATGCGCGGGTCGTGGAGAAGATTCTGAGGTCGTTAACCGACAGTTTCGAGAATGTGGTATGTGCCATAGAAGAGTCAAAGGATCTAGCAACGTTCACGGTCGACGAGCTTGCTGGTTCCCTTATGGCACATGAATATCGTAAGAAGAAGAAGAAGGAGGAGACACTTGAGCAGGCACTTCAAACCAACGCATCGATCAATGACAAAAAGATACTCTATTCTCAAAACTTTCGAGGTAAATGGCGTGGCCGTGGTGAACGAGGAAATAGTCGCGGTGGGAAAAGCCGCGGTCAAGAAGGGTATCATGAAGAGAAGGGGCAATCAAACCAACAGAATTGGCGTGGAAGAGGACGCGGTCGTGGAAGAGGTGGTCGGTCAAATTATTCCAACATCGAGTGCTACAAGTGTGGCAAATATGGTCACTATGCAAAGGATTGCAATTCCGATAAGTGTTACAATTGTGGAAAGGTGGGGCATTTTGCAAAAGAATGTCGAGTCGAGAAAAAGGTGGAAGAGACAACCAACCTAGCCACGGAAGATGAGGTGAAAGAAGGTTTTCTCTTAATGGCATATAACAAAGTCAACACCGACAACGACACGGTGTGGTACCTCGACACGGCTGCAAGTAACCATATGTGTGGGCACAAGCATTATTTCAATAAGATGTGAAAGGTTGAAGTTGTATCTGTATCGTTTGGAGATGCCTCGAAGGTTGAGGTGAAAGGCCAAGGTACGATTTATTATTTACAAAAGGATGGTTTAGTTGGGTCAATCCAAGATGTGTATTACGTACCAGACCTCAAGAGTAACATTTTAAGTATGGGGCAACTCATGGAGAAAGGTTATTCGGTTTTTATGAAAGACCGGATATTACCTATTGAAAGACAAGCAAGGGCGTTCAGTCGCTCAAGTTGAAATGGGGAGAAATCGGATGTACAAACTGAATTTGAGAAGTGTACGAGAAAAATGTTTGCAAGTCAACATAGAAGACAAGGCGTCACTGTGGCATCTCCGTTTTGGTCACCTACATCATGAAGGCCTAAACAAGTTGGCAAAGAAGAACATGGTGCACGGACTACCGGACATGGAATACGAGGGAAAATTTTGTGAAGAATGTGTGCTCGGAAAGCATGCGAGAATGTCGTTTCAAAAGAAGGCAGAATATTGGGCTAAGCAACCTCTCGAGTTGATTTATTTCGACATATATGGACCAATCACCCCCGAATCTTTCAACGGCAAAAGGTATTTCATTTCCTTTATTGATGATTTCTCACGAAAAACTTGGGTTTATTTTCTGAAAGAAAAATCTGAGGCGTTCGAGGTGTTCAAAAAATTCAAAGTGCTGGTGGAAAAAGCAACCGGTAGACACATTAAATCTGTACGATCCGATAGAGGTGGCGAGTACACTTTGACGGTTTTCATGGAGTATTGTGAGGAGTAAGGCATAAGGCGATTTTTAACCGCACCATACTCTCCACAGCAAAACGGTGTGGCCGAGAGGAAGAACCGGACCATTCTCGACATGGTTCGGTCAATGCTCAAGAGCAAGAAAATGCCGAAGGAATTTTGGGCGGAAGCCGTGCAATGCGCCGTCTATGTTCAAAATCGGTGTCCACATGCGAAGTTGTATGATCAAACACCACAAGAGGCATGGAGTGGACAAAAACCAACAGTCTCTCATCTCAAAGTATTCGGCAGTTTGGCCTACGCACACGTGCCGGATCAGCGAAGAACAAAGCTCGAAGACAAAAGCAAAAGATATATTTTTATTGGGTATGATGAAAAAACAAAAGGATACAAGCTATTTGACCTAATAAGCAAGAAGATTCTAGTGAGCCGTGATGTACGAGTTCATGAAGCAAATGAGTGGGACTGGAATAAAGCAACAGAGGATATCATCAAAGTTGGAGAATCATCAACTCCTATATCAACAACCATACCGGAAAATTCTGAAACTATTGATGATGAAGATGAACCGCGACAACCCAAAATGCGAAGTTTACAAAACTTGTATGATTCGACAAATGAGGTACACCTTGTATGTCTTTTGGTGGATTCTGAGAATATAAGTTTTGAACAGGCGGTGCGAGACAAGAAGTGGCAAACTGCCATGGACGAGGAGATTAAAGCAATAGATCACAACAACACATGGGAGTTAGCAGAATTGCCGAAAGGAACTCAGCCCATTGGTGTCAAGTGGGTGTTTAAGAGAAAGATGAATGCTCAAGGGGAGATAGAACGGTACAAGGCGAGACTTGTAGCAAAGGGATACAAGCAAAAGGCGGGAATCGACTATAACGAGGTGTTTGCTCCCGTTGCAAGAATGGAGACAATCAGATTGCTCATTTCACAAGCGGCTCAATTCAAATGGCCGATATTACAAATAGATGTCAAGTCGGCATTCCTGAATGGTGTGCTTGAAGAAGAAGTTTATATCGAACAACCACCCGGGTACATGAAAATCGGAGAAGAAAAGAAGGTGTTGAAATTGAAGAAGGCACTTTACGGGTTGAAGCAAGCACCGCGGGCGTGGAATACTCGTATCGACACATACTTCAAGGAAAACGGGTTCGAGCAATGTCCCTATGAACATGCCCTTTATGTGAAGAAGAGTGGAGGTAATATGTTATTTGTTGCTCTTTATGTTGATAACCTCATTTGTATGGGGAATAATAATGAAATGATACAAAAGTTTAAGATCACAATGACACGGGAATTCGAGATGACAGATTTGGGCTTGATGAAGTTTTTCCTTGGTTTGGAGGTAAGACAAGGAAAGATGGGTATCTTTGTATCCCAGGAGGCATATACAAAGGAGATTTTGAAGAAGTACAAGATGGAGTCTTGCAATCCGGTTTCAACACCAATGGAACCGGGTGCAAAACTCTCTAAGTTTGATGGAGGAGAACGAGTCGACGCAACCAAATACCGGAGTTTAGTGGGAAGCCTTCGCTATCTCACATGCACAAGACCGGACCTTGCATTAAGTGTCAGCATTATAAGTCGGTTCATGGAGGAGCCAGTTTATTCACATTGGAAGGCGTTGAAACGAATCCTACGGTACATCCAAGGAACAGTGTCACTTGGGTTATTTTATACAAATGCGGCAGATTACAAGTTGGTCGGGTACTCCAACAGCAATTGGTGTGGAGACTTGGACGATCGGAAAAGCACATCGGGTTATGTGTTTTTTATGGGTGACACGGCATTTACCTGGCTTTCAAAGAAGCAACCGATCGTGACACTCTCGACATGTGAAGCTGAATATGTGGCAGCATCTTTGTGTGTATGTCATGCGATATGGCTCAGAAATTTGTTGGGCAAGTTGGAGCAACAACAACTCGGTGCGACTGTGATACGAATTGACAACAAATCAGCAATTGAGTTGAGCAAGAACCCGGTGAATCATGAGAGAAGCAAGCATATTGACGTTCACTTTCACTTCATCCGAGATCAAGTAAAGGAAGGAAGTGTGGAATTAGTGCACGCGGCAAGTTGGGACCAAGTCGCAGATATCTTCATGAAACCACTACCAATGATACTTCTCGACAACTGCAAAAGATTGATCGGCATGAAAGATGGCAGAAGCATTTAAGTTTATGGAGGAGTCTTATTGAATAAACATTAAATGTTCATTTTTATTAGTAAATTATTTCAGCAGTTACTCTTACGGGTGATAATGGGTTTTAATTGTGGTTTATGACTATTAATAGAATATCAAGAGTCAGCAGTTACTCTTACGGGTAATAATGAGTTTTAATTGTGATTTATGGCTATTAATAGAATTACTTATAAATAAAAAGTTGTATTACTTGTAAGGATCACACAGAATTGAGAATAAAGCCTCTCTCCATAAAATTATTCTTTTCTCCACAAGTTCATAGTTTGCAGCCAACATTTTTTTTTTCCACACACATTTCCAGAATTTATTTACAGTTTCAAAAGTACATGGAAGACAAACCTTAATATGATTGAAAGACTCAAATTCAGGTTTTGTTTTAAAACTTCTGCTAACTTCCATCAATAAAATAATGTCTCCAGCAATGCCAATTGAATCAATGGTCAAGGTATTTTCAAGTTGTTCCAGATTCTCAACACAATAAAACATCTAAGACAAAGAAGAAAAGCTTAGGACATCCAAGACAAAGAAAAGCTCAAAACGTCTGAGAATAAGAGCATGCATAGTTAATTAACATGTACAGATAATTCACATCAATTTGATATACAATCACTTTCCTCAATAGTCTTATGAGAATAGCTTAGACCATACAGAAGTACACATACCACAGAATAAGCATTAAGACTACACATTAAGCTTACATGTGTAAAATGAATAAGAATGTAGAGCCCAAAGTGCCAAAAAGGTTGCTGGTGTAACTGGCCACAAGGATCTGGAAATAGTTGTGCTAGAGTCTTCACAACACAAAATATTAGCATTAGGCACTGGGATCCTTTTCTCCATCAATAGCTTCACAGAAACCGGAAACAAGTTTATCACCCTATGTCACAATCAATAAAGTTATCAATATTATGATATGAAAATCAAATATTATGGAAGAACATGGCATGATTAGAGAAAAGCCATCCATAACCAATAATATTTAAACAGTTAGTCATTCAATTATAAGTAAAACTTGAAGAAAATGATGCTGAGGATTAAACCATTGAAGCTAAAGAATCAGGATGGTCTTCTAGTAAGCATTCCAGAAGTTCAAGGCAAAGCTACAAAAGAAATTTACTTGTTAACGCCAAACAAAAGCTTACCCAGGGAATTTCCTGAAAACATATGGATAGACTAGGATTAAATTGGCAGTGTAAACATCCTACCTTTCTGTAATGCTGCCCTAAAGACTGTATCTGCAGGTTCAGTAAGTAAGAGCTGGCAAGAGCTTTTACATCACTGCAAGTGACTGTACCACCACTTTTCCTCTTCATCAGCGCAAAACAACCAACAAGTGCACCGCGTAGAGCTCTCCAATCTACCTGATTAAAGCATGATATATCCAAATAATTTTACTGCAGTGCAACAAATAATAAAATAAACATTAGGGGAAAAAAATAAAAAGAGGTAAGAATGCAAACTTAATAATTTTTTATTTTGTAATCAGATTAAAAGAATGAGTTCAACAGTGTAAACTGGATCTTGCAGGTCTGGGAATAGGCAAGAAAAATGTAAAAACACATGGGAACAGATAGATTCTGAATAAATTAAATAAGGCAAAATTCCAGCATTGGACATCATAGGTACTTGCTTTATGCATCCTTATGCTATGAAAGCAGTACCAAACATGAATGCTTCTTTGATGATAAACCCTGGCATGGCAGTAAAAGATAAAAAAAAAAAAGTTAACAGATTAGCATTAGCATGACAATAGTGTTTAACACAGGTGTCCCAAAAAAGAACAAGCCTAAGCCAAGTATGAAACCATCAAAATCTCAAAATGGAAGAACTATTCTCACCTTCAACATGCAATCTCTCACAAACATATGGTGGATCCTAGCTTAGCATTCCAATTTTGTTCTTCTAAATAAGTGTGGATTAACATCATAGAAGGCTATGAAACAGAACAAGTATTCAATATAAATAAAAGAGGAGACAACATAAGTT
The DNA here is from genome assembly GCA_037832385.1 of Rhizophora apiculata. Classification (NCBI taxonomy): domain Eukaryota; kingdom Viridiplantae; phylum Streptophyta; class Magnoliopsida; order Malpighiales; family Rhizophoraceae; genus Rhizophora; species Rhizophora apiculata. The sequence continues at coordinate 6,537,377 of CM075429.1, read as the reverse complement.
TGTCACCCTTTCTTTTATGACTTGAATAATGTCCTCAATACATGATTAGAAAATTAGAACAAATGAAAGTAAAGGGTGTGAAAAAGTGAAGACAGTCAATAAAGTTGCAAACACAAGAAAAACAATATATGCATATTTGGAAAGTCTTCACCGAAGCCTCTCCCATGTGGGCTATATAGTGCTCAACAATGAAGACATACTTACCAATCGTTGTGTGAAGAATGTTATCAAGCTATGTACAGTAGCATCATTGAGGGGCTTTGACGAAAGACAAGCAAGCACTTCTCCAAGCAGAAGAATGCCTGAAGAAGAAAACAGTTCAAGAGCTTTTCCCACCATTTAACAAACTAGAATTTCCAATTCACATTGTTGAATAAAATTGCACATAATAAGTAATAATTACCTCTTGCACGAATAATGTTGTCAGTTGTAGTCAAATACATCTCCATCTGTCTAACCTAGTTTCAAAGCATTGCAACAATGAGTTCACACAAAAAATGAATCAAAATTAGAGAAGGAGAGAGAGACAGGGAGGTACCAGCAATCCAATAGTTACTACATTATTCATCAAGAGAGAGACAACTGCATCCCGACTGGCTGCCTGTAATCCAATTCATGCATGGAGGATACAATCAAACTTCTCAAAAACTAAATTACTCAAACCAGTCTGAGATTTGCATCACATAAATACATGTATGCTATCACAATTATACACCCAAAAATAGTATATGCACATTTTCACTCACAGCTCTTTCCTTTAGCACAATTAAAATAAAAGTTCCAAATCCAATAAAAAAATCAAATTATCAATTGAAAGTGACCCATCAGAATCCACATGGTAATTGGCTATATGCTCTAAATTCAACAAAATTACCCAGTTTGCAGCTACAAATTCATAGCTTATTGTCACAGGATGAGTTTGAGGACACTCTAAACCCGTGCGGCACTAGACAACTTCAGGGGAGAGTTGCTAGTAAGCCTAAAGAGAGAGAGAATAAAGACTAGAGAGGCTTTAGAAGTATGCTTTACTTCAAGAATGGAGTGTGTACAAATGAGGGTTAGGAGGTCCCCTTTTATACATGTTTTGGATAAGGTATAACCGTTAGATCACTCTTTAATCTAATAGTGGATATTACATCCTTTCATCTTCCTATTTAATACATGGTAAGTTCCAATGTGTGTCCCTTCCCGAGGAGGCGTCTACATTCGATGAATTGCCCTTTTCTAAGAGGTGTCTAGATTAGTGTGTTAGAACCTCCGATAGATAGGGTATGAACTTGTTTGCTCGTGACATTCTCCCCCACTTAATTCAACGACATCTTCGTCGTTGCTTTATCTTTATAGCACTGGATTTCATTAGGGAATTGCCATAGTGTGTCCTCCCGTTCCCAACTGGCCTTCTCGTGAGGATGTCCCTTCCATTTTACCAAGTACTCCGTATAATTGGGTACACCCCTTTTTTGGATCCTTCGATCCGCAAGAATGCTCTCCACTTCCTTGTTAAAGGTGGAAGTAACGGCCATTGGTGCTCGTTTGGACTTATTTCTCTCAGGGTCTTCCATATCTTCATGGTATGGCTTAAGGAAACTCACATGGAAGACAGGATGAATTTTAAGGGTAGGCGGTAATTATACCTGATAGGAGACTTTTCCAATGTGTTTTATGATCGAAAAGAGGCCTTCGTATCGTCAAATTAGTCCTTTGTGGACCTTGCAGTGGGACTTGAATTGTTGTGGGAGTAGTCGGATGAGCACTTTGTCTCCTTCTTGGTACTCAATGTGCCTCCGTTTGTGATCTACCCATTTCTTCATCTTCCGAGTGGCTTTATCTAGGTGAACGCAGGTGATATCAGCTTGCTCATGCCATTCCTTGGCGATTTGATGCGCCATGGGGCTCTTACCATTGTATGTGGAGGCGATGGCATGTGGTGTCATGAGCTGTTGGCCAATGACAATCTCGAAGGGGCTTCTACCCATAGCTTCACTCCTTTAGAGATTGTAGGAAAATTGAGCCATATCAAGCAACTTGGCCTAATCCTGTTGATGGGCACTTACATAGTGCCTCAAATATAGCTCCAATAGTCCATTGATTCACTCGATTTGACCATCACTTTGGGGATGGAAACTGGTGGAGAAGTTGAGGTCGGTTCCCAAGAGTTTGAAAAGTTCTGTCCAGAACCTTTCGGTGAAGCGTGGGTCTCGATCGCTTATAATATCGCACGGTACTCCCCAAAGTTTGATGATATGTTTGAGGAAAGCACGGGCAGCTTCCTCAACGATGCAGTCCCGAGAAACTGGAACGAAGGTGGCATACTTGCTGAATCAATCTACAATCACCATAATGCTCCTATAACCTTCAAACTTGGGTAGTGCCATGATGAAGTCCATGGATAAGCTTTGCCATGGTCTTTCAGCAATTGGTAGGGGTTCCAAAAGACCTGCAGGGTGGTGTAGATCAACCTTGTCTTGCTGGCAAACAAGACACGTCTAAACGTATGCTTCCACATCGTCCCGCATTTGTGGCCAGTAGTAGGAGGATTGAAGGAGGGCAAGAGTGCATGCAACACCAGGATGTTCTGCCCACCGAGAATCATGACACTCCTTGATGATCTCCCTCCTCAAATTGCCATGTCGTGGGACCATGATTCGGTTGCCGACAGTCAGAAGTAGTCCATTATCTTCCCAAAACCATCGAATCTTGCCTTCACGGGCTAGTTTGACAAGGTTTTGTGTTGTGGGATCTTTGTCTATGCCTTCCTTGATGCAGGTGATGAGAAGGTTCTCAGGTTGGCTGAGAGTTAACGAACTAAGCTCCGCTTTCCTGCTAAGTGCGTCGACTATCACATTAGCTTTACCTGGCTTGTACTTCAGCTGGTAGTCGAACTCGGCAAAGAAATCTTACCATCGAGCTTGCTTTGGACTTAACTTCTTTTGAGTTTGGAAGTAAGTTGTAGCCACGTTGTCGGTTAGAATGGAGAAGTGTGAGCCAAGTAAGTAATGCCGCCATGTCCGTAGGTAGTGGACAATGGCTGTCATCTCCTTCTCTTGTACAGTGTAGCGTCACTCCGTATCGTTTAACTTCCGGCTTTCAAAGGCAATGAGATGGTTGTCCTGCATAAGAACACCTCCAATGGCAAAGTCAGAAGCATCAGTGTGTACCTTGAAGGCTTTGCTTGGATGCGGAAGGCTGAGGACAAGCTCCTCGGAGATGGTTTTCTTCAAATCATCGAAGGCATGTTGACATTGTTTTGTCCATCTCCATGCACGATCCTTCTTTAATAGGTCGGTCAAGGGTGTTGTCCTTACTAAGTACCCTTTTATGAACCGACGGTAGTAGTTGGCTAGTCCGAGGAAGGATCTTAGTTTCGGAATTTTGGTTGGTGGCTCCTAGTCCATGATGGCTTTTACCTTTGCTAGATCCATCTTAAGCTGTCCATCCCGAATGCGGTGGCCAAGGAACTCTACTTTTGGTGTGGCGAATGAGCACTTTTCTCTCTTAACATAGAGTTTATTGTCACGTAGTACTTGGAAGACTTGTTGTAAGTGCTGCAAGTGCTCGTTGAGTGTCTTGCTATACACTACAATGTCATCTAAGTATACTACCACGAATTGATCGAGGAAGGGATGGAATAACTTATTCATGAGTGTGCAAAAGGTTGCCGGTGCATTGGTGAGACCGAAAGGCATAACCAAGAATTCAAAAGAGCCATACCTTGTTACGCATGCTGTCTTAGATTCATCTCCGGTTGCAATGCATACTTGGTAGTATCCCTAGCGTAGGTCTAGCTTTGAGAACCATCGTGCATTACCAAGCTGGTAGAAGAGCTCTGAGATCAATGGTATCGGATACTTATTCTTTATGGTGACCTTGTTCAATGCTCGGTAGTCGATACACATGCAGAGACTTCCATCTTTCTTTTTCTGGAAGAGCACTGGGGCACCATAAGGAGACTTTGAAGGTTGGATGTAGCCCGAATCCAACAAGTCATGGAGTTGTTTACGCAACTCCTGCAACTCAGGTGGTGCCATACAGTAAGGTGCCAAGGCAGGGGGCTTGGCATTCGGCTCCAACTCAATTGCATGATCCACCTCACGCCTAGGTGGGAGTTTCTTTGGCAGCTCTTATGGCATGACATCCCTAAATTCTTTCAGGACTTGTGCCACTTCATTAGGTAGGGCAACCTTGGGGTTGACATCCTCATTGTTGAGTTCACGGATGGTAGCAAGGTAGCTTGGGTCAGATTTCATACCTCGCTTGAATTGTAATGCGGATAGGGCATGATTCTCCATTCGTCGAGCACGTTCTACAGGTATGGTGCAAGCCTTTCCTCCTTCCAATATTCCGAGTGAGTTAGAAGCTGGGAATAAGAAGGCGTGTACCTTATCGAAGAACTCTATGCCCAATACCACTTGGAAATCGTCCATGGGGACTACAGAGTAGTTGATGCTTCCTTTCCATGCACCGAGAGTTGTGGGAGCACTTTTAGCAATGCCGGCAATTGGTTTTGCTGGTGAGTTCACTGCTTTAAGGGTTCCGCCTTTACTTGTTAGCTTGAGGCCAAGCCGCTTGGCCTCCTCTATGGAAATGAAGTTATGGGAAGCTCCGGTGTCTAACATGGCTCTAGATTGCTTCCCATTGATGGCGATTTGAACATATAGTAGTCCCTTATGGTCAACATGTGGCTGTGCGCTTTTCCCCTTCATGGTTGCCAGGATTCGAAGTGATCCCATCTCGGTTTGACTTTGCTCGTCTTGTGAAGAATCATCTTCAAATTGGCTCATGATGGCATTGAGGGTCTTGCGCTTGGGGCAATCCTTCATCCAATGGGAACCATTGCAAATAAAACATGGAGTTTTTGGTTTAGGAGAATCGATCTTACCTCGATCATGCTTTTCACCATATGACAAGGTTTTGGCCTTTCCTTTATCCTTGGACCCTTGCTCCTTGCGTCCGAATTTGTCTCTCCCACTTTTACCTTGGTTGGATCGTTTTTCTTTGGAATGAGTGTTGTATTCTATGAGAGATTCAGCAGCGGCAATGGCTTCATCCAAGCTTTGCACATTACGCCTCTCAAGTTCAACTCTAGACCAATCTTTCAATCCATCCATGAAGTAAAAGAGAGAATTCTTGTCAGACATGTCCTCAATCTCGAGGATAAGGGTGGTGAACGCCTTGATGTAGTCACGGATGGTCCCTCCTTGCTTCAATCGTCGGAGACGACCTCGAGCTTCCTTATCAGCGTTGCTTGGGCAGAAGTGCTTCTTCAACTCTTGCTTGAAGTCTTCCCAAGTGTCAATTGAGCAAATACCTTTGCCAATTTCACCATGCTTGCGGTGCCACCATAGTTGAGCAGCATCTCGTAGGAACGTGGGGGCAGTGCAAATCCTTGTTGCATCATCTCGCACGAACTTGGCTTCAAAGTATTGTTCCAAGCCGAAGAGGAAGTTCTCAACTTCCATAGCATTATGAGTGCCATTGTAGGTAGCCGGTTTGGGCACTTCGATTGTGCCAAAGTTGATGGTGCCAGTGGAGCATGACCCATTAACAATGGTTTGCTTGTGCTCATCCTAATTGGCACGAACATCATCTACCTCGCATCTAAGCTCTCGTAATTCAACCTCAGTAAAGGAATGATTACTACATACCTCTCGTCGGATGTCGTCGAGATCATACTTGAAGGATTGACTAATCTCCCAAAGGGTGGATTTTACCACGTGGGTGACTTCTTCGAATTTCGTCTCTATGTTGTCAATTCGGGCAGACTGCTCCTCAATGATCGGTTCTATCTTTGAGAAGTTCTTCTCCAATTCTGCAACATGAGACTCCAAGGCCTCCATTAGAGCGGTCTTGGATTTACCGCTCCTTGTGATGTAGGTGCGCTGTTCCTCTCGTCCATGTCTTTGCTCCTCCACACGAACTTCACTGTCAGAAGCCATCTTTGATGCTTAATGGTAGCGCAACCACGCTCTGATACCAACTGTCACGAGGTCATTACTTTCTCCCCAAAAGGCACCCTTCCACTGTCATGGGGTCATTACTTTCTCCCCAACTGTCACGAGGTCATTACTTTCTCCCCAAAAGGCACCCTTCCACTGTCATGGGGTCATTACTTTCTCCCCAAAAGACAGCTTATTGTCATGGGGTCATTACTTTCTCCCCAAAAGGCAGCTTATTGGGGTGTGCAGCACACCTACTTATATGGCCCAAGATCCCCCTTTTCCTTAACAATGTGGGAGTGGCAGGACAGGCAACCCGTTACATTCTCCCACACCGAATTCATCGACGTCCTCGTCAATATTCTTGGACACGCACCGAGCCGGTGAAACTGGGGTTCTCGGCATTCCACGCCAAGTCAAGGTTCCATGGCGGGAAGGGTAGGCTCTGATACCACTGTCATAGGGTCATTACTTTCTCCCCAAAAAACAGCTTATTGGAGTGTGCAGCACACCTATTTATATGGCCTAAGCTCTCTCTTTTCCTTAATAATGTGGGAGTGGTAGGACAAGCAACCCGTTACATTATGCTACCAATTTAGGAAATTATAAACCTAAAGAAGGAAACTTTCTTACAAAGATTCCAACTTTATCGAAAATTGTGGGCTTTAAAGGAAGTGGGGGTTGAACCTGCTGAGCTAGGGAGCGAGACGAGTCGACGTACGATTCAATGGGCTCAGTCAACTAACTCGGTTGTGCGATCGCCTTGTAATTATGTGAAAACTTTCAGGGTTTTAGAAGCTTTTAGAGGTCAAGCAGAGATGGGTTTAGTAAAAGCCCTGAACCTCAGTCGGCTCTGTATTTGGAACGAGTGTCACGTATGGAAAGTTGTGTTTTTGCAAAAACATCTCCAAATTATTAGTTATTTATTATTTTGTGATAAAACTCTTTTTTTTTTTCCTTATTTTTTTTTTAAACAGAATCCTAATCCCTTTTTATTGTTTATAAAATTTTTAAATTTTATAATAATATTTTTATTTTAAAAAAAATATCATGTCACACAAAATATAACAAATAAATTTTATCATTATATTACATTATATAATTTAATGATAAAATAATATAAAAAATTAATTTATATAAACAAATAATATTAATAATTAATTTTTTTATTAAAAAATAATATAAAAGATATACATATTTTTTTTAAAAAAAATTTCTTTTTCATATTTTTTTTTATTGAGTTTTTTTTAATGATAATCTTATTATTTTTTTAGAATATAAAATATGTTTTAATTTTTGAAAATTTTTGTTAAGAATCATTATTAAAAGTATAAAATATTTATATTATAGAAATTTTAGAATTAAGAGTTAAAATTAAATAAAAATTAATTATTTATTTTGTAGATTATAATGAAATAATTTATTATTGTAAAAAACTAATATTATACAATTTGAACGAAAATCTTACAAAATAAAAGGTTAAATGGAATTTGGGCCATTCAAGTCGCACTTCTACGAAACTTGCGTATTTCATGTACATGAAGAAACAGACTGCTGATGTAATTGATCACAGGATAGGCCCGAATGAGAGAGGGACGTACAGAGACAACAATAAAGAGATGGACGAGCTGCAACTTGATCTCCCAAAAACAGATGAGGTTTTACCATTTCTGAACATCACAATACGATTGCAAACACAATTTTGTAACATCAAAAGAGTACATTCTTCATTTCAAACTGTCAGCCACTTCTGTTTCCCCATCACAGGAAGCTTCATCTAGCATGTCAAGGAATCCTTTCTTGACAGTCGGCATTCAAACGAAGGCTGCAAGTAGATGCTGCATCAAACTTTGTCCACAACTCCCTTTTCAGAGTGTTCTCACCAGGACGCTTCCCTGTGGCCATGGCACTTGCAAGTTCCTTCCACACAGGGGTTTCTACTTGAGTCATTCTGCTACTCACATCATCTGTCAAAAAAGTGGAACTTCGATCATATTGATGTTTATATTACTTCAGTTAACCGAGCAAGTGGTGCAAACAGAAAGATGAATACCTGGGTTACAGGAATTCCTAACTTGAAAGCAACTAATACCAGGTTGAACATTGTGCACTTCTGGTGAATTTATCATCGTTTGCTGATTCAAGGCAGGAGGCTTTATTGACAAATGATTGCAGGAAGGAAGTTGTTGTGACTTATCATCAGTCGCATCTAACAGAACACAACTTTTAGGAGATGAAAATGACCAATTTGACGATGCCTCCAAGTCTTTATTACCATTTCTGGATTTATAGGCCATATTTATCTCTAAGAGCTCTGGATACTTCAAAGCCAGATCTTCAGAGCCCTCACTCCCAGAAGATTCAGAAATTTTTGAAAATTTTCCAACAGTAAATGGGGTTGACTTCCAAATTCTGTCATTACCTTCATGAGAAGAGTTAGCAATATGTTCAAGCAAGACACATGATTTTGGAGGGGACATCTTTAATAACGGAGTCATAACAAGCACAGATTGGTCTCCTTTTGAGAACATAGGAGTAGAAACATCCCCAAGCCCAGTTTTAGTTTCAGACAAAACAGAATCAGAAGGCTTACTTAAGGTTGCCTCATTCCTCAGAATTGTTGAAAGTGATGGTAGCTCAACAGTGTGTTCTGTTGCAAGCCTTTCAAAAACTGACCTCAGCAAGTTAGGGCATTTGGATGATAACATCTTCATTATTGGAAGAGGTGTGAGCAGAAAAAGTTGCCTACCTCTCTCAATATTACCATCAGCTCACCAGGATACAAGAGGGGAAGGAGAGATCAACGAGACCATTTTGGTTTCTTCTGGACTGCCAATTTAAATTTTATCTTTTTCGCTGACAGGAGAAACAGAATTACCTTCCAAAGACTGTCCCCACTGGTTCTCTCAGGTTCCACGGAAAGGCTGGACAGGACCTTCTGAAATCTGGCTGCAAAAATAATTTACATGAAGCTTCACATCACTATTGCAGTAGAGAGTGGGCAATTAAAAGGTGGAGCTGAAATTTTCTAGAAGGACTGACCTTCAAAGAAGAAAGCATATTAAACAAGATGTGCATAAAAGACTCAGTTTCTTTTCTCCCCTCTTTGCTTGTTGCCTTCAATTTGAATAATTCTGCAACAAGTTCATCTATCTATTGAACAATACATGATTAAGACAAAATCAAAGAAAATATTGACAGAGGACAATAATTTCCAAACCATGTGCACAAAGAAAGCATGTAAACACACACATGTATTCATGCAGACTGGACATGAGAGGATGGCAAAAACTTCTAAAGCTTTAAATAATAAAAACCCAGGTAACAAGATCTACAAAAAGCATTAAAACAGCGGCCAACATACAATCCATTGATAATTGTTTCACCGTTGTAGAACCATCTATTTCCAACAAACAACTTACCGCAACCCATGTAGACGAAGGTACAAGAATTTCCTCATTCAAGCACACGAATGTAATCACAACTAATTAAAGCTGCTGTATTTAATTTAGAACACCTCAAATTCCTCCTTTTTACTTTCCTCTAATAAGGTCCCATATCTTGGAATCATGAAATAACCTCCTATGTGACCTTGTTATTACACCAAGTATCACCCTTCAAAATGGTAATCTTAATGCACGAGCCTCACATATCATACGTTCTGGGAAAAGGGCACCCATAAACCACAAATGTAACAAGACAAAATGAAACAACGTTCCTCCAATTCCAATCAAGGTTTCCAATTTAAAAGCTTTTCAGTCATGTAACTACCTGTAATTCTCACCAATTTGAAAGCAAAACCCCAAAAAGAGAGAGAACAAACCCGAAAGAAAAAAACAAGATGCGTACTTTATACTTATCTACTTTCAATTTACACGGTTAAAACACATGAAACAGTTGGAATTCATTACAATCAAAACAACACGTGCATGCATCATTCCTGTACAAAGCAAAAAAGAAAAATGCAGTACGAAAGTTGTCTTTCTATAACTTTCTCTGGAACCAAATAGAATCACAAAGTAACTAAACGAAATTAAGGAAAAAAAAAAAACAAAAATCAAAAATCACGCAAAACAAATTAATAATTCGTACATAAGTAATCATGAAAATTGTTAGTCTTTCTATTACTTTCTCAGTAGCCAAATTCAGAAAAAAAAAAAAAAAAAAAGACCCAAAAAAAAGAAGAAAAATCCAAAATCACCAAAAAAATTAATAATTCGATCACAAACAACGACGCGTGTGCCATAACTGCATGTACGAAACTGCGAACGATTGGTGCACATCGATGGATAGAAGGTGACCTGGTACGCAGAAGACGAGAGATCGGACTGGAGCAGCAAAAGCCGATCGAGAAACGCATCTTCTCTTTCTTCTTCTTGATCCGTATCGGTCCGTTGATTACCGGTCTCCTCGCCGGAAACCGCCGGCTTCTTCTTCTTCTTCGCCTTCACAGACTTCGAGAAATTCCCTTCTCCGGTCTTGATATTGCAGTTGCTATTTGGTATGTCTCTCAGCGGTTTTCTCCCCGATCTCACTTTCCCTTCGTTTCTCGGCATTTTCTCGTTCGCCAAACACACTCTGACCCACTCGGTGCGCGCGAGAGAGCGTTGTGTTTGGATTTTGAATATCTGGAGAGGCGGGGACTGCCTCCGGGCTTGTTTGGTTCGCATTCTTTTCTCTCCGGATCGACTCTTACCCGACTTTAATCTCGGAAGACCGCGAGACTTGATTCGGTCCGAGTAATTATAATAATGTAATATTGGGTAATTTCATATATATTTTTTAAATTTATATTAAAAAATTTGAATTTAAATAAAATAAAATATAATTTATTAAATAAACTAAACAGTTTGATATTATTATTATTATTATTATTAGGAGGTAAAGAATTATATTTTTTAATAATAATAAAGAATATAATTAAAAAATTTTTAAATTAAATGTATTATTATTTATTAATATTTTTTTTTAATGAAAATTTTACTTAATCTAATAGTTTACAATTCTGGTGAAATTATATTTTTATTTGTATTTCAACTCTCGTTTGGGACTCGTAATAAGTTTTCTTTCTTTTTACATAGGTCCCAAAATTCTCATTTAAGTTATTCTTTTTCTGTGAAGTGTAACCAAGAAATGGAAGAGAAACTCCCATTGTACTTGGCCACATTATCTATAAAAGAATGAAGGAAAAGTACCTAAATTTTGTTGCACAATTGGGGGAATATGGTTTGATTTATATTCGAGTATTAGGTGAAGAAGATAATCCTTCTTCTCTAATTAGACGTGGATAAAAGTCTACATTCTTAACCAATGACAAAAGTATGGCTAAAGAAAGGTCTATATTTATTTAAACATTATTTAAGTCTTAACCAATGACAAAAGTATGGCTAAGGAAAGGTCTATATTTATTTAAACATTGTTTAAGTCTGCATTCCATGCTCTATCTCCATTTTAGAGCCAACTACCCTTTGTTTTGAAATTCATTGCACAACAAAATACAAGTATGTTGTCTTATTCTTCTTTTTCTTCTTCTTCTTCATCAATATTTCTTACTTTCCCCAAACTGACAATACTTAAATTCTGGAACATGGATAACTGGGAAGAGTGGATGATTATTATAATGATAATTACGATGGCACTACCAAACCTCTTTGTATTATTATAATGTCATCCCTTCTCTTTTTGGAAATTTGGGACTGCTCATGGTTAAAGGCATTGCCAGATTATATTCTACAAAGTAAAATGCTTCATACACTCAAAATTAGAAGAAGCAATCTTATGGAAGAATGTTGTAACAAGGAGAAGGGAGAAGATTGGTCCAAAATCTCTCTAATGTCAATGTGACATTTTTCTCATAAAATATAATGATAGTTATCTTATATATTAATTTTTTTATTCTATTTTTCTCTTGTTTGTGTAACTTTTTATCTATTCTCTTGTCTAGTATAACAAAAATAAGTAAAATATCTTCGTTACTTTATATAAGAAATTCTAAATTAATTCAAAATTAATTAATTTTGATATTAACAATTTGCAATGCAATTTGGTGGACGAGTGACTACTAAATGTCTTAAAAAAATAAATACAAGGAAAAGAGTAACAATTATTATAAACAAGAGGAAGGCAAACATATAAAATACTAACAATTATTATAAACAAAGATTTGAATTTTTATTTAGACATATAATAAGATAAAATCTACTTTTAATTTTGTATGATTATATAAGTGGTTGGTGACTTCTTGTGTAACAATTTAGTGTAACAATTCAACTTATTATGTTATATATCTACTGTAATATTTAGATTTGTACTTATCAATTTTTCTGAAAAGAAAAATTATAGACAACACTTCAAGAAGAAAGCAAACCAGCTAATACTATTATTATTAAAAACCTAAATGGTAAACCCTAAACTTTTCTTAATGCTCTATCTCCCTCTAATGCTGAAAACTTTCAAGACCTAATGGCTTTATTAGACCAAGAAACCTCCACAAAAATCCTTCATCAGGTCCAAAAGTCTCCTCCAATTCCTCTCCCCTAAAACAAAATAGATAATCCCAATTTTCCATTATTTTTCTCATTAATTAATAACTAACATAATTTTCCCCTTGATTTTTTTTAGGTGGAATTCTATTTCAATGACATCACTTACCCAGAGATGATTTCTTGAGGAAGACAGTCTCTTAGAGTAAAGATGATAGTATCCTTCACTACCTTAATCAATTCTTATTTGCATACAATGGGGTATGGTATGGGTGCTTTTATGGCCATTGTATTAATGTTGACACAAATGGGTTTTATGAATTATGGTTATTGAACTCTACTTTTGAATGTTTAAGTGGTTAGCTTGGCTCTCAATTTTTCGTTCTCTAAGAATCAAAGGTTATCTAAGGTTGGGTAAAATCTGATGTAATGATATTCTTGTTCATATGTTGAAATCAGTAGCAAAGATTATATGAAAATCTAGTTTTCTCAAAATTTCTAATGATGGTACAACATCTGAATTTTTTAAAAATGTTAATTCACACTTAAATATAGTTATATTTTGTGTATTGAGATATTATTTAGAAATTATTTTGATTAAATTTGCTCCTTTAGTTAGTTGGACTTATGTAAAGTGAATATGTTGTTTTGGTTCTTTTTTCCTTTTCTTTTCCCCTTTTTTTCCTTTCCTTTTTGGCTATGAATGGAAGAAAGTGGCTAAGGCTAAGGAGCTTTCAAAGCCTAAAGAAGTTCTAAAGCAAGTGGATGCAAGGACAATTACAGTCATACCTTTTGAGTATGACATTGAGATTCAAAATGTTGAGTCCTTCTTTGCCAAGTTTGGCAAGGTGCATTGTCTTCAAGCTCTTGTGTGATCCATATGCATTTATGCTATTTGTTTGTGGACATTAGCATACTATTTTTATAGATGAATGGTCATAGCAATGATATGGAAGTTTGTTAATCCTACAATTTAAATTAATCTTGAGAAATCATTAGTTCTACTGTTTTGGGTTTGGTTAAGTAATTCTACGGTCATAATATCAATACACATTGATTTGGAATGTGTTTAACTTTTTTGTTTATATTAAATGCCTTACAGGTTAACAGTGTGAATTTACCTTGTCAAGTGATAAACAAATCTTTTTTTCACGACACCACATTGACTGAGTTTTCTACATTCAAAGAAACTATAGAGATCTTGAAGAAAACTTTGGTTTATGTTGGTGTAAGTTTAGGGTTAAAATCCAAGTAAGTCATGGCCTTTAATTTTATCCTTTTTGGTATTCATATTGGTTTTGTCCTTTCTTGATTGTTTATGATAGATTTCTGACAAATGTTTTTCTTTCCCCAATATTGCTGTTATTCTCTCCTATATATGTACTTGAATGAGTGATAAACATGTAGGGATCTTCTAAATAGGTTTAATAGTTAATAAGAGAAACCAATTTTTTTGTCAACTAAGTAATAGTGATATATAAATGAGAAGATCATGGATTGGAGTTATGGGTTACATATTTTAAAATTTTTCCCTTGGAATGTAAAAGGAATATGAGTATAGTGATATTTATGTATTTGTAAATCATTATCTTGCCACTGCTACATTTGTATGTATCATTCAAAATTAGTCTTTACTATTAACTACCTAAAAAAAGAAGGAAAATAGAAAGTTAAAAAAATCAATTTGTTACAAGCATTTAGAATAATAATTGTATTAATATTTTCTCTATTGTTCCCACAACGTTGTATGGGTTGTAATTGTTGTCAATCAGATTTAAGTGTGCAAGTAGAAGTGACTTATATCTCAGGAATTATAGGATAAGACTAACATGTCAAATAACCTCGTAAAGTGATCTCCTTGGAAAGAACTTGCAGAGAGAGTTTAGCATTGCTTAAGTCTTAGTGTGACAGGGTTGTATATGGATAATAAGTTCATAAGAAGTTAAATCTACAAATCCGTAAGCCTGTCCTAAGACTAAGTCCAAGAGCGATTCCAGAGGAGCAGAATAATTCCCGGGTTATGGATAGACAAGGAGTCCGGAAGAAGGGAAGGTTACGGAATTTTAACTTAGCATTTCCAGAAGATAGGCAATTATGGGGGCAGTTTCTTCTGTACACTTTTAACTATTCATGGACAATCTTGGCTGTTCATTCAAGCATTCAAAGGATGAGATTTCAGTAGAAAGAAAAGAGCAAGAAAATTAAATTAAGAAGGAGGATAATGTTGAATCTTGAATGGAACAGTAATATGAAGCCATATGGAGGACCAAGAAAGGAAGTTTGCCGCAGTTACAGTAAACCCTATTAGGGTTTCCATAGAGGGCAGTATATAAACCAAGACTTATCTCTTTTGAAAGGGTGCGTGTGAGACAACCTAGTGAAGACATTCTGTGAAGCTTAGAGAGAACTCAACGAATTTTCAGATTTCTTCAAGAGAGGTTAGAGAGTGTTTTGGTGATCTACCAAGTGGTAGTGAAGCAGTTTATTCAAATTAAGCAGAGGCAAGACAAGTTAGAAGAAGGGTAGACATAGTAAGTGACACTTTTTGTATTGTGATTGTTTTGTATTTGTAATAGTGAAAGGAGTAGAAGATTAAGATATCCATTGTAACTTGTTGTTCCTACAACCTTGTATGGGTTGTAATTGTTGTCAACTAGGTTTATGTGTGCAAAAAAGTAAAGCCACATGGAAGGGCAAAGAGGTAAAACTACACAGAAGGGCAAGAACATAAAATCGCCGCGTAAACCCTATTAGGGTTTCATGGAGTAGAGTATATAATGGTCTTGGAAGACAAAGAATAGGGTATGTCGGCAATATTGAGCATTTAGCAAAACTTAGACAACCAACCAACCAAAGAGAATACCAAACCCTACACGGAAGAACACCACTGGCAAGGACGAAGAGAGTAAACAGTGCAGCCAACGGACGAATCGAGTGAACAGTAACCTCGTGAACGTCGTGAACAGTAACCTCGTCGGAAGAAGAAGAGAAACTCGACGGCCAACAAACAGTACACGGCAAAACGAAGAGAAGCACGGCCAAAATCAGATTTAGGGGCTGAACAAAGAACAAAGGTGGACGGCTGAAGCAATTGAGCAACCGTCGACGGGAAGGAGAGAGAAATAGACGGTCGGAAAAACAGAGAAACGGGTCGACGGGAGAGAAAACCGGTTACGGCTAGACGGGGCTGGACGGTAGGACGAAGAAAAGCAGACCGGCAGAAGAAGAAACCAGACGGCCATAGAAGAGAGAGAGATACCGACGACAACAAAGAACAACCATCGAGAGAGAAAGAGGAGACGACCGGAACAGAGGAGTCGATACGGCCAAAATCAAATCCAACTGGACAGTGAGAGAGATCCAACTGAACGAAGAGAGAGAAACCACCGGCAGAATCGAAGACGGATGAAGAGAGAGAAATCCGGTGAAGAGAGAGAAATCTGGTGAGAAGAGAGAGAAATTCGACTAGGCAGCAAGAGAGAGAGAAACGGACAGGCGAGCCATGAGACAGTGAGATCGTGGGGCAAGGAGACGGGTAAGACCGTGAGACGGTAAAAGCAGGAGTTGTGTGATACAACTTAGAGAAAAACTTCAGCGAAGCATTGAACTCAACGTATTTCCAGACTTCTTCAAGAGAGGTTATAGAGTGTTGCAGTAAACTTCTAAGCGGCTGTGGAGCAACCTTTCAATTCAACAGAGGCAAGACAAGTTAGAAGAAGGGTAGACACAGTAAGTGACACTCTTTGTATTGTATTTACTTAGTAATTGCAATAGTGAAAGGAGCAGAGAATTAAAGACATCCATTGTAACCTGAATTCTCAAGTATAGTGGATAGTCTCGGTAAGGGAGAGTCCCTACCACCGTGGATGTATGTCACATTGACGGAACCACGTAAATCTCGTGTGTCCTTAATTTGCTTTACGTTCTATGCTTTGAATTGAGTTGTGAATGCAGTTAAAGTATCAGCCAACCCATAACCTAACGAAGACTTAAACAAGAACATTCGTATTGTCTGCTAGGTAAGGTGTCTGAAAGGTGACTTTGGGGACTATTGTGATTAGTAGGTAGCAATAGATCTACCTTAGTCGAGTCTGAGAAAGAGGTTGCTTTTAAGAAGAGGTTGAAGTTGTTCACTTACCTACGAATTGCGAATTGTGGTGATACTGATTCACCCCCCTCTCAGTATCACAAACTAGTAGATCCTAGGGAGAAGTTGGGAACTTCAATTGGTATCAGAACACAGGTTCACCAGTTTGAAACTTAACAGCTTGGTGTACTACTTTGAAGGGATTTAGAAATTTGACTTATTTAGCATACTGAGAAATGGAAGCCGGTACCAGCACTAGCACCACTTACAGCAAGAAGGTTCCAATCTTCAACGGAACCAACTATCATATGTGGAGAGCAAGAATGCAAGTGGTATTTGCAACCATGGACATGAACGTGGTGAAATGCGTACAGGAGGGTTCTGTGGCTCCGGAAGAAGGTAAAGACCTAACCCCAGAGGAGTTAAAGTAGTTTGAGATAAATGGGAAGGCCTCAAATGTCATCATTTCAGCATTGATAGATGCTGAGTATGCTAAAGTTATGGACTGCAAATCTGCCAAGAAGATATGGGATAGATTGCAGAAAGTCTATGAAGGTGATGGCAGAATGAAGGAGGCTAAGCTTCAAGTGTTCAAGGAGAGATATGAATCTCTCAGAATGCAGAAGAATGAGACAGTTCAAGAGTTCTTCACCAGGGTTATTGACGCTGTAAACGACCTGAGAAGTCATGGGAAGAACAAGAAGGACTCATCGATTGTGAAGAAAATTCTGAGAATTCTGCCTGAGAGGTTTGCTTCAAAGGTGGCAGCCATAGAGGAGAGTAGAGATCTCAACTCTATGTCTCTGCATGATCTTTAGTGCAATCTCATTGCATATGAGATGAGAATAAAGTCGACTGAGAGCTCCTCAACGTTAAAGGTATCAAAGAAGGCAACTTTCAAAGCTATGAAACACTTGAAGATAAAAGAAAAAGAAGAATCATCTAGTGAGGATAATGATGATGATGAGGAAGAAAGTGAAGGTGAAGTATTGGCTTACTTCACAAGGAAATTCAAAAAGGGGTCTAAGAAAGGAAAAGGACAGTTGTCCTTGAGATGTTATTGATGTGGGCAAACTGGACACTTTGCTTCTCAGTGCAAAGTGAAACTTGATGATGAAGATGAGGATGGTGACAATGAGCAGAATTCAAGATGGCGAAGATCATCATTCAAATCAAAGAAGTCCAATAAGAAGATTGCCAACCCACAGAGGAAGACGAGAGGCTCATTCAAGAGTTATGTGAGTCGGACAAAAGAAGCTGATGAGGAGGAAGATGAAGACTCATCAGATAAGTATGTCTTTATGGCATCAGCACAAAGTGGTAACTCAACCTCTGAAGAGGAAGAGGAAGAGGAAGTTGATGAAGAAGAGCCAGATCTTGAAGCTGAGCTAGAAGCAGCTTCAAAGGAGATAATCAGAAGGGGCAGAACCATAAGAAGGTTAAAGGCCCATATAAAACAAATTGAAGCAAAGTCTGAGGAAGCTGAAAGTCAAAATGGTGAAATAAGGGCTGAGCATATTGATTTAAAGAGAAGATTTGAGGAACAGATCAAAATATGTGAAGACCTTACAGTAGAGCTTAGCTCAAGGGCTTCAAAAATTGAAGAAATGGAGAAAGAGTTGCTGAAACTTCAGCAACAACTCAAAAGCAGCAAAGAGAACTTACAGAAGCTTGAAATGATAGGAGAAACAAGTTCTGGAAAAGGAGAGAAGAATGTAGAGAAAGTGCAGCAATTTGAGGCTACATTGGCTAAAGAAAATGAAAATGTGCCACAAAAGTTGAAAGAGAAGGTTGTAACTCAGAAGAAGATAACTGAGAATAAAGAAGATTTGAAGAAGCAACCTAGGGTGGCAAACAAGAAGGAAGAAAAGAAAGTCAGGCAGCAGAGGGCTATGGTTGAACAGGAGAAGGAGAAGGAGAAGAAGGTGATTGAAATGGAAGTCACACAACAAGCGATGAACAGAAGAAGACAAGCAGTGATCAGACCCAAGAAAAGGCAGTTTCAAGGTCATTGCCTTTATTGTGGAGTTTGGGGTTATAAAGTGAGTAACTACTGGTGGAGAAGGCCAGTATATGTCTCCAACTTGAGAAGATACGATGCTGCATATAGGGGGAGACAACACAGAATTCAGAAGAGAACACCTGTCGTGAGTTCTTGCACATACTATAAAAGGCAAGGACACGCTGACAAGGATTGTTGGTGGAAGCCCAAACCAGTGGTCTTAAAGAACAAGTTTGCTATATTGGCAGACTTGGAACAGTGTGAAAGGTGTGGGCAGGATGGCATAATGCCAAGAGATGCATGACACTTCTCCCTGAGCAAGAGAAGGCACTAAATGGCACAATGAAAACAAGAAGTGCAGTCAAAGTTGAGAAAAAGGAGAAAGTTATCTTCCAACCAGTTCAAAAGAAAGAATATAAAGCTAAAAGGGAGGTGGCCAATATAGCTGAAATTGCACTCAAAGCTGACTTCAAGGATAAGCAGTGGATTCTTGATAGTGGATGCACTTCGCACATGACGGGAGATAAGAGTAAATTATCAAAGCTAAACAAATCAAGAGAAGGCAGAGTCAAGTTTGGCAATGATGATTCACTCAACATCAATGATCGGGGGTCAGTAAAGATTGGAAGAGGAAAGCTGAAAGATGTTTTGCACGTTGAAGGACTCAAATATAATTTAGCATCTGTCAGTCAGTTATGCAACGGAGACCATAAGGTAATATTCACAAAAACAGGTTGCCAGGTAAAGAGTAAAGAAGGCAATACTGTTACGGCTGGGAAGAGAATAGCTGGAAATTTATATGTGATTGATGAAGACAAGATAAGTAGCTGTTTACTCACCAAAGAAGAAGAAAATCAACTATGGCATAGGAGGCTGGGACACTTATCACAGAAGAACATGAGAAAGCTGACCACTACTTATGTAATCAGAGATATTCCTGACCTCAGGAGAGAGAGAGAGAGTATGTTTGCTCAGCATGCTCTAAAGGAAAACATGTCAGAAAGTAGTATAAGACCAAAGAGTTCAGTTTTGAGGCAGTGCTTGACATTGTGCATACTGATTTGTGTGGGCCGATGAGAACAAAAGGATTGAAAGGTGATAGGTACTTCGTCTTGTTTGTTGATGATTATTCCAGAAGGACCTACATCATGCACCTCAAACACAAGTCATAAGTTTTGAATTGCTTCAAGAGATACAGAAGATTGGCTGAAAATGAGAGTGGAAAGAAGATCAAAGTATTGAGGTTAGATCAAGGCACTGAATTCATAAATGGAGCTTTTGAAGATTACCTTGAGAAGCATGGAATTCACCATCAGATGGCAGCAGTAAGAACACCTTAACAGAATGGGGTGGTAGAGAGGAAGAACAGAGCTGTGGTTGAAATGGCAAGAACTCTACTGCTGGAATCCAAGCTTCACACAAGATTTTGGACAGAAGCAACATTTATAGCCGTGCACCTACTGAATAGAGTTCTACTAAGGCCCAATACTGATAAGACTCCATATGAGCTATGGAGTAGGAAGAAGACAACAGCCAAGTATCTCAGAGTCTTTGGCAGCCCATGCTTTATGAAGAACAAGGAGCAAAACTTGGGAAAATTCAACGCTAGGTCTGATGAAAGCATCTTTGTGGGATACTCAGCAAAGACAAAAGGTTACAGAGTTTTCCTACATAAACTGGGAAAAGTAATCACTACCAGTGATGTGAGAATAAATGAGAACTGGAAAATAATATAGAATGGAGAAGCTGAGGACAATGAAGAAGCTGACTTCAATGTAGATGAAGAATCAGACCAACCTGAAGAAAAGGAACAAGAAGTAAGTTTAGACTCGGAGAAGAGTGAGTCTGAAGATGAAGAAAGAGATCCTCTTGCAACTAAGACGGTGCAAGGAAGAAGGACAAAGAAAACATGGACCAATGCTCATCAAGGAGATCAGATCATAGGTGACCCATCAACAGGAGTTACAACAAGAAGAAGAATGGTGGGAGCTACTACTCTACTCTCACAAGTTGAACCTAAATCTGTTGAAGAGGCTATTCAAGACCATGCCTGAGTCAAAGCTATCAATGAGGAGCTGGATCAAATTGAGAAGAATGATACATGGAAGCTGGTTCCAAGACCCACTAATAAATTGTCATAGGAACAAAGTGGGTGTTTAGGAATAAACACAATGAAGATGGCAAGGTGGTAAGGAACAAGGCCAGGCTGGTTTGCAAAGGTTACACTCAAAGAGAAGAGGTAGATGTTGATGAAACTTTTGCACCAATAGCAAGGTTAGAAACTATCAGAATGTTCTTAGTTTTAGCAGCACACAAGAGGTATAAAGTCTATCAGATGGATGTGAAATTCGCCTTTCTGAATGGGCTCCTGAAAGAAAAAGTGTATATTGAACAACCCGATGGAGTACAAATCAGTGAGGATGAGACACAAGTGTGCAAGCTGAAGAAAGCCTTGTATGGTCTTAAGCAAGCTCCAAGAGCATGGTATAATAGGCTGGATGCATACTTGAGAAGGTTAAACTTCAGAAGAGGAATGGTTGATAATAACCTGTATGTGTTTAATTCAAAGAAAGGTCAGCTAATAACCATAGTATATGTAGATAACATCATCTTTGAAGGGGATCACTCTGAACTATGCCAAGATTTTGCACAAAAGATGAGTGAAGAATTTGAGATGTCATTGATTGGATAAATGACGTACTTTCTTGGATTACAGATAAAGCAGTGTAAAGAAGGTATCTTTATTTCTCAGACGAAATATGCCAAAGAAATGCTGAAAAGGTTTGGCATGGAGGATAGTAGATCTGTCAGTACCCCTATGACAGTGGGCTACAAGTTAACAAAAGATCAGGAGGGAAGGAGTACAAGCCCTACAGAGTACAGGAAGATGATAGGGAGCCTTCTGTACCTTACGGCATCAAGGCCTGATCTTATGCAAGCTGTGTGCGCTGCCAGCAGATTCCAAGCTGATCCTAAAGAGTCTCATGTGTTGGTAGTGAAAGGAATCCTAAGGTACCTCAAAAGAACACTGAAAATGGGCTTGTGGTATCTAACCATGGATTTTATTAAACTACAAGTATACACTGATGCAGACTGGGTAGGAAGTATAGATGATAGAAAATCAACTAGCGGCTGCAGCTTCTACTTGGGTTCAAAGTGTGTTGCATGGTTAAGTAGAAAGTAAAACAGTGTTGCTTTGAGCATAGCTGAGGCTGAGTATATGGCTACTTGGGCAGCATGTACACAGGTGATATGGATGCTAAGACAATTAGCAGATTTGGGTGTTGAAGTGAAATTACCAGTGAGTATACTTTGTGATAATCAAAGTGCTATTGATCTCAGCAAGAATCCGGTTCAACATTCGAGAAGCAAGCATATTGACATCCGGTATCACTTCATCAAAGATCAAGTGGAACAGGGTACAATTCAGTTGGAGTATGTTGGCACTAGAGATCAAATTTCAGATATTCTAACTAAACCTCTGTCCACAGAGCTGTTTGAAAAGCACAGATTGAGTCTATCTGTGCAAATGCCTCCTCAAGCCTGAAGTTCAGGTAAATCCTCCATTTTCACTTTGCGAGTTTTTCAAATTTGTAATTGGTTGGCAAAGGGGGAGAGAAGCAACAGTGCAAGGGGAGCTGTTAAGAAAGGGGAGTGCATATTTAGGGGGAGTTGAAACTGCTGTATAGTGGCTTTTATTATAAGTGTTGCCAACAATTACAAAGGGGGAGATTGTTGTTCCCACAGCCTTGTATGGGTTGTAATTGTTGTCAACTAGGTTTACGTGTACAATAAAGTAAAGCCACATGGAAGGGCAAAGAGCTATTAGGGCAAAGTAAAACTACATAGAAGGGCAAGAACGTAAAACTGCCGCGTAAACCCTATTAGGGTTTCATGGAGTAGAGTATATAATGGTCTTGGAAGACAAAGAACAGGGTGTATCGGCAATATTGAGCATTCAGCAAAACTTAGACAACCGACCAACCAAAGAGAATACCAAACCCTACATGGAGGAACACCATTGGTAAGGACGAAGAGAGTAAACAGTGCAGCCGACGGACGAATCGAGTGAACAGTAGCGTCGTGAACAGTACCTCATCGGAAGAAGAAGAGAAACCCAACGGCCGATGAACAGTACACAGCAAAATGAAGAGTAGCACGGCCAAAATCAGATTTGGGGGCTGAACAAAGAACAAAGGTGGACAGCTGAAGCAATTGAGCAGCCGTCGACGGGAAGGAGAGAGAAACAGACGGTCGGAAAAACAGAGAAACGAGTCGATGGGAGAGAAAACTGGTTACGGCTAGAGGGGGCTGGACGACAGGACGAAGAAAAGTAGACTGGCGGAAGAAGAAACCAGACAGCCATAGAAGAGAGAGAGATACCGACAGCAACAAAGAACAACCGTTGAGAGAGAAAGAGGAGACGACCGGAACAGAGGAGTCGATACGGCCAAAATCAGATCCAACTGGACAGTGAGAGAGATCTAGCTGAACGAAGAGAGAGAAACCACTAGTAGAATCGAAGACGGACGAAGAGAGAGAAATCCGGTGAAGAGAGAGAAATCCAGCGAGAAGAGAGAGAAATCTTACTGGACAGCAAGAGAGAGAGAAACGGACAGGTGAGCAGCAAGAACAAAAGGGTTGAAAGGTGAGAGGTACTTCGTCTTGTTTGTTGATGATTATTCCAGAAGGACCTGCATCATACACCTTAAACACAAGTTAGAAGTTCTAAATTGTTTTAAGAGATACAGAAGATTGGCTGAAAATGAGAGTGGAAAGAAGATCAAAGTATTGAGGTCAGATTAAGGCACTGAATTCACAAATGGAGCTTTTGAAGATTATCTTGAGAAGCATGGAATTCACCATCAGATGGCAGTAGCAAGAACACCTCAACAGAATGGGGTGGTAGAGAGGAAGAACAGAGCTGTGGTTGAAATGGCAAGAACTCTGCTGCTAGAATCCAAACTTTACATAAGTTTTTGGACAGAAGCAACATTTACAACCGTGCACCTACTGAATAAAGTTTTATGAAGGCCCAATACTGATAAGACTCCATATGAGCTATGGAGTAGGAAGAAGACAACAGCCAATTATCTCTGAATCTTTAGTAGCCTATGTTTTGTGAAGAACAAGGAGCAAAGTTTGGGAAAATTTCATGCTAGGTTAGATGAAGGCATCTTTGTGGTATACTCAGCAAAGACAAAAGGTTACAAAGTTTTCCTGCATAAACTGGGAAAAGTGGTCACTTTTAGTGATGTGATAATAGATGAAAATTGGAAAGCAATGCAAAATGAAGACATTGAGGATAGTAAAAAAGATGACTTCAAGATAGATGAAGAATTAGACCAACATGAAGAAAAGGGGAAGGAAGTAAGTTCAGACTCAGAGAAAAGTGGGTATGAAGATAAAGAAAGAGATCCTTTTGCAACTAAGACTGTGCAAAAGTGAAAGACAAAGAAAACTTGGTTCAGTGCTCATCAAGGAAATCAGATCATAGGTGACCCATCAGTAAGAGTTACAACAAGAAGAAGAATTGTGGGAGCCATTGCTTTACTCTCACAAGTTAATCCTAAATGTGTTAAAGAGGCTGCACAAGACAAAGCCTGGGTCAAAGCTATCAATGAGGAGTTGGATCAAATCAAGAAGAATGATACATGGGAGCTGGTTCCAAGACCCACTAACAAGAATGTCATAGGGACAAAATGAGTGTTTAGAAATAAACACAATGAAGATGGTAAGGTGGTGAGGAACAAAGTTAGGCTAGTTTGCAAAGGCTACACTCAGATAGAAGGAGTAGATGTTGATGAAACTTTTACACCAGTAGTAAGGCTGGAAACTATTAGAATGTTCTTAGCTTTGACAACACATAAGAGGTATAAAGTTTATTAGATGGATGTGAAATCAACCTTTTTGAATGGGCTCATGAAAGAAGAAGTGTATATTGAACAACCCAATGGAATACAAATAAGTGAGGATAAGACACACATGTGCAAGCTGAAGAAAGCCTTGTATGGCCTTAAACAAGCCCTAAGAGCATGGTATAGTAGGCTGGATGCGTATTTGAGAAGGTTGAACTTCAGAAGAGGAACAATTGATAATAACCTATATGTGTTCAACTCAGAGAAAGGCCAACTAATAACCATAGTATATGTAGATGACATCATCTTTGGAGGGGATCACTTTGAGCTATGCCAAGAATTTGCACAGAAGATGAGTGAGGAATTTAAGATGTCATTGATTGGAGAAATGACTTACTTTCTTGGATTATAGATAAAACAGTGTGAAGAAGGTATTTTTATTTCTTAGACAAAATATGCCAAAGAGATGCTGAAAAAGTTTGACATCGAGGATAGCATACCTGTCAGTACCCCTATGATAGTGGGCTGCAAGTTAACAAAAGATCAGGAAGGAAGGAGTACAAGCCCTACAGAATACAGGAAGATGATAGGGAGCCTTCTATACCTTACAACATCAAGGCTTGATCTCATGCAAGCTGTGTGCATTACCATCAGATTCCAAGCTAATCCTGAGGAATCTCATGTGTTGGCAGTGAAAAGAATCCTAAGATACCTCAAAGGGATATTGGAAATGGGTTTGTGGTATCCTACCATGGATTCTGTAAAACTATAAGCATACACTGATGCAGACTAAGTAGGAAGTACAGATGACAGAAAATCAACTAGCGGCTGCAGCTTCTACTTAGGTTCAAAGTGTGTTGCATGGTTAAGTAGAAAGCAAAATAGTGTTGCTTTGAGCACAGCTGAGGTTGAGTATATGGCTGCTTGTGCAGCATGTACTCAGGTGATATGGATGCAAAGACAATTGGCAAATTTGGGTGTTGAAGTGAAGTTACTAGTGAGTGTACTTTGTGATAATCAAAGTGCAATTGATCTCAGCAAGAATCCAATTCAACATTCAAGGAGCAAGTATATTGACATCCGGTATCACTTTATCAAGGATCAAGTGGCAGAGGGCACAATTTAGTTGGAGTATATTGGCATTAAAGATCAAATCTCAGATATTCTAACTAAACTTCTGTCCACAGAGCTATTTGAAAAGCACAAAATGAGTCTGTCTATGCAAATGCCTCCTCAAGCCTGAAGTTTAGATGAATCCTCCATCTCTACTTTGCGAGTTTTTCAGATTTGTAATTGGTTGGCAAAGGGGGAGAGAAGCAACAGTGCAGGGGGAGCTGTGAAGGAAGGGGGAGTGCATATTTAGGGGGAGTTGTAATCCATCTGCTTCTGGATTATTACTCTAAGAAGATTGTGAAGGACTACTGCATAATGGCTTTTGTTGTGAGTGTTGCCAACAATTACAAAGGAGGAGATTGTTGTTCCCACAGCCTTGTATGGGTTGTAATTGTTGTCAACCAGATTTAAGTGTGCAAGCAAAAGTGGCTCATATCTCAAGAATTATAGGATAAGACTAGCATGTCAAATAAACTCGTAAAGTGATCTCCTGGGAGTGAACTTGTAGAGGGAGTTTAGCATTGCTTAAGTCTTAGTGTGACAGTGTGACAGGGTTGTATACGGATAATAAGTTCATAAGAAGTTAAATCTGCAAGTCCATAAGCCTGTCCTAAGACTAAGTCCAAGAGCGATTCCGAAGGAGCGGAATAATTTCGAGGTTACGGATAGACAAGGAGTCTGGAAGAAGGGAAGGTTATGGAATTTTAACTTAGCATTTCCGAAAGATGGGCTGTTACGGGGACAATTTCTTCTGTACATTTTTAACTGTTCATAGACAATCCTGGCCGTTCATTCAAGCATTCAAAGGATGAGATTTCAGTAGAAAGAAAAGAGCAAGAAAAATAAATTAAGAAGGAGGATAATGCTGAATCTTGAATGGAATAGTAGTATGAAGCCACATGGAGGAGCAAGAAAGGAAGTCCACCGCAGCTACAGTAAACCCTACTAGGGTTTCCATAGAGGGCATTATATAAACCAAGACTTATCTCTTTTGAAAGGGTGCATGTGAGACAACCTAGTGAAGACAGTCTGTGAAGCTTAGAGAGAACTCAACGAATTTCTAGATTTCTTCAAGAGAAGTTAGAGAGTGTTTTGGTGATTGTTGTTCCCACAACCTTGTATAGGTTATAATTGTTGTCAATTAGGTTTAAGTGTGCAAGAACGTAAAAGCCACATGAAAAGGGCAAGACAGTAAATTCACCACGAGTAAGCCCTATTGGGATTTCATGGAGGAGTATATAAAGGCCATTGGAAGACAACAAAAAGAGTCAGATTGGCTATTAAGAAAAACAGACAGAAAACCTACGCACACCACCAGCAAGAGAGAGAAACCTGTGAGAAAGGCACACCACCGGCACACCAGCAGTCGGCAACTGAGCAGATCGGTACACTACCGGCACACCAGCAGTCGGTAATTGAGCAGGTCGGCACACCAGCAGTCGGCAGTTGAGTAGATTGGCACACCACCAGCACACCAGCAGTCGGCAGCTGAGCAGGTCGACACACCACCGGCAGATGGTGTGACAGATCCGACAGGCGGTAAGACAGATCTGGCAGACGGTGATAGATCCAGCTGGGATAGAAACAGATCTGGCGACGGCAGAAGGAGATTCGGCTAGGACGATGACAGATCCGGCTGGGACAGAAAGGGATCCGGCGACGGCAGAAGGAGATCCGGTTGGGACGGTGAGAGATCTAGCAGAAGGAGATCCGGTCGATGGTGAGAGATCGAGCAGAACAGGGGTCCGGTCGACGGTAACAGATCCGGCAGAATAGGGGCTGGAAAAAAAAAAAACGTGAGGCGAGCTATGAGACAAGGAGACGGGTGAGACCGTAAGACGGTGAAAGCAGGAGCTATGTGAGACAACCTAGAGAAGGAATTCGGCGAAGTATCGGAAAGAATTCAACGTATTTCCAGATTTCTTCAAGAGAGGTTAAAGAGCGTTGTTGTGAACTTCTAAGCGGCAGTGGAGCAACCTTTCAATTCAACAAAGGCAAGACAAGTTAGAAGAAGTGTAGACACAGTAAGTGACACTCTTTGTATTGTACTTGCTTAGTATTTGTAATTGTGAAAGGAGCAGAGAATTAAGACATCCATTGTAACTGGAATTCTCAAGTATTGTGGATGATTTCGGTAAGGGAGAGTCCCTACCACCGTGGATGTACGTCACATTGACGGAATCATGTAAATCTCGTGTGTCCTTAATTTACTTTACATTTTGTGTCTTGAATTGAGTTGTGAACGCAGCTAAAGTATCAGCCAACCCATAGCCTAACGAAGGCCTAAACAAGAACATCCGAATTGTCCATTAGGCAAGGTGTTTGAAAGGTGACTTTGGGAACTATTGTGATTAGTAGGTAGCAATAGATCTACCTTAGTTGAGTCTGAGAAAGAATTCACTTTTAAGAAGAGGTTGAAGTTGTTCACTTACCTGTGAATTGCGAATTATGGTGATACTGATTCACCCTCCTTTCAGTATCACAAACTAGTAGATCCTAGGGAGAAGTTGGGAACTTCAGTAATCTACCAAATGGCAATGAAGCAGCCTATTCAAATCAAATAGATGCAAGACAAGTTAGAAGAAGGGTAGACATAGTAAGTGACACTCTTTGTATTGTGATTGTTTTGTATTTGTAATAGTGAAAGGAGTAGAAGATTAAGGCATCCATTGTAACTACATTGTAATGATAAGAGATACCATACTGGTATTCTCAAGTATAGTGGATTGTCTCGATAGAGCAAGAATTCCTACCACCGTGGAGTAGGTCACATTGGTCGAACCACGTAAATCTCTTGTGTCCTTGTTTTGAATTTACATTCTGTATTTTGAATTGAATTGTGAACAAAGCTAAAAAATCATCAAACTCATAACCTAAAAGAAGACCTAATCAAGAACAATCAATCTGTTTAATAGGCAAGGTGTCTGAAAGGTAACTTTAGGGACTATTGTGATTAGTGGGTAACAATAGATTTACCTTAGTTAAATATGAGAAAGAGTTCATTTCTGAGAAGAGTTTGAAGTTGTTCACCCACCTGCATATTGACAAGTGCTAAAGTATTAAAGAAGTAGAGTACTTTGGCTTAAATTATCAGAGTTTTTCAAAAGGGTGATACTGATTCACCCCCCTCAGTATCACATACTAGTAGATCCTAGGGTGAAGTTGGAAACTTCATTCTCCTTTTTTGGCTATCTTAGGAAATAATTTGACTTTGAGAGAGAAAAGGTCCATTTACCTTTTATGTAGATGTTTTCTCTTCTACTTTGGGTATGCTTTCAGGGAACATTTGTACGTGTAGACTTCTTCAGTGTATTTCAAGAGGTAAACCATCGGACAAATGATCCACATGTTTGCAACATTGTAGAATTTTTAGAGGCAATAGGTAAGCTAAAAGTAGACGTATAAAGTCTATATCTTTGGTTTTTGAAAGTTTAAAATGGTATACATATTTTATCTTCTTATGGGAGAAAAATAATTGAAAGGACATGGTATTACGCGCAGGCCTCGGGGAGTGGGTATGAGGCACAAAAGCAATATAAACATTAAAATTATTAAAGCATAAATTCTTGCTACAAGGTGTATGTCCAATTAAGCAATATGCTTATGACTTATTGGAAAACATCACTGACTACAAATGAAAAAATTACAAGTAACTCTATATCGAACTAGTAGTTTAGTAGAACTTTGTAACTTTAAGCACTTCATATTTTCATTGTTTCTTGAAGAACTCATACCTCATCCCCTGCCTTCCTTTCTTAGGGATTTCCGATGCATTGGAGATCACATTTCAAAGTGTTGTCTCATTTTGCAAGATTCCATTCTTTATTATCTTACACCATTCATCCTTGATTTTTCATAAGTAACAACATCAATTGGTCATGGAAAATGAATCCTTTTCTGGTTTAATAAAGGAACTTTTACATTCAATTTTTTACCATTTAAGGTTTCATATCCAATGCCATTCAAGCTTCTTAGTGATGAAGTAAAGGGTTGGTTAGACATCACATACTTGTTCCCATTTGGAAACCTTCATATCTTGAGAGGAAGTAAGGTAAATATGCACTTCATTTACACTTGATTTAACTCTCATGGTCGTACATTGTTTAGTTGGGAAAGGTATGATATAATGTGCATGAAAAGGTAAGACAATTTTTGCCTTGAAAGGATTAACTAAAATCCTCCCACTTGCTTCGTCTACCAAAGAGGCATGAGCAATGTCTTTCTTTAGTGTAGGGCACAATATTTGTTCTGCAAAAGAAAACTATACCTAGGCAAAAACTACTCTCAACCATTGCCATAGGAAGCAAGGTTGAAGAGGTAAATAAGTAATCAAGTTTATGAATCTATCTGCCTAAAGACACACTGTCAACATTGCAATACCTTTGTAAATATTTCTCTCTAAACTTTACAAGCAATTGATAAATTCATAGCTTCAAATTAAATTAAGGTTGGGAATGAAATAAAACTCATAGAAGGGGAATGGCAAATGATATGGAGTTCAAGGGTAATTTTGGATTTATATTAGCATCTGTTTTCTTGTTTATCCACTGAAAGAAATTCAATAGACTTGGAAACATCATTTCCTAAGGACAAATGTATTCTTTTTGGTTTTGATTTGACAAATGTTGACCTATTCTATGTTAATACTTATCCTTGTAATGGGTTGAAAATGGAACTTTTCCATGTTACGGGAAAAGATGGATAGTTGGATTGAGAATACTGCTAATGATCTTATGGGTAAACAGGTATCAAAATTAAAGATGATCTCAGTTTACAAATGCTTTGAGGGCTAATGATCTAATGATCTAATTTACAAAATTAAAAAGGATCCAATTTATATCTCTATTTAAGTAGACTAATGATCTAATTAACCAGTTGGCTTCTCCTTACACCTAATCGACTATTTTAGATTATGAGAAAGGACAATTGAAGTTTTTGGTCGATATCTTGCTTGGACTTAGATTCTCCCTAGCTAGAACATTTATGTAAATTTTTCACTAACCTTTAGAAGTTTATCAACAAAAACCAAGGTGGTTAGTGTTCCCATGTATTCTTATTACCTATACTTAACATAGATTAACTTAAGGTAGCAAATCTAGTGCCAACAAATACAAAGTTACAATAGACATTGTTCACCAATGGATATGTTATAGATATAATGATGACAAAATTAGAATAAGCTGGGGGCACAAAGGTATCAATTTCGTGCATACATGTACATATGGTACAAAGCAGAGATCTTAAGGTATTATAATTTAGTTGAATCACTTTCATTGCATAAAAGCATATCCAAACAGTTTAATTATTGCATTTTCATTAAAGAAAAGGCTAATTGGAAAATCCATAAAAGGCAACAACACTGTTGAGTTAATTACAAATAATGGAAAGCTTTTGGACTTCAAGGAAAATGTTGTCAAAGATGAAAAAACATGTCTGAAGATCTTATAGAAACTTCTGTGAAGAAGGAAACTTATAAAAGTAGACATGAGGTCTTGCAAGAAGTTATTAATGTGGAAATAGTCATAAAAAAATGTAGGAGAAAGTAATAAAGAGATTATTATTAAAGATAGTGAAAAAAATAATTCACAAGATGTTGTTAGTAAGAATAAAGATAACCCTCTATGTATAATATGTGAATAAAGTAATGAAAAGGCTACAACTATCCACAAAGAAAAGGATGTTGTCTCATGTGAGAAATTGACGTGTGTCTTCTAAAGATTTGGTGTTGTAAAGGTATATGGATGCATCTCATACTGATTACCTTATGTTCCGTGTGATTATTTGTCTTTATTTTCTAATGCCATTTAATATTTGGCCTTTGAACATTTGGTGAATCTGTAACCTAGTACTTATTTAGATTGGGTTAAAATATACTTAATAAGGATTTTGAGGACTAGTTTTTATATATGTGAGATTTTGAATACTAATGCTAAACTTGTTCTTTTTTCTCAGATTTGGTTTGATTATTGTTTACTTTAGGAAATTTGTTTGGAGTCATTTGTCTTTTCATTTTTTAGAATTGTTTATTTATCATGTTTGTTCTTTCTTGTAGCATGTTGGCTATATAAAGAGGGAGGATTTAGGTTACATTCATTTTGAAAAACCAAGAGCAACTATTAAAGCCTACACTGCTACAGAGTTTATTGGAGGAACTTTGGTGGTGAAAAGAGGTTGTGAGAATTTTAATGCAAAAGTTTTTGAAGTTTCAAGGGGATGCAGTTACTAGTAAATAGAAAATTTTGTAAGGTGGAGTGGTAATAAAAACTCTACAAAAGCATGCATGTTTTATGTTTGATGGCTGTTAGGACTTAAATTGACATATGTACCCTACCTTGATTAGAGGACCTATTCCATTATCTTTCATTGACTTGAGTAAATTTTTCCCCTTTTGGACTCTAATATTTCATAACCTTGAGTACCTCATTGTCAAAGTTCTTTGACGTGTCTTTTGAGATGAGTTGACAGATCTTGGCTTGCTTGATACCACATATTGTTTGTGTTTTATAAATGTTGTGGGGGCTTCCAAGTAGTTGATGTCAAAGTTAAGTAGTCTTCATGTTTCTTTGGTATCAATTCTAGTTCTCTTATGGGTGTGTATGGTTTTTGTTTTGATTGCAATTCCTTAGCTTCTTTTGTATGCAATTTTTAAGTTGCTAATGAAATGATACTTTCCTTTCAAAAAACAAAGATCTATTGATAAATTTAGCATATATACAACCATTTTAAAAGGCCACTTGTTGGAGCTCATAATCGGATTATCTTTCAAGTGAAATTGAAAAGGAGTATTAAGATATGATTCATCATAATGAGGAAGAATGCAAAGAAATTGGACGTAGCAGAAAAAGGTATATCTATATCTTTTCCTTTGCTAAAGCATTTTATGTGGTGGTTTTCTTTCTTTTTTCCTTTTTGTAATAGACTAAAATAATGCAAAGAGTATGGTAGGCAAATATGATGTCAATGAGTCTTGAATTACCAAGCAATTGGTGCATGCCTTATGGGAAGAGAAAATGTAATAAAGGAAGTAGACACTAAAAAGTAGAAGCTATTACTTCAATGGAAAATGGTCAATAATCTAGTTGCTAGTAAATGCTTGAAGAGCCAAAACTGCTTTAGAATTTTTAATTGTTTTAGGCTTAGAAAATCATATATATCATGTATGTAATTTGCAAAAGAGTTACTATGATTAAAACATGGAACTAAGAGGTTCTAATAAATGTGTTTCAACTAGTTGTGTTAAAAATATGAGATTGCATTTGTGTTTGTCATGAGCTTCATTGCATCATAACTTTGCATAATATTATTGATCTATCCTTTTTTATTTTATTTTTACTAGTCCTTAAATGTACTGTTTGTTTTTTTTTTGGGATGTTATGCCTCTATGGATTTCTAAAGAGTTGATCATGAAATTAAGTAATTAAACTAATTTTCTTGGGTATGTGTGTCTTGAGTTTTGATTGTAGTTTCATAGCTTGTTTTGGATGCAATTTTCAATCTACTAGTGAAATAATACTTACATTTCAACAAATTAAACATCTAATGATAGATTTAGCATAGGTTTATGGATGTAATTTTTACTACTATTGAATTAATGCAAGACATTATTTGGTATGGATGACAATTTTTTGGAAACTAAATGTTATTAAATTTGCACATGCTAATGGAGTTGTCTTTAGCCTTTGAAGGTCTAAAATTCTAAAGTTTTTTTTTTTCTAAAATAAAGAACTTTAGAACAGAAGAAGAAGAATTACAAACATGAAAAAAAAAAAAAAGAATAGAAGAAGAAGTAGAAATAGAAGAACACATGGGGAATCATATGGCCTCTTGAGAGTGCCACATTCATCACATTTACACATAAAAGATTTATGAGTATTGGTTAAGGAGATTTCCACACTTGAAGGGTTAAATCCAATGAAGTACCAAAGGTTGGTCATGAAATTAGCGCCAAAATTGCTCTCTTGTAAGAGTATGTTGTAATTGACAACTTAAGGAAATGATTCAAAAGGTGTAGACACTTGACAATGGTAGGATGATAGTGATCCAACTCCTAACCTTTGTAAGTGATTTTCTGTAAGATAGGCATAGAATTAGTTTTAATAATAAGATTTTGAAAGCCCATACTCTCATATAATAATCAAATTGCTAGCATTTTCAATAATAAGACTTGAAAGGGGAATAAGAAAAATATTTCAAACTAGAATGGCTACAAGTTAATAGTTCTTGCACCCTTATGAGTAGCCATGCACCTATGATCAGATTTCAAAATTTAAGCAGAACTTACGATGCAATTTAAAAAATAGCCTCTATAAGAATTTTTAGTTTAAAACACATAAAAAAATTCAAAATTAGTTCTTCCTTCTTGAGGTGTGCTTGTAGGTCTTTTAAATGGCTTTTCCAAGGGAGGAGGAGTGAGAAGGCTAAGGATTGAACCCTACCTCCCTTTAGTCCAAGGGTTATGTGGTAAACCATAAAAATGTTAAAAAATCTTTGATGAGCCTTTGTGGGCCCAAACTATTTTCCTTTTTAGGCCATCTTGTGGCCTATAAAGTTTGAATCTTCATAGAAATAAAGCCACAAAAGCATTTCTTTACTCATAATTCAAAACTTACAAGTAAAGCTACAGAGGGCAACTCATTTTTGTTCAGCAAAGTTGAATGGTCACCAAGGGCCTATTTGGTAGGTAGCTTTGCTGCACCTAAAATTTGGGTCATTGCTAGCTTCTTGTTCTTATGATAGGCATGTCACCATATGGAAGGAAAGTAATAATAATCAAAACGATTAAACACGAGAACATGTTTTTGATCATCATAAGACTTTGGTTAATTTGATTGCTTGAGCACCTCATGAATCGGGACTTCATTTGGCATGCGGTCCTTTATGGTTTATCAAGGATTGATCAAGCTTACTTGGTTGGAGTAACTTCTATTTCCTAGCCCCATCAACTGTAGTTAGTGTACTTATTGGTTTTGGCTTGCTTGACCCTATTGGGAAGGTGACTATATGGATTATGGTAAAGGAAGGAAGCCAATGGTAAGATAAGGTTTAATGTGACTTTAAGATCCCAATTTAGAGAGCCTCCTAGTCACTTACAAGAAACAAAGTGGTTGTTTATGGAAAGAAGCTATTTATAGGAAGAGTGGCAATAGGCGATGATAGTCAATCCCTAATGATTGAGTAACAAATACTTTGTTGTGCTTTGGTTTGTTTAACTCTTGATTCATATGTCCTTACACATGAATACTATCCTTTGATTACCCTTAATATTATTTTGTGTTGCGCCTTTCCTCTTCTATGACTTTTTATTTAAAAGTAGAGATTTGACTTCTTAGCACTCTACTCATTGACACAACAATGAAGCAAATGTTTAAAACTACACCAAAATGAAAAAGATTGGAAGCCCATGAAGATTACATCTTTAAGTATGTAGGATGGATTAATTGTATGAGCAAGAAGTAATAATCTTTAGCAAATTTCAATCTCTTGCAAGAGTTATTGAATGAGAAAGGGAAAAACAAGATTAAATGTTTGCCAATATTGCAAAGTTTAGACTTTTACAATAATAATAATGATTCGCTATAATATCTTGAGAGATGGAATTAAAATATAATAAATTCTAGTGATGTTATGTATGAGCTTCCAATTGATTCCTTCTCAATTTTCTTTGAAGTTATTCTTTCCTTCCAAGAAAATGGTTTCTTCCTCTTTTATCAACCTCACAGCTCTCATAAGCAAGGGACTCAAACATGGAGAGACTATTTTCCACCATTTTTCTTTTATGCGGACACCAAGCAGCCTGTATGAAGTAAATGGCCCATTTCCTCCAATGATGGGAATAATAGCAGGAAGGGAGGCATATGAATTTGTTAGCAATAAACTTTAGATATTTAGCTCTTAATGCAAAAGCTTTCAATTCATTTAGTGCTTTGACTATTCTAGTTAAAGAAGGCAAGTTGAAAGGAACATTTGGATGCAAACCCCATGCTAATAGATCTTCTTCATAGAAGTGTTTAGGTTTCAATCTAATGGTGTCGAAGAAATTTGTCTAGCCTCCATTTGTAGTAGAACTCTCTAGCCTGCTTCTAATAACAAACAACATTTATATTATAGGGCCTCCCTTACAAACAATATAGGTATCTTTTGTGCTTATGGAAGATACTAAACACTTGCATGTTACATCAAGCAACTGATCATCCATCTGTGAGAAGAAAAGGACTTGTAAACAAGAAAAGCAAAAGGTTATTTTGCCAAAAAAGAAACTAACTTGACTTATTAGCATATATCTTTAAGACACATCAACATGGAGACTTTAATTATCCCTTTGGATTAGATAATATTCATAAGATATCAAGTAGGGGCATCAAGGGTCACTTCATGGGTGTAGCAGAACTATCAAGTCGATTAGTTTGTACAACATAACTACTGAGGAACAAGTTGAATTCCTTAGATAAATAGAGTCACCTCAAGTAGAATCCCAAATGCTTTCCCTAGAACTAAATGTATGAGAGGATACTTACATGTCCATCAAGGTTTAAGCAAAGGTGGTGTTAGATATCTCACCAAAGATTAGCAAGTTATCCCTACAATATAGCTCCTTTATCTACTCCAAAGTAGTAAGCCATTTGGATAAAAAGTTCTTAAGATCACATGATTCCAAGGTGAATGTTGTAGATATTGAAGCAAATGAGAGTTTAACTCTCAAGTGCTCAAAAATGCTCAAGGGCCTTTGATTGCACATTGGAACATTTAGCTTCTTTATAGAATATCTTTGATGTGAGTTAATTAAAGGGTGCTCTTCCTAGGAAATAATGGTTTTCTATACCTTTTACTTTTGTAGTAACAAGCTTCTTTAGTGATATTCATTTAAGAAAGAAGGTTTGTTATTTATAAATCATAACATGGAACTGTTGAAGAAAGCAAAATTCAAAATATTTATTTTAAGTGTGTTGGTTGAAATAGAGATGCAAAAGTTATGTAAATGAACAACAACTTCAGAAAAAAAAAAAAAAAAAGCATTGTTACATTAAATTATTACCTTTAAGTTTGACATATAACTAAAAGTAAAAGTTCATTAACAAGAGCTTAAGCTACCAAGAAATTCTAGTGTAAAGAAAAATTGAACAAACATATGAAGAATTGAATTAAGATTTTTTTGATAGTCATACAGAAAATACAAACATAAAAATACAATTTTAATCTCTTTTAAATAGATAATATATATGATAAAATATCATTCAAATTACAAATAATCATAATTTTCTCAAATTTTTTTTTCCTCTCTCCGTGTTTTTTTCCCTCCTATGCAAGGCTATTTATTAAATTGAAAGAATAGTTTGAGCTCAAAGTTTGCTTGCAAGCCTTGCATTATTGTGTAAAGACATCCATTGCTTACCAAGAATAGTTGATTCTCCTATATCTTTTCTCTTAACCTCTATCACCACTAAAGTTATCCTTTCCTTATGCCTTGTAACTTTTGCCTCTATCTCTACTTCTTCTTGACAAATGGCAATGTCATGCATATAAGAAAGAGTGAGGATAATCTAGATTTAAGATCAAAAAACTAAAATTTTTATGTTCACAAAATTATGTTACTGGACTTATATTGTAGCACCATTTTTAATAAAGTTTCGTTCATGCTTTCTATATAGTATGAAATATGATGAACTGACTTAATTCTATATTATTCAAAAGGTTTTTCTCTTAATGAGAAACATCAGGGGTATAATGTATAAAGAATTTTTTTTCTCACAAATCTCTACTTACTAACATATCATGTATCATGAATCAATAGTTTTTATCTTTTAGCAGATTTTGCCCATCAAAACTCAAGGATCAATAACTAGTTTGAAATATTAATATTACAAACAAACATCACATCAATTAGTAAATATTTAACAAAAGAAAAGGATGTTTAGCATTTTGAACATACCAATTTTTTTTAGCTATCAACAACAGTCTAGAGAATGTTTGGTTATATATATATATTTCATAGCAACTAAATGTTTATAAGGGTACCTAACATAAGTTGATCAAAAAAATACCCCAAGCTACATTTTGGTTTTATTTATTGTCAGATTTGATCTATTGACAAATTTATTCTTACTTTTTTTTTTTTATCTCAAATACCATTTCGATAAAAATCATCTTTACTAATTAGTTCTTTGATTATTTAACAGCAGTAGGCAATTCAACCTAACCAAATGCTACAATAACTTTAAATTCATCATTAATAGTAATCAACAATCTGCAGTATCAAAAACATAACAATAAACAATAACAGCAATAAACAAGTGTCTAGCCTTGTGAGAGTCTAAACCTTGCTTAGATGCAAGTTTTCATTCATTGCCTAAGAGTTTCCGCCTCTAGTATTTAGAGCAGAGTTCAT
This sequence comes from Rhizophora apiculata, assembly GCA_037832385.1. Taxonomy (NCBI): domain Eukaryota; kingdom Viridiplantae; phylum Streptophyta; class Magnoliopsida; order Malpighiales; family Rhizophoraceae; genus Rhizophora; species Rhizophora apiculata. The sequence goes on along the minus strand of CM075429.1, from coordinate 6,499,517 downwards.
TGCTCGATTGCTATGTTTACGGTCACTCCAAAAAGTAGACAGAATAAAGAAGAGATTGTTGTCGAGGGAGGCTGAAGATGGCGAATCCACTGCCATTAATTCAATCCCTTTAATAAAGGGCTTCAGTGTTGTAGCAAAGTTATAAATGGGGCATGAAGATAGATCACTCAAAAGTTTTGTTGATGGTTATTTGCAATTCCCAACTTGTTGAGTCATGGATATGAGATCATCAACTGCACCAGATAATAGCTCAACGTAATCACCCCTGCCTGTGTGTGGCTCTGGAAGCAGTTTGGTGTTCTGATCCTTTGAGGATGTCAACTCTGCCACCAGCACCGCCACCCTTGGGCCACGTTGGTACACAGATGTATTATCGGGAAATAGGTTACGCTGCAATTGCAGGAAAGTGAATGGATGAGAACCTTTTTGAAGAAACTCTCATCTTCTTTAGGGGCAACATAGGTAACCAATAATAATGTGCCGAAAGGCATTCTTTGTAATGACCAAGACATCTACACCGATGACCAAAGTTTGGTAGCCTTTCATATTTATAAAAAATCATAGTCTGTGAACAATCGGAGCAGAGGTCTCAACAGAGTGTCTCAACTTATGGTGTTGGAAACACAAGATAATTGCCACAATTTCTTTTCAACTTAAATTAGTGAGACAACTTTCAAAATGAGAGGTAGCAAAAATGTAAAACAAGATCTCTCATACTTGAAATGGAACTTTAGACTCGAAAGACAGCTTTAAACAAGGCTTATCACTCAATCAAGTCAAAGCTTTGTATAATTTCTCACAAAACAATATCTAAGAGTGGGTCGGTGGACAATTCCAAAAATGAATTCAGCATGTTGATTGACTCACAAAAATGAATTTAATATAAAACACTAACACTTACTTTAATACACAAAATCATTATGCTAAAATTACAAAGAAAGATTCTTTTATTAGTAAATTTTTTTTATTAAATGCAAAAAATGAAAGTAATATAATTTAATATTACAATTTTTTTTGTTATAAAAATCATGATATTATATTAAGAAATTATTTTCAATCTATATATTTAATATTGAAGTTAAAAGATGAATTATATTAAATAACTTTAATAATAAATAAAAAAAATGTAAATGCATATGTGGTATGTATGTGTGTCACATATATACTTTAGCCAGTAGCCACTTGCTTAGGTTACGTCCTTTTTTGTTTTGATTTTCTTTTTCTCTTCTTTTTTTTGGGGGGGAAATTAAAGGAAAGATGAGACAAAAAGAGTTTAAACCCCTTAATACTAGACTGCTAATTTATTGGATAGAACTAAAGTTCTTGGAATGGGAATTAAGGTAAATTAAATTAAATTTATGGCCTAAAAACAACATGAAGTGAAAATTGGGACTTTAAAGTTGTAACTATACCTTGTTTTTTGAAGACATTGTTTATACGACTCAAACTTATAACCGAAGCTGAAAATTATAACAAAGTAATGTTACTTATATATAAAAACTTAGTACTTATGAACTAATATATATATATATAAAGAAAAGTGCAGTGTCTAGTCTTCCCATGTCACCAATTTGCTTGACATTAATTAACAAATGAAAAAATCACCATTATTTAGGCTGGCCTTTGGCTAGATGAGGCATGACAAGAAGAAAAGCACAACAAATCAGTAATTATATTGAAGGGAAAATAAGAAGAGAGACAGAGTGAACTGTGGACCATTTTGTGTTAGTGGTGAAATGCACCACACCAGCCATGAGAAGATAATACACCAAATATTGAAGTCTAGTGGATAGTACCTCTATGTTTTGGGGTCAGCTCCAAAATTATTAATCAAAGAGGAAGCTAAAGAGGCTACTACTGGCTTATTCAATAATTGAAAACCTCATGTTGGGTCAGGTGCAAAAATTTGCGAGAAACCACCTCCCCATCAGAACTTTGTTAAAGTTGGTAACTTTGTTTGGTCTAAAAACCCTCTTATCATCCCTCCTTTTGAAAATAGAACAATTACAATGAACATAGACTTCTATTCAAAAAAGAGAAATATTACAGACCTAAGCCTATATATTGCATTACTTTTACTATTAATTGTGCATTATAAATTTTTCTTGGAGGTATAATCCTAATTATCAATTAAAATCACAAATTATAATCGATAATTATTATAATATAATATAAACTTACATATGTTTTGCATTCATTCACTAATATTTTTGTAATAAAAACTCAAGAAAAACCATAAATAAGTAAAGATTATGAATTGTTAGAATTAAGTTAATTTTTACACACTGTAAAAGGGTAAGAGTTGTATAAATACGTGTGAGAATCACTTGCAAAACAAAAACAAAAGTAATTGTAGAATTTAGAGAAAAGAATTGTGATCCTTTTTTTTTCTTTTTTTTTTTTTATATTAGGATTACAAAGCTATTTATAGGATTTCTACAAATACTAATTAGGAAAGACAGATCTGTAAAATACTACTATAATCCCATAAATTAAGGGATACTAATAAATCATTTCCTAACTAATTATTTATAGCTATTTCCTAATAATTAGAACCCAAAAAATCAGGATTGAATATTCTTAATAATCAAATCCTAAAAATCAGGATAATTCAACACTCCCCCTCAAGCTGAGGAATAGATGTCTTCCATTCCCAGCTTGGAGATTATTTTGTGAAAGATCCCACCATTAAGTCCTTTGGTTAGCACATCGGCTAGTTGATCTCCGAAAGGTATGTAGGACATACAGATCAACCCTTCTCTTACCTTTTCTTTGATGAAATGCCTATTAATTTCAATATGCTTCGTCCTATCATGTTGTACGGGATTATAAGTAATATTAATTGCTGATTTATTGTCACAATACAGCTTCATAGGACCCTCCCACTTGATTTTCAAGTCTTCTAGGATGATTTTAAGCCATAATAACTCACATATTCCTTGGGCCATTGCTTGAAATTCTAATTCAGCACTTGATCTTGCAACTACATTCTCTTTTTTACTTTTCCAAGTCACTAAATTTCCGCCAAGAAAAGTGCAATAACCAGATGTTGACCTTCTATCCACCATGGATCCTGCATAGTCAGCATCGGTATAAGCTTACAGCACCAGTTTTTGATTTCTCTTGAATAGGACTCCTTTTCTGGGACTTCCTTTTAAATAATGTAGCACTCAATTGACAACTTGTAAGTGTGATTCTCTTGGGTCATGCATAAATTGACTAATCACACTTACTGAATAGGCAATATCAGGCCTAATATGAGCCAAATAGATGAGTTTCCCAACCAATTTTTGGTACATTTCTCGATTTACAGCAGGTTCTTCCTTTGCATCCCCAAGCTTTTTATTAGGCTCAATAGGTGTGGCTACTGGTTTACAACCAAGTTTTCCAGTTTCCTTTAAGAGATTAGTTACATACTTCTGTCGTGAGACAAAAATTCCTTATATAGAGTAAGAAACTTCAATGCCAAGAAAGTATTTGAGTCTTCCTAGCTCTTTTATTTCAAACTCTTTAATCAAACACTGCTCTAGCTGCTGTTTCTCCTCATCATTGTCTCCTATGACAATAATATCATCAACGTACACTAGAAGTGCTGTCACCATCCCTTTTGCCGAATGCTTAATGAAAAGGGTATGATCACCTTGGCTTTGTTTATAGCCTGAAGCTTTCATAACTCTGGAAAATCTCCCAAACCAGGCTCTAGGTGATTGCTTGAGCCCATATAGTGTTTTCCATAATCTACATGCTTTATTTGTTGTCTCTTCTCCTTCAAATCTTGATGGAATACTCATGTAAATCTCCTCTTTTAGGTCTCCATGTAAGAATGCATTGTTCACATCATACTATTGAAGTTGCCAATTAAAATGAGCTACCAAAGAGAGTAAAATCCTCATAGTGTTCATCTTTACCACCGGAGCAAATGTCTCCCGATAATCTACTTCATAAGTCTGAGTATAACCCTTTGCCACCAATCATACTTTATATCTTTCAAGAGAACCATCAGCTTTATATTTCAAGGAAAAAACCCATTTGTAACCCACAAGATTCTTTCCCTTAGGTTTTTCGATAATCTCCCAAGTCTTATTTTTTTCTAGGGCATCCATTTCTTCTCTCATTGCATTCCCATTCTTCTTTAGACAATGCCTCAGATAAAGTACTTGGAATAGAAAAGGTGTTTAGACTCACAATGAAATTTTTATGAGATGGTGATAGGTGATCAAGTGACACATAGTGAGATAGTGGATAGAGAGGTCGCTTTGTGCACTCTCTAGTACCTTTTCTAACAACAATGGGAAGATGCAAGTCATTTTCTGGCATATCAATTGATTGTTTATGCAAAGGAGAGTCAGAACTTACCGAAAATTCATTTACAAAACTCGGATGGAAATCTTGAACTTGTTTTTAGTTTGGAATTGCTATCTTTCTTGAGTTTACCTGAGAAAATCTCGTAGAGTCATAAATATGGGGAGATATGGAAGTGGACTCTTGTTCCGGAATAGACTCAATTGTAGAGGGTGAGTCTAGAATTGAAGTGGCACGAACTAATTTAGGAGGGGCTTGTTGATCAAAGTTAGAGGCTGATTGGTCAGAAGTTGATTGATCAGGGATTGGTTGATCACAAGTGGGAGCTTGGATTGGAAGATTATTAGGAGGTAAGTCAAGATTAAGGTCATCAACTAATGACTTCTCCCCTTGAAGATAAGACTGTGGAAAGTAAGGTTTATTTTCTACAAATATAACATCGATTGATATATAGGTCTTTCAAGAAGGAGGATGATAACATTTATATCCCTTTTGTGTAGAGGAGTAACCAAGAAAGACACACTTGATTGCTCTAGGATCTAGTTTTCCCCTTTGCTGATTATGAACATGTACAAATGAGGTGCAACCGAAAATTCTAGGTATAAGATTATTTGTTGTCTTGAAATGGGGATAAAAGCTAGAAAGAATTGCCATATGAGTTTTGAAATCTAATACTCTTGATGGTAATCTATTAATCATATATGTAGATGTAAGGACGACTTCCCCCCAATAAGACTTAGGGACATTTCCATGAAACAATAATGCTCGAGTAGTGTTGAGCAAATGACCATTTTTCCTTTCAGCCACCCTATTTTGCTGTGGGGTGTTTACACAAATTAGGAACAATACTATTTACATCAAATTTGTGTTTAAGTAAAAATATCCATGTGACCCTAGTGCAATCATCATTAAAGAGATGAACCATTAAGCCCCTGAAATATTTGGAATTGTTGAGGGTCCCCAAATGTCACTGTGAATCAAATCAAAAGGATGAGAACTTCTGTTGTGGTTTATAGGAAAAGATACACGAGTGTGCTTAGCCAATTCACAAGTATCACATTGGAATTAACTCATATCTAATCCTTTAAACAAAGAAGGAAACATGATATTTAAGACACAAAAAGATGGATGACCAAAATGAAAATGATAAAGCCAAATGACATCCTTATTTGAAGCACTAAGAAATGATAAGGGTGATTTGTTCATGACTTTCTTTGAAATCCTTGGCGTCTCAAGGTAATACAGCCTATTCCTTTCCTTAGCAAGTCCAATCTTCCTCTCTGAATCCTGTTCCTAAAAAACACAGTAGGTAGGGTAAAACATTGCATAGCATTTAAGGTCATTGGTGAGCCTTTTTATGGAAACTAGGTTGGCTAATAGTTTTGGCACATGGAGAACATCTTTTAGAGTGAGAATAGGTGTAATATAGATATCACCAACTCCTATAATGGTAGCCATAGAACCATCTGCCACCACTATTTTCCTATTACTTGGACATGGGGTATAGGTAATAAAAAAATGTGCAGTATGAGTCATGTGATCAGTGGCACCTGAGTCTATTATCCAAGGTTCACATGAAAGTTTTTCTGAAGCATTTAAACTAAAAGAGAATGGAGACTTACGTGAGAGTGCTAAGGAACATACACCAGAGGGTTTATCCAGAGACCCTAAAAGCCCTTTAATTCTTTCTATTTTCTCACCGCTGAAGGATTCTTTCACCTGTCCTTCATTGTGACTAATTTGTTGGTTGGTGTGTTCAATTAGATTAGCTTGGGGCCTTGGCTATCCTCCTTTGTTTCCCTACTCTCGACTTAAGGTTGCTGGTTTCCCATTCAGCTTCCAGCAACTTTCCTTTGTATGCCTTGGCTTCTTACAGTAGGTACACCATAAATTGTCTCGATTATCCCTCCATGTAGGCCTCGAAGCATCCACCTTTCCTCTTTCTTGTGTTGACACATTGCAAGTTACTAATGCTAAGCCTTCCATAGCTTGAGGCTCTAGCATTATTCCCCTTCGACTTTCTTCTGCCCGAATTAAAGAGATTATCTCTTCCAGAGAAGGAATTTCTTCCTTTCCAAGTATTTAAATCCTGACTTGGTCAAATTCAGAATTAAGACCTACCAAGAAATCATATACTCAATCCTTTTCAATGAAGGTTTTCAAAGTTGTAGCATCATCCGCACACTTCATCTCAAATACTCGATAATGATCGAGTTCTTGCCATAGATTTTGAAGGGAATTGGCATATTCTGTCACCGTTTTGCTCCCTTGTTTTGTTACACTTGTCTTTATCTTGATTTCATATATTTATGTTGCATCTCGAGCCTTTGAATAAGTCCTGCGAATAGAATCCCAAATCTCCTTTGCAATTTTGAGAAACATACATGTATCACTTATGGCTGGATCCATCGAATCCCAAAGCCATGACATGATCATTGAATCTGCCTTATCCCATGCGTTGAACGTGGGATCTTCTGGTGTTGGACCTGTTCCGAGAAGATGACTAAGTCTTCCTTTACCCTTCAAATAGGTCTTGACGAATTGAGACCATTTGAGATAATTCTTTTCATTCAACCTATAAGTTGCTCTCACATTTTGTAGATCTCCGGTCATATGGTTGGTGTTAGGGTTCTCATTTTGACCCGAAGTATCTCCAATTAGTTTTGTTGTAGACATGGATAATTTCAGGTACAAAGAACGTACTTGGAAAAGAAAGGTAAAAAATTGGGACAAGTTTAGAAGCAAAGAGAGAAAAATATAGCTAAAGAGATCACAATAATGACAGTTGCAATTAGATAATTAAGGACAAAGACAAACCCAGCAATGAAGGCTATGATTGGTAGATTAGCGCATCAATGAAGGATACACTACAATACTAGCCCAGAAGAATGAGCCTATAGCTCTGATACCATGTAAAATTTAGAGAAAAGAATTGTGATCCCCTTTTTTTTTCTTTTTTTTTGTACCAGAATTACAAAGCTATTTATAGGACTTCTACAAATACTAATTAGGAAAGACAGATCTGTAAATACTGCTATAATCCCATAAATCAAGGGATACTAATAAATCATTTCCTAACTAATTATTTACAGTTATTTCCTAATAATTAGGACCCAAAAAATCAAGATTGAATATTCTTAATAATCAGATTCTAAAATTCAAGATAATTCAACAGTAATATATATATATATATATATATATTTAACTATTGGGAATATCTACTATTTTTTGTAAATTAGTGAGTCAGTTAACAAGTTTTAATGAGGATTTTGATGTGATTTGTGGTGTTGGCAATATAAGTGAGATGTTGGTGATGTGCTAAAGGCAATAATGAAATATAATGTATTTATTTTTTTTGGATCAATAAATTGGGTAAACATTGGTGACCTATTTTTGAATTATAGGATGACAATTATATTTGAGCTACAGATAATGTGGATAAGCCCTGATGATTGAGTTTGTTTTGAAGATTTGCATTATACATGGTTTGGAAGGGGAAGTGAATTATCTTCATGTGGGACAAATGTGAGTTAAATTAATTGTTTAAGAATCTTTATTGCGTACTTGTAGTATTCATCATTAGTTATAATCATATATCAAACAACTACAAATGTATAATCAATAGTCATAATAATATCACATTACATTTTATGTGAATATGCATATACTTGGTCCAACTAAGATTTTTGTAATGATTTATAATTATAGAATTGAACTTTCAATTAATCACTAACAAAATAGAGGCTGTGAACTCAAAAATGTCCAATGATGTTGGCAGTAGGTTTAGAATGCATTTTTTTTGTTGGCCTTATTGCCTGTACTGCAGGTTCATAAAATGAAAGTCTAAATGAATCAAAGTTTCAAAATGTTACTAAAACATAAGAATTACCTCCAAAGGTAATATTGCCACTTTGTTATGAATTAAAATCTCACCAAGTTCCTCAAACAACTCAAACAAAAAGAAGATTACCTCCAAAGGAAATATTGTCACTTTGTGATGCTGATCAATATGACATTTTTCTCCAAGAAGAAAATGATAGTTATATTTAATTTCTTGCTTTTTTTTTTTTTTTTTGTCTATACACATATACATTGAATTATGAATTACATAATAAAGTATTTTTTTTATTTGTATATATTTTCTATTTTTTTCTTAACATTAGAATTCAATAGATTTTCGATAAAACTATAAATTCTTAATTATTGAAATGTTTTCTTCAAAGACTTTTAATATCTATTTAGGATTTATTTGTTTGTTAAAAATTAATTTATTTATAAAAATATTAAACAAAATCAAGATAACAAATTCAAAAATTTTAATATAAATTTATTATTATTATTATTATTATTATTATTATTATTATTAATGAAAAATATAACTAACTCCTTGTAAGATGGAGTACATTTTTATACTAAATAGGAAAAAAAAAGGTTATTGTGACAATCACAAAGTTAACCTACAATTAATTATATGTGACTAATTAAAGTAATAATAAAGTTAGCAACTCAAATATTTTAAATAAAAAATATTTTTAAGATTATTTTGTTATTGATTTAAAAGAAATGCTAATAATTTTTTCTTCAATTTAACAAGAAGAAAACAAATAAAATTTCCTCCTTATGTTATATAAGAAATTTTACATTAATTCAAACAAATTGATTTTAATATTAACCATTCTCTAGGAATGCATTTGGGTGGAAGAGTGAATATTGAATATCTTATATATATATATATATATAAACAAAGATAAGGAAATGAGTAACAATTCCTATAACAACTATACAAGAGGAAGGTAAACATATAGAATGCTATGACAACACAAGTTCTCAATCCTTAGCTCATACTGTTACTTTTAAAATCCTAAATTATAAACCTTGAACTTCTCTAAATTCTCTTTCTCCAAAGCTGAAAACTTTTAAGCCCCAATGACTTTCTTAGAGCAAGAAACCTCCACAAAAAATCCTCCATCAAGTTCAAAATTCTCCCCTAATTCCCCTCCCCCAAAACAAAATAGAAAAATCCCAATTTTCCTTTATCTTTCTAATTTATTAATAACTATCATTACTTTCCTGTTTTTTTTTTTTTAGGTGTAATTCTATTTTAGTGACATTAAATTACCCAGAGATGATTTTTTGAGGAAGACAATCTTTCAAAGCCAAGATGGTAGTATCCTTCACTACCTTAATCAATTCTTCTGTGCATACAATGGGGTAGGGTATGGGTGCTTTTATGGCCATTGTATTGATATTAAGACAAATGGATTTTATGAATTATGGCTGTTGAACTCTACTTTTGAATGTTTTAGTGGTTAGCTTGGCTCTTATTTTTTTGTTCTCTAGAATCAAACATTATCTGGGGTTGGGTAAAATCTGATGCAATGATATCCTTATTCATATGTTGAAATTAGTAGCAGAGATTCTACAAAAATCTAGTTTTCTCAAAGTTTTTTATGATGGTAGAACATTTGAATTTTTTGTAAATATTAATTCACACCTAAAAATAGTTATAATTTGTGTATTTAGATATTATTCATAGATTATTTTGATTAAATTTATTATTTTAGTTAGTTGGATTTTTGTAAAATGAATATGTTATTTTGGTTATTTTCTTCCTTTTTTTTTCCCCTCTCTTCCTTTCCTTTTTCATTGTGAAGGGAAAAAGGTGGGTAGGACTAAGGAGCTTTCAAAGACTGAAGAAGTTCTAGAGCAAGTAGATGCAAGGACAGTTGTAGTCATGCCTTTTGAGCATGACATCAAGATTCAAAATGTTGACTCCTTCTTTGCCAAGTATGGCAAGTTGCATTGTCTTCAAACTCTCAAGTGATCCATATGCATTTATACTATTTGTTTGTGGATATCAGCATACCGTTTTTAGAGATGAATGGTCATAGTGATGATATAGAAGTTTGTTGATCCTAGAATTTAAATTAATCATGAGAAATTATTGGTTCTATTATTTTGGGTCAAGTGAAACAATCCTGTAGTCATAATATGAGTGCACATTGATTTGGAATGTATTTAACTTTTTTGTTTTATATTAAATGCCTTATAGTTTGACAATGTGAGGTTACCTTGTCATGTGATGAACAAAATTTTTTTTGCAGCACCATATTGACTAAGTTTGCTACACCTGAAGAAGCTGAAGAGATCTTAAAGAAAATTTTGGTTTTTGGTGCTGTGAGTTTAAAGTTAAAACCCAAGTAAGTCATGACCTTCAATTCTGTCCTTTTTGGTGTTCATGTTGGTTTTGACTTTTCTTAATTGCTCATTATGGATATCTAACAAATGTTTTTCTTTTCTCAATGTTGCTTTTATTCTCTTTTATGTATGTACAACATTGAGTGACAAAGATATAGGAAACTTTTGAATAGGGATAATAGTTAATAAGAGAAACCATTTTTTTGTCAAACATGTAATAGTGATATATAGATGAAAAGATCACGACTTGGAATTATTGGTTACATATTTTAAGATTTTTCTCTTAGAATGTAAGAGGAATAGGAGTATGATGATATTTATGTATTTGTAAATCATTATCTTGCCACTGCCACTTCTGTATGCATCATTCAAAATTGGTCTATGCTACTAATTGCCCAAAAAAAAGATGGAAAATAGAAAGTTAAAATGACCAATCTATTACAAGAATTTAGAATAATAGTTGCATTGATATTTTCTCCTTATTTGGCTATCTCAGGAAAGAATTTGACTTTGAGAGAAAAAAAGTCATGGAGCAAACTGAAAATACCATTCCTCCACAATTGTAAGTCATGAGATCATTGTCAACACTACATCCAAATTATTCCTTGTTACATTCTTTGAGTTGTTTAAGTCCTTTTCATTTCCTAATGGCTACACTTGATTTAAACTGTTTCAATAGTAGCAGCTATCCAAAGGGTTAGATTATTGCATTTTCATTGAAGAAGAGGCTAGTTGGAAAATCTATAAAAGGCAACATTACTATTGAGTCAATTACAAATAATAGGAAGCTTTTGGTCTCTAAGTAAAATGACATCAAAAATGATGAAAACATATCTAAAGATCTTGTAGAAATTGTTGTGAAGAAGGAAACTTGCAAAAGTAGACATGAGGTGTTGCAAGAAGTTATGAATGTGGAAATAGTCATGAAAAATGCAGAAGAAAGTAATAAAGAGATTATTACCAAAGTTAACAAAAAAAGTAATTCATGAAATGCTATTGGTAAGAATGAAGATAACTCTTCATATACAGTATGTGAAGAGAGTAATGAAAAGGCTACAACTGTCTACAAAGAAAAGGGTGTTGTCTCATGTGAGGAGTTGAAGTGTGTCCTCTAGAGATTTAGTGTTGTAAAGGTACATGGATACATATTATATTGATTACCCTCTATTCCATGTGATTGTCTTTCTTTATTTTCCTATGTCACTTAATATTTCACCTCTAAACATCTAAGGAATCTGGAATCCAATACTTATTTAAACTAGGTTAAAATGTACTTAATGAGGATTTGAGGACTAGTTTCAACATATGTGAAATTTTGAATACTAATACTAATTTGTTTTTTATTTTTTAAGATTTGGTTTGATGATTGTTTACTTTAGGAAATTTATTTAAAGTCATGTGTTTTTTTGTTCTTTAGATTTGTTTGTTTATCATGTTTGTTCGTTCTTACAACATGTTGACTACAAAAAGAGAGAAGATTCAGGTACATTCATTTCCAAAAACCAGAAGTAGCTGTTAGAACTCATGCTACTACAAAGTTTATTAAAGGAACTCTAGTGGTGAAAAGAGGTTGTGAAAATTTTAGTGCAAAAGCTTTTGAAGTTTCAAGGGATACAATTATTAGTAAGTAGAAGTTTTTGTAAAGTGGAATGGTAATAAAAACTCTGCAAAGGCATGCATGTTTTATGTTCGATGGCTATTAGGACTTGAATTCACGTATGTGTCTTGCCTTGATTAGAAGACTTGTGCCATTATCTTTCACTAACTTGGATAAATTTTTTTCCTCTTAAACTATAATTCCTCATAACCTTGAGTACCTCATTGTCAAAGTTCTTCAGTGTTTGGAATCCATGTCTTTTGAGCTGTGTTGATAGATCTTAACCAGCTTAATACCACATATTATTTGTGTTTTCTGGACACTGTGGGGGGTTCCAATCAGTTGATGTCAAAATTAAGTAGTCTTCATATTTTTTTGGTATCAGCCCTAGCTCTCATATGATTATGTACAGTTTTTGTTTTGATTGTAGTTCCTTAGTTTGTTTTGTATGCATTTTTTAATCTACTAATGAAATGATACTTTCCATTCAAAAAATAAAGATCTGATGATAGATTTATCATATATACAACCATTTAAAAAGACCATTTGTTAGAACTCATAATTTGATTGTCTTTCAAGTGTGATTGAAAAGGAGTATTGGGATATGCTCCATCATAATGAGGAAGAATGCAATGAAAGAGGACATATTAGAAAAAGGTATATCTAGATCTTTTCTTCTACCAAAGCATTTTATATGGTGGTTTTTTTTCTTTTTTTCCTTTTTGTAATAAACTAAAATAATAAGAAGATATTTAAGTAGTTGACCCTAATTAAATTTAAGATTAAGGTTTTGTTGTTGTTATTTTTGTTGCTACTGTTGCTCTACTCCATATATCATTTCCAAGCTGAAGGCTTGTAAAAGTACACTTTTATTTAGTCTAGTTGGCAAATATTATATCAATGAGTCCTGAATTATCATGTAATTGATGTATGTCTTGCAAGAAGAGAAAATGCAATAAAGGAAGTAGACATTAAAAGTAAAAGCTATTGCTCCAGTGGAAAATAGCCTACAACCCAATTGCTAGTAAACACTCAAAGGGTCAAAACTGCTTTAGAATTTTTAACTGTTTTAGGCTCAAAATCATATATTCTCATGTATGTAATTTCCAACACATGTGTTTCAACTAGTTGTGTCACAAGCTTTAATGCATCATAACATCTATCATTTTCAATTTTATTCTTATTAGTCCTTCAATGTATTGTTTGTGTTTTTAGGGGATGTTGTACCATTGTGGATTTGAGATCAGTCTCTTCCTATGTAATTGCAAGAAAGTTTTGATATAAAAATAATTAAGAATAATTAAGTAGACCCATCTACCATGTATTGTATCGATAAAGTTATATTATTATAACTTTCATATAACAAAATTATGTTATAATAATAATTCTTTTATAAAAATAAAAATAAAAATATGTATATTTAATCTTCATAAAGATCTTAAAGAGTTTTATTATTATTATTATTATTATTATTTATTTTGTTTATTTAAACCTCTAAAGTATGAAGATGTTTTGGACATTTGAAGTCAATGTTGCTTTACATCTGCATAAAGCTTTAGATGAAATAAATGAGTGAACCATCAACCATGGGAGGGTTATTGAAGGGGTCATCAAATCATAAAGGCCAGGGAGAATGCACATTGTTGCAAGCCAAGACTTTTGTCAGCCCTAAAAAAGAAACTTTTAATTTGATTGGACTAATTTCTCACAATTTAACAAAAGATGCTTTCTTATTTTCACCTTTCAATTTATTTTTTTATCAGTACATTCAACTGCATTTTGCATATATTTTAAATTAATTATATAAAACATATGTTGTTAATAAAAATATATGAATAATGAAAGATATTTAGTTATCAAAATTGCCTAAAGAAGTTCTCTCTATTTATGTGGAAAAGAAATGCCTAAAAAATTATTTGATATAAATATAAGTAAGAAAAAATATAAATGGATATAAGAATGATGAATTTAAGTGACTACAAATAATTTTTATACAACATATAATATAAAATATTTTATGTATTATATAAAAATTATTTATATACATTTGAGTTTATCAATTTTGTAAAGTTTTTGGTTGGTAAATTTATTAGTCAACTTTTGTTTTAGTAGTGATCCATTGCTTCATTTGAAATCTGATAGTAATGGCACTTATTGGATATAACTGTTAAGTGGTAAGGTGAGGTGATTAATATAGAAGAAAGAGCCAAAAAACACAAGACATGGAGTGGATGATAGAGTAAGTGCAAGTTTCCGGCCTCACAAGCTTTGAACGGTCTTGGTTCTAGATTTGGTGTGATGGGACAAAGTCGGCATCAAGGCCATTTGGCTAGGAATTTATAGTGTGAATACTAAAACGTTCTTTGGCCTTATGTAATTTTTGTTGAAATAAAGTATGGTTAAAAGACTTGTCAATTTTATCTACCAAAAAAAAAAAAAGTTCTATCAATTTAATGTCTAACTGGAAAGAAAAAATTTATTACAAGTTCACTGTCAAACTATTTTTATTATTAGATGATGAAAGCATGCTAATCCTTTTCTATGATAATTACATCTCTGTTTTCCTTTAAATTAGATATAAATTTAGGTCTCAAACTTTTTATACTTAGTCATAACATGCTTTCATTTTGATTTGTTGAGGTAGTTAATTTTTATAATGTAGTCAATTAAAATTATCTATCTTCATTTTGATTAATTTGAAATTTTTGATAATTGATCAGTTTGAGTGAATTATCAATTAAAGTTTCTATTTTTTGATAAATGTCAATATGATAAATAATGTGAGAATTCAAATTAATATTTAAATCATAAACTCACCTAAAAATAGTCAATTTAAAAATTACTAGACTTGAAAATGATTTGAACCCAAAATAATATGAAAATTTAAAATACAATTTAACTTGACTTTCTATTTTGCTTAAAAGAACAAAAAAAAAATAGATATTATACTATATAAACTATAGATTCTATATAAAAAAGAAAAATAAGTGTTTTTTATTTTTATTATAAATTTTATAAATGAACATATGTAAAAATAAAATAAATTTATTATATAATGTTTTAAAATTTTTTACTTATTATTTTATTTATATCTATACAAGTATATAAATATTATATATTTATATTATTTTATTTTAATATATCATACAAATATATATTATATTTAATTTATATAATTTTTAATTTATTATATATATATAATTATTTTATATTAATTATTATATAATTATTTACTTTTATTTTTATTTTTACAATATTTTAATATATATATATATACATTCATATATTTGTGTGTGTATATATATTATAATAATTAATATATAAAATAATAATAATAATAATAATAATATATTTTTATTTATTATAATATATATATATATAATTAACAAATAATTTATAATTAAATTTAAAGATAAAATAAAAATAATTATAAAAGTAAAAAAATTATATATTTTTAATACATATAATAACATATTCACTTATAAATTAATCCAAATGATTTAAAGATATAAATATAATTAAAATATTATTATATGTATAAAATATGTGAATATAATTTTTATAAAAAATTTATATATTTATTATTATTATTATTATTATTATCATTATTACTAAATGTTTCATCAAAGTGTGACATTTTTGTTCAAGGTTTAAGATCACTTTCTTTCCATGTATTTGAAAGAACATTTTGATGAAATAATTAAATGGATCCTTCAACCATAGGAGAGTTGTTGAAGGAGTCATCAATCATAAAGGCTGAGAGGGAAGCTTTGTTACGGCCGGCCACCACTTTTTTCACCCTAAAAGGAATATTTTTAATTTGATTGGATTAATTTAATTAAAATTCAATCAAAAATAATTTTTTATTTTCTCTTTCCAAAACCTTTTGAATTTTTGTTTTTTGATAATTGATCCAACTAAAATTTTTATATACTTTAAATTAATTATATAAAAATATATTATCATAAAATTATATAAATAACAAAATATACTTTATATATCAATTTTTTTGAGATATTTAAAATTAATTTTTTTATTTTATTTATCAAAATTAACTAAAAAATTTTTTTTATTTTTGTGAAAAAAATAATTAAAAAAATTATATAATATAAATATAAGAAAAAAATTAAATAAATATAAATAATTAATATATTACATATAAGATATCTTATATTATATTAATATTTTATATATAATATAATATGTTTTATATATAATATAAAAATTATTTATATTTATTTTAATTTTTTAATTTTGTATATATTTACTAATCTCTTATAAGTAAATTTATTAGTCAATTTTTTTTTAGTAATGGCACATTTTGTCTTTTTGAAATTTTATAGTAATAGCGTGTGTCATTATTAAACTGATTCAATTCAAACTTAACCTAACAATCCATTTCAAAATTGCTGCACAAGATGTGATGACAACCCAATGTAGCTTGTCATCGGATCTTGCTTATTGGTCAATTTTTTCTTAGTAATGACCCATTCTTTCTTTTTGAATTTTCATAGTAATAGCACGTGCTATTATTAAAGTGATTCAATTCAAACTTAACCTAACAATCCATTTCAAAAATATTGTGCAGATGTGACAATAATCCGATGTAGCTTGTCATCCAACTTGCTAACTCAAGCAGTTTTTTTGTAATTGAATTTTTTAAGGTGTAAACTACATAATTAGCCCCTTATGAGCAGTTAAGTGAAGTTGTATTCATTGTTCAACCAAGTAATCTTAGTTTTAAAAGTAATCCCTGATTTGTCTCATTATCTCCTTATAATTGAAAATACTTTTCCCATGTTAATTGATGAGTTTCGCGCTAGTGGATTTGCTGATTTTAGCTAAACACCTATAAGATGAACAAACAATTGAGAGTTTGACTTTGCCAATTTGACACTTAAGTTAATCGATGCAGTAAGTGAAAAATGAAAATGAAGAGAGAGCATATGAGAGACTTATTTTTAAGGTATGGATGACCTTCATTATTTATAAGCCCATGAAGATGCAAAATAGAGTAAGTTTTAATAGTAAACCCTTATTTAAGTTCGAGTTCAAATTTTTGGACTATCACTTTTCTTTAAAATAAATGGGATCAAGCGTGAATAGATTTTAAATTTGATGTATTCTGTTCGGGTGTGCGAGAGACCCATTTAGTTGAGAAGATTAATATGTCTATAATATCTTTTCTAAAGGTGACTTAGGCCCAGGTAGGTAGCCTTAGGGGCGATGCTAATTACTGGAGTGCTAACATTATAGGGTATTAAGCTCATACGTCTGTACTAAGAGCTCGTGGAGAGCTTATTGCTAGGAAAATGGCTAGGCTAGTCCTTAATCAAGCTAACTTGCTCCAATTCCAAATCATACATGATGACCAAAGCAAGTAAGACACATATCGAACTATATTTAACAATATGTGAGAAAACAACATTAAAGTCAATACATTGTACCTAACTAAAGTCTTTTGCAGCTAAACATGCCTTGTACCTTGCATCTTCGACCCTTGGAATACCTTTTTTTCTTTTTATAGATCCATTTGCAATTAATTATTCTCTTTTTTGAAGGCAATTTCACAAGAATCCATGTGTCATTCTTATGGAGAGATTTTATTTCTTCATTCATTGCAACCAACCACCTAGATAAGTCAACACTAAGATTGCTTCTGAATATGTGGATAGTTCACCATTTTTACTAGTTTCTTATGTAACTAAAAGAGTATAAATAACATAGTAATTATATCTTTGTGGCGGTAAAATCTCTCTTCTTGGTCTAACTTTGGCTATGGAATGATCCTCCTCTTTGTCTTTAAAGGAATCTATAATATTTGATCAATTTGAATGAATGTGAGAACTCAACTATTGAACATCTTAATTCATAACTTCAAACTCCACTTGCTTATGTACACTATCATCTTTACTTGCTTTAGAAGGAATAGGAGACTCTCCTTTTGGATGTAACATAGAGGATTCATCAAATGTAACATGTCTATTAATCACAAATTTTGGTGAATCAAGACACCATAAACAATATCCCTTCACTTCAGATGCATGTCTAAGGAAAATGCACTTTTTAACTCTAAGTTCTATTTTCTCATCATCAATATATATATATGTAATACATCCAAATATCTTCAAATTAGAGTAATTAGTAGGAGTACTTAACCAGATTTCCTTTGAAGTCTTGAATTTTATAGATGCTAAAAGTGCACAATTAATGATATGACAAGTTGTAAAGATTACCTCTGTGCAAAAGTCTTTTGACAAACTAGCAATGGAAATCATACAGTACACTCTCTCTAAAAGTGTTATGTTCATACATTCAGCAACACCATTCTACTAAGGAGTCATCTTGACTATACGATAATGAAATAATACCTTTATTTTCACAAAATTCATTAAATTCGCCTTCATAAAATTCCAAGTCATTATCTATCCTAAGCTATTTAATCTGCTTCCCTATTTGCTTCTCAATCAATGCTTTCCACTTCTTGAATGTTTGGAAAATATCATTCTATCCAAACTTTTCTTGAATAATCATCAATGAAAGTCAATATGTACCTAACACCACCTTTTGATAGAACATGAGATGGCCCCTAAAGATTTGAGTGAATGTAATCCAAAGTGCCCTTTGTCCTATGAATTGTTGGAGACTTGAAATTGACATGCTTCTGCTTTTCAAAGATGCAATGCTCATAGAAGTCCAACTTCCCAGTACGTTGTCCACATAAAAGGCCTTTTTCACTCAATATAGATAGACCCTTCTTAGTCATGTGCCCTAACTACATATGCTATAACTTCGTAATATCTACCACTGAATTAGATGATGTAAAGACCGTAGTAGTGCATGTAATTATAGATCCCTGCAAAATGTACAAATTTTTAGATGGCAATGAGAGCACCTTTATTGACTTCAAAACTCCACCTTTATCAGTGTACCTATAGTCAAGAGCCTCAAGTATTGCTAAAGAGATGAGATTCTCCTTCAATTCTTGAATGTGTCTGACCTATGTAAGTGTTCTTATAGCACCATCATGAGTCTTGATTCTAATTGTACCAATCCTAACAATTTTGCAAACTACATTATTGCCCATCATAACAACTCCACCTTTAATAGATTTTCAACAAATTCATAGATAGAAAACCAGTCCCTATTGGGACACATATAGTACATGCAACCAGAATCTAAGATTCATTCTTTGTTAAACCTTAATTTATTGTTAACAAAGAAAATAATTCCTTCACTCTCATTTTCTTTAACACTAACTTGAACCAACTTATTACTTTTGTGCTTATCTTTGTCTTTGGCTTTTAGCTTCAAGCAATTAACTTTGATATGCCTTTTTCTTTTACTATAATTGCAAACCAAATTTCTATGTTTGGATTTAGATCTAGATTTGAATCTATAACTATCTACATCCCTATTATTTGGTTTGCTTGAACCACTAAGTTATCAGATTGACTACTACTACTACTCTCCCTAGTTATATCCTTGTCAATTTAATCTTTTGACTTCAAAATAAACTTAATTTTTTTATAAGAAATAGTCTCTTTGCCATAAAGTATTATTTCTCTAAAATGGTTAAATGAATAAGGAATAGATTACAATAATAATAGGGCTTGATTCTCATTCTCAATATGAACATCTATATTACTCAAATTCATAAATAAAGAATCAAATTTATCAAGATGCAACAATATAAATGATCCTTTTGGCATATGAAGTATATATACAAATTCTACTTTAAATAAAATCTATTCTCCATTATTTTCTTCAAATACAAAGCCTTTAATTTTTCCCACAAATCCTTAGCAATTACCTTAATAGCTATTTCCCTTCAAACCTCATCAGAAAGATTTACGATAATACCTGATTTGGCCTTTTTATCAAGACCAACAAACTTCTAATCTGACATCTTCTCTAGCTTTTTTTGCTTCCTTAACAATGCTATATCGATGTCATCTTAAACCAACATGACTTCTATCTTCAACTACCACATTCCAAAGTTAATACTTTGATTGAACTTCTCAAAATAATACTTAGTTATTGTCATAACAGCTATTTTCCCAATGAATCTAGCTTTGATACTAGTTTATTAAGAGATGAACTCTAAGTTATAACCCTTAAAAGTAATAATAAAAAAATAACTAAAGATAAAAGATACCAAATTTACGTGATTCGGTCAATTTGACCTATGTCCACAAGTGAAAGTGGGAGTAAATATTACTAAAGTGGAAAATATAAAAAAGAACTTTTCATGAGCCCAGTTACAAAACCCCAAATAATAGACTAAAAACTCATAGAGCTTTTAACTCCCTTAATTTTTATTAATTTTACAATTCACTATATTATTCTTTATTTATAAGAAACAAATTCAATAAATTTTCCTTAATTTCCTAATAGAAGATTTTAGCCACTAACTTAATAAAAGGTAATTTCGTTGATACAAAAAGAAAAAAGAATCAAGCTACAAATACAATTATAAAATCTTTTAAAATCAACACTAAGAATTAGTTCAAGTAGACTAAAATAAAATCAATGCCACCAAAATTGTTAGGGAAAAAAAAAATTAAATATGGTCCTAATTTAAGCAAATTATATTTAACTGATTGTCTTGTGATTTTAACATCTAAAAAATCATAAAACCTAAATTGACCATCACTTATAATACTAAGTCATAAGTCTCATGGAAAACTTTTTTTTTTAATATTGGTCTTTTATGATTTCTCTATTATAATAGAAAGATTCAAGGCTTTGTAAATTGAAATTATATTTTATGTGACTTGTAAGCCTCTTGATATTTTTTTGGAAGTAATTAATAGTATAAAACTCATGTCACTTTGTTTATGTAGTATGTGTTGAACCATCCAACTAATTAACTTGATCCATATTCATTAATGACAATTTAATCTACTTTTAATTTTATTTTGATCCGTTGTAATTGCAAAATTTTCAAACCATTACTATTGAATTTAGTTTAAATATAAATACTAAATACATTTACTCAATCCTCTTATACTCCTATGTAAGTTATTGCACTGTGATAACACCTCCTCAGATCTTATACTTTTTTTCAAATCAATTCAAGTTGACAAAAGAAAAAAAAATTACTTGGTAATGTGCATCATGTTAAATTAGAGGATTTTGATTTAGTGCAAATGAAGATGAATGATGTCCCTTGTAATATTTATATACATTTTGAATTTGGAAGATGCTCTAATTTGTGTGGTGACTAAGAGAAAAATTATAATTCAAGTTGGAAAAAGTCAAGACATTACGTCTTTTTTTTTTTTATTTAAAAAGAAAAAGAACAATGAAAACAACCACACTAGCATAATTAAAACAATGCCTTTCCATTATACTAAGACAAAGACTCTGTTCACAGCTATTTTAATTGTTCTACTACCAGTGCCAATATGGATTATACCTTCCTTCGTTAACTCTCTCTCTCTCTCTCTCTCTCCCTCTCTCTCTCTCTATATATATATATAACAAAGCCGAGCTGCAGCACCAATCTCTTATTACTGCCTAGAATCAGTCTTCTGCGATAATTCTGGGAGTCTCTGTAATTGTCATATTGAATGAAAGAGTGATGCTTGGCAGCCAAACCCATGAAATCAGTACCTTATGATTATGATTTTTCATAATAATGAGTCTTATTTCTCTAACTCGGGTTTTAACTTGTGCTTCCCCTGTGGCCAAACCCATCGGAAATATTTGACATTGGCATCAACATGCTACAGCTCTGCGCATATTGGAGTGTGAATGATCTGTATGTTACTCTTAAACTATTGAATGCTCATTTTTCTGCACATGACCAAAGATATCCATGATGTTCATTTATGCCATCTTAACATATAGGTTCGATCCGCATATTGCAAACGTGATTTCGAATGGGACAACTTGAAACAATTGGCATCCAATATTAAAGGCCATCTATCTCAATCCTCGAAGTTGCATGGGGTGCCTAATACTTGTGCACATTCAATGCCTAAATGCTGCTCTAAGTAAATTACTTGACGATGACAGCACTATGAGTCACTACCAATTCTCAACTCAGGGATGGGGCCAAGCAAATTGATGTTGTAATGCAGAAGATAATTGCAACTACCTGTGCATGGCCACTTCCGTCAATGTCTATGAATGTCTTGCTATCATCTCTTGCTTTGATCAGTTTACCAGGCAATGCTTATAATTCATAATGGGAGTGGATTTATCTTTAATCGGTACAACTTACACCTAATTTCTTTTATTTTAAGATGATGATGATGAAAGATGAGGAAAGAATTTACCATCAAAGCCTACGAGGTTTTTTTCTTAACTCTTGCATCTAGGCCATATAGATTTTGTAATTATTTAATTGATATGCTAATTATGAATTGTGAACTATTTTTACTATAATTTGTTAAAAATTGCAAATATTTGTATTACACAAGTTAAAGGCTCATTTCCTAAGATTTTACATTTGACATGAACTAATTACTATCAAAGTTAAAAAATTATGTTTCAATACATGAAAATTGCACAAAACCAAATAGAAATAGCAACTATAATAAATTAGAAAGCATATGACACAACTTTAGCTGCCTAAAATTAGTTTTAAGCATCGCAAATTCTGCAAAAGCCACTGCATAAAAATGAAAAAGCGCTATATAATGTTTGAAAAGCCATACGAATAAAAGTACGAGGAAGCATTACATATTCTCTTAGAAAGCATTAAATAAAAATAAAATTAAAAAAACTGCAAATTCTCTAAAAACTGTTATAAAGACAATATGTCGATTTTAAAATTGTTACGTATTTTTTGAAAATAGAAATAGAAAAAATATAATAATAGTATTTACTATCTATCAAGAAACAAAAATTTATATTTTATTACAAAAATTATTGAAAAAATAAGATGACATTTAGACATAATATTGAGATTTATGATTTTTTATATTCTATACATTTTCAATTATTTTTATGAATAAATTTCTCAATATTAAATAATCACATAAGAAAATTCGTATGTAGTATAGGAAATTAAAATAAGAAATGGTCATTCAAAAAAACATTAACAAAAGATAAGGAATGACCCTAGCATGTAAAAAAATGAAGCTTTAGAAAATAAGTGTCTTTTTTTTTTTTTTTTTTCCAAAGGGATGGAGAAACTTCTTTAAAAGAAAGACAAGGAGGTGATAGGCGGTGAAGATGGAACCATTGAACCCCCGCCGAATCTTGTTGAAGAATTAGTCGAAGTCTATATTGGGGATGGAATAGTTCATGTAATCCCATGACTAATTGGAGTCCCAAGTGAGCCAACTAATCAGCAGTTTGATTTTCCTCTCTGTACATGAGTGAGCTGAATGTGCTGGTTGCAAGAAATCAAGTTCCTGCAAATAAGTATTGTTTGCACCAGGCTTGGTGAGCATATTACTAAGAAAAACATTGGGTTATATATTTTGTGTGGACTTGGGCCATGCTAGGCAAAGTAGCCTTGTTCAATCACTTTAGTCTGTAATGTTTTGTGAACTTGGTGCAGCCCACTGAAACCTCCGGCCTTTGATTAATTAAGCTAACGTAAATGCTAACACACACCCAGATGAATATTGAGGCAAAGAGACTCAAACTCAAAATTCTAGTCTTTGAATTCAATAGATACACTTTTTTACAGTTTGGCTGAATGGACCTAGTTATCAAAAATCTTGATTTAAGACATTAGTTGCCTTATCAATTCTTTAATTATTATCTTTAATCATTTCCACTAGAAAAAATTTTGAGGCAAATGGATCATTGATTCGCTCAACTCTATTGAACAATCTTGCTTTTTGAGTTTTGCTGATATGAATAGACACGTCTATTTATCTCACACAAGAGGAGCCCTTAATTTAAAATGTTTTGGCTGTTGTACATAAAAGAGATTATTGATCGTGAATTAATTCTTGAATATAAAATTTATATAAGTTGAAACTTTTAATTTTGTATAAAGGAAAAAAAATTATCCTATCATATGATTCACCATAAGTGAAAAAAATAAATATTTTAATTTTAAATTCTTTAATAAAAAATAAATAATTTTATAAAAATCAATATTTATATTACAAAAAATTTAATATTAATTTACTTAATTAAATTCATATCATAATATGAAATCTCATATAAGTTTTAATTGTTTAACTTAGTTTAGATAAAAAGTTTAATTTTGTGCATGACACACCAAAAACTTTATACATAAATGTTAGTTTTAGTGATTGTTATTGGGTATTTTTCCCATTATATGTTGAGACTTCATTTTCAAGATCAAGCATAACCACCCAAAAATGCATCTGACAAAAAATTTCTATCACAAACTAACATGAATAATCCTACTTAAGGTGTATAAATTTCAACCAAACAATTTCTTTTTAAGGGAGTTAAGATATAATTAAATTGGTTATAAAGTGTTTACGTAAATTCAGAAACGAAATAAATGTAATTTTTTTTTTCTAGCTAGAAACAAAATTACATAAGGCCAAAGGATATATGACTATTCACACTAAAAATTCCTGATCAATTGGTTTTGATGCTGACGCTGCCTCGCCACCTCAAATTTGAAATCAAGACCGTCCAAGGTTTGTGAGGTCAGAAACCTGCACTCAATTTGTCATCCACTCCATGTCTTGTGTTTTTCTGCTCTTTATTTTGTGTTAATCCCTTGCCCTACCAGTAGGTTACATCGAGTTATTATTGAATATTGCATAGGAGTTTCAAAAGGAGTTGTTGGATTGAGTTTATTTACAAGAGACCATTATATATACACAAAAATAAAAAATTAAAGTGAGTATATATAATTTTTATATTATATATAAAATATTAATATGATATAAAATATTTTATATATAATATAATAATTATTTATATTTATTTGAATTTTTCATTTTTAAAATATCTTAGAGGGGCCACCGTTGCGACTGAGAGCCACCGAAGATTTGTTCAGCAAGCGAAACTTGTCCTCGATACTGACCGTGAATCCAAAAGAACGTAGTTTTTTAGGCCAAGGGAGCGGGCGGTGGGCGTTTGAGTCAACGGTGCGCGTGGGTGTATCTTTTCCCAATAATGTTATGTAATAAAGGGTAGTGCGATGGTGGGGAACAAGGAAATTTCTTGGTTCGGGGTGGGCCAAGATTTTCAATCCCATTCGAGTCGTCCCACCAAGAAATTCTAAGTCATCGGAAACTTGGAAACTACTTCGGTCACATTGACGGAGATGTACTGTTGATTGGCTCGAACGGTAAAAAAGGACAAAAACCTCAGTGCTAGTGGAAAAAAAAAAAAAAAAAATCTAAGAATTCTACGTAAATAATTACCGAACAAATTATTGTGGACACGACCAAACCAAAAGACGCGAAATACCTTCTTGTACCAAAGCTTGAGAGCATCTTTATCCTATGTAAAGAAACACAAGCAGCCTCCTCAGACATCAACCTAAGCAGAAGTATTCTTAAGGTCTCAGCTTTCACTTCCTTTGATCCATCAGTTTCCTGCCTTGCGTTACTATACTAATGGCTGGGACACTTTTTTCTCTAGTGGGGGGCAGTTGGGCTCGATTATGGCTCGTGAGCTAGAACAAGAGGTGAGGCTTGTAGTGGGTGTAGAAAAAGAAGTTAAGAAGTTGAGAAGCTGACCAGCAATCTCACTGCTATCCAAGCTATGCTCACTGATGCAGAGACAAGGCAAGTGAAGGAGGCCACCGTCAGAGATTGGCTGGAGAAGCTCAAAGACGTCGCTTATGACATTGAGGATGTGTTGGACTATTGGGAAGCTGCAATTCTCAACTCACAGAGCAAACCTGGAGATGAACAGGATCCGCAGAGGCCTCTCAAGAAGGTACGCTCCGCCTTAGAGTCCGCTGTGTCTTTTGGGAAACAAGTTCGTCCGCGTCATGACCTTGCTAAGAAGATAAAAATGCTGAATGGAAAGTTGGATCTTTTAGCCCAAGAGAAAGAACGCTATCAATTTGTTCCTACAATGGAAACCCAACAAATGGAGAGACCTATGACGATCTCTATGATTGACACAACAGAGGTGAAGGGTAGGGAGGATAAAAATAGATTAGTAAACATGTTGTTGAGTGAGCCTAATGATGGTGACAGATCAGACCTCCGTGTTCTCTCTCTGGTTGGGATGGTAAGACAACTCTTGCCCAGATTGCCTTTAATGATGAAAGGATAGAGGCCTACTTTGATAAGAAAATATGGATATGTCTCAGATCCTTTTGATGAGATTAGGATTGCCAAAGCAATTCTTGAATCTCTTTTACACCCTGCTCCAGGAGTCACAGAATTGGAAAGCTTGTTGCAACAAATAACAGAAGAAATTAAGGAGAAAAAAATACTTCTTATTATGGACGATGTGTGGGAAGATAACTCTAGAAAGTGGGATCAGTTGAAACAATCTTTTAAGTTTGCTTTAAGAGGAAGTAAAATTTTGTTGACCACACGCAAAGACAATGTTGCAGTTGTTATGGGTTGTTCCAGAGATGGTATTTTGAATGTAGGGCTTTTGTCTGACGAAGAATGCTGGTTAATTGTAAGTAAAATAGCAGTCTTTGATAAGAGTGAAACAGAATGCCAAGATTTAGAAAAGACTTTTGGTAGAGAAATATCAAAAAAGTGCAGGGGTTTGCCTCTTGCTGCAAAGACTCTAGAGGGAATTTTGCTGTTTAGAAAAACTAAAGAGGAGTGGCAAAGTGTTTTACGTAGTGAGGTGTGGGGATTAGAAGAAGGTAGAAGAGGTATTATTGCTCCTCTATGGTTGAGCTATCATGATTTGTCCCCAGCATTGAAACGATGCTTCTTTTACTGCACTATCTTCCCAAAAGATCATGAGATTGAGAAGAGAGTGTTGATAGAATTGTGGATGGCTCAAGGGTATGTCAAGGAAGGACAAAGTGACAACTTAGAGATAATCGGAGAAAATTTTTTTCAAAATTTAGCAATGCGTTCGTTCTTTCACGCCTTTCAGAAAGAGCTTTTTGATGATCGGATGATAAGAAGCTGTAAGATGCATGATATGGTACATGATTTGGCCCAATTGGTTGCGGGGAATGAATGTCTTGGTCTGCAGGTCAACGGCCGGGTGGAGTCAAGCATGGGTTCTGTATCCAGAAAAGTGCATCATTTAAGTCTAAATTGCACATCATCATATGATAGTACGTCATCCTTCATTTTCTTTGACGGTACTAAAAAATTGCGAAGCCTTTTAATTAAAAGGTTGCGGCTCACAGCAGAAGACTTATCAAGATTATTCAGTGAATCAACACGTGTAAGATCGTTGAGCCTCAGAGGCGGTGACTTTGCAGAGATCCCTCCCTCCATCCGTAAATTGGTACGGTTGAGGTGGCTTGATCTGTCTAACAATTATAAATTGAAACAGTTGCCTGAAACACTATGTGAACTGCATAGTTTGCAGACTGTAGATGTTTCTTGGTGCCGTGATTTGAAGCAGTTGCCTCTTGGCATTGTAAAACTAATTAACTTGAGGCATCTTCATAATGGACCAAGAGGCCCTGCAAGGTTGGCTAAAGGAATTGGGCAATTAACTGGTTTGAGGACATTGGAGGTGGTCGATGTTGGCTGTGATGACGATGATGCATTTTCTCTTGGCGATCTGAAGAACCTCAACCAACTTCGGGGAAGTCTTAAAATAAAAAATTTGGGTGCATGTAATCGTCATGTGGGCGAGGCTAAGCAAGCAGAGCTCAAGAAAAGGAACACATCACTGCTTTGGGTCTTTGCTTTTCTGACTCTAGAGGAAACGAAGAAGAATTGCTGCTGGAAGCCTTGGAGCCATCTCCAAACGTGGTAGCTCTTGGGATAGAAATCTACCGAGGTACTACCTTTCCTGGTTGGATGATTTCATTAACGAATCTGAAGTTTATTTGGTTATACCGGTGTGAATCGTGTGAGCACTTGCCTTCATTGGGTAAACTGCCGTCTCTCGAGACTCTTCGATTGTGGGGAATGTCGGGTGTTAAAAAAGTGGCGCAGGAGCTTTTAGGAATAGAAACTCAAATAGGTGACGGTAAAAGAGAGATATCAGCATCATCATCATCATCTTCTTCTTCACCAGTAGTTGTTGCTTTCCCCAAACTGACAACACTCGAATTCTATTCGATGGAAAGCTGGGAAGAGTGGAAAGATTATTATAATGATAATTATGATGGCATTCCCAAACCTCCTCCTATTATTATAATGCCATCCCTTCTGTCATTGGAATTTTATGAATGCCCACGGTTGAAGGCACTGCCAAATTATATTCTGCAAAATACAACGCTTCATAAATTGGAAATCAGTGACTGCGATCTTCTAGAACAACGCTACAACAAGGAGAGGCGAGAAGATTGGTCCAAAATCTCCCACATCTCTGTGGTCAAAATATTTTCAAAGCCAAATCTTCGTCGGATGCTAAGATAAAAAGGTAAGGAAAGAAAAAATTTTTATTTTTTATACTTTTATTTTTTTCTCAAATTTTTTAAAATTAATTTTCACATTATATTATACTCTTTCTCCCCCCACTTTTTAATCGCTTGTCACTCTCTCTCTCTCTTCTTTTTTATTTTTTTATTGTCTTCCCTTGATATTTTTTGAAATATTTTAAATTAAAAAATTATTATAAATTTTATTTTTTAATTAAATTATAATTTTTTAAATTTTAATTATATTTTATGCATGAGATTTAGTTTATTAAAACTAATTATTTATAATTACACTTCTTTAAAATTTTTTTTTTCTTCTTTTTGTTGTTACATTTAATGATATTGAAGCTTATTTTGTGATAATAAATTAAATATTATTTTTAAATTTTTTTTTTATTTTCTTTCTGAAAAATCCACAATTTATATTTCCTTTTCTGGTGGATTTTAATCTTGCCCTATCATGTTGCAGGCACTTCCCACAAAGGCTCAGCTTAAAGAGAAGAAAGTCATCGAGGGAAGATCAGGTAATGAGGTTGAACATTTCCGAGTGCCTTCAAGATTGATTATAAGAAATAGACCGACTGTTGCCACAACAGTAGGAAGGTCAAGTGTGAGGCTCATAGATTTGTGTGTTTACGTGTAGATTATACTATTTTGGATTGTAACATATATTGCGTGCCTTTTGACTTTGTGGTAACTTTCAGGGCACCTCAAATTCTACAGTGGCAAGAAAAGATGAGGACAATAGCCTTGAGAGACACCAGCGAGCTAGCTAGTGTAGTAGCGCTAAAGATGACCTGTCTGATTCATCTTAATGCTAATGTTGTTGAAGATAATTTTAAATTTGTAATTGATTTAAAAATTATTAATTCAAATCATCTAATATAGTTATATAATTCTTTTATTTTCATGTATGAAGTTAAAAAATAAATTTGTATATCTTTAATTGATTTATATTTTATTTTATAATATATTAATTTTAACCCATAAAGTATTTTTATAATTTGAAATTAACTTAAAAATATAGAAATTTTTTAATATCAAGTAGCTAATAAAAAAAATTATATATAAATATTAAAAATTAAAAAGTAATTATATTTTTTTATTATTTAATTTATAAAAATATTTTTATATTAATTCATATTTAAATTAACAAATTTTATCTTTTTTAATTTTTTAATCTATTATTACAAAAATTATTAAAATTATTTGTTGAAACATTATTTATGGAATGGTGACTAAATTAACTATTTTAGTTAATATTCAGTGAATATCCTAGTGCAATGAAGATGCAAAATAACGAATACATTTTGTAATACATTTGGGAACATATGAGAAATTTGAAAGGACCAAAAGACAAGACTGCTGCATTTAACTAAGGTTTTGGGACCATTTGATGTGGTGCAGCGTGAAACCTTGAGTAACTTTTCTTGTGCACTGGGTGAATAAGAAATTATCCAACAGCATTCTCATCAGGGAACTGTTAGATCACAAGCAAAAGCATGGCATGAAGTGCAGCTGCTTGGCTGCTGGCCATTACAGTGTAGTTATTACCTTTTTTTGGCAGTCCTTAAAGGTTGCAACACGAAGACCTCGAAGGAGGTCACCAATCTACCACTGGTCCGAACAAATTTAATTTCAGAGTTCCGATGAAATCCAATGCATCAATACGATCCCAGCAATATTATTATTGGTAAGACACTTGTGGAGAAACATTAAAAGTTAATGAGGGCCTCAAAATGTTGGCACGCAATGTATTAGAGATTTTTATGTACAGGAATTCACATTCTTCAATAATGAATCATCTAACCACACGGGAATTTCTCTGTTCTGAATCTCCAAGAAGTTTCAGGGCCAATTGTTTACTGTGACAACAGAGGAGGTGGGTCGGGTTCCCCCTATTTATTTTGTGAAGCCAGCTCAGATACTAATTTAGAAATGACGGCTCCTTGAAGCAATCGATGCCCTGTTTTGAACATCAGCAGAAACATATAATGAAAAATCAAATCTTGACTTGAAATTCAAATCATCTGCCCACATGCAAGCATATTTAAATATGTATTTGGTGTATGCAATATAGATTTAAAGTGCTGATCATGCTTGCCAACATCTAACAGCTTCTACATGTACAGCTCTCTTTGGATCATCCAGAGTTTTTGCCATAGCTTGTAATACCTGAGAATGACAAGCAGGTGTGGCAGAAGGTTGTCATTGCCAACATTTCAGTAAAATAGCCCCCACAAGAAGGAAAAAAAAGAAAAAAATGGCGTCATATTAGTAATTCCTGGTGATGGCTGAATGCCCTCTTACATCCAAGTGGAAAGATGCAGGTTTAGTACTTTCTGAGCAACATACAAATGCTATTGAATGTGCCCAGCAAGACATATATGAAGGAAATGGGAAAACTTACCTAGCTTCAAATTGAGAAAGTAATCACTGGAAGCCCTACTAAACAACTCCAACTTGAAAAACTAACCTGAATCCTCATGGGATAAATCCTCGTATGAGGCAGCTCTGATGTGGCAACAAGACACCTGTTTCTCAAATAAGCTGAACATATTCAAATAAATAAATAAAAATATATATATATATATATAAATTTTCTAAGTGTGGCTTAGAATGTGAATGACAAGAATTAGTAATCTTTCATTATCAGTTACAACCAAGGAATGAAGCAACCAGAATTGAGGAAGCAAGTTCACAAAGTTTAAGGAAGAATAAAGAGTGGCAGATGGTATAAGAAATAAAGTAAAATTATTCAGAAAGAAAAATTAATACCATCTTGCAGGGATAAGTGATAAGCCCAAGGAGGAAATTTAAAATAGTATGTAGTGTTGTCTACAATAGCTTCTTATCCAGCATGCGCAAGCAAATAAAAGAAAAATGCATTACTAAACCTCAGGGGAGTTATGGTTACAAGAGTGCAAGCAAATTGGGATACAAGTCTTATTTCCCACAAGTTGGGAACCAAGAAAAAGTTGCCCAAAAGCAACTTTAGTCTCAAGCATCCATCTTTATTTTTGTTCACGCACAAAGGGGAGGGTAGATACACCTACTTATTTTCCTTGATTTGTCTCATCAACTCCTTATAATTGAAAATACTTTTCCCATGTTAATTGATGAGTTTCGCGCTAGGGGATTTGCTGATTTTAGCTAAACACCTCTAAGATGAACAAACAATTAAGAGTTCGACTTTGCCAATTTGACACTTAAGTTAATCGATGCAGTAAGTGAAAAATATAAATGAAGAGAGAGCATATGAGAGACTTATTTTTGAGGTATGGATGACCTTCATTATTTATAAGCCCATGAAGATGCAAAATAGAGTAAGTTTTAATAGTAAACCCCTATTTAAATTTGAGTTCAAATTTTTGAACTACCACTTTTCTTTAAAATAAATGGGATCAAGCGTTAATAGATTTTAAATTTGATGTATTGTGTTCGGGTGTGCGAGAGACCCATTTAGCCGAGAAGATTAATATGTCTATAATATCTTTTCTAAAGGTGACTTAGGCCTAGGTAGGTAGCCATAGAGGTGATGCTAATTACTCGAGTGCTAACATTATAGGGTACTAAGCCCATACGTCTGTACTAAGAGCCCGTGGAGAGCTTATTGCTAGGAAAATGGTCGAGCTAGTCCTGAATCAAGCTAACCTATCCAAGTACATAGCGAGCTGACAGCAAAATGAGCTTCAAATGAGTCCATATGAGACAAGCCTAAGAGGTCTCTGGGCCAATTGCTTATTGATGATTAAATGGTTAAAATCACATCTACAAAGTGAGACCGAAGAGAAAAGATGACTTAATTGGGATGATCTAGTCAAGATCACATGATTCTAGGGTGAAGGTTGCAGATGTTAAAGAGATGCTTTGTGATATTGAAGAGCAGATCTTAACTTATATAAATTAATAATTTGGATTTGTGATAATTTATAAAATATATATGCTTGTGACAAGGAAGATACATCACAAAAAATTTGTAAATTCTTATTAATGATACAAATATTAAGTAATTTTTTTACAATCGAAATAAAATGATTTGTATTTTGAGAGCAGGTGGGAAGTTCAAGTCTCAAGTACTGAAAAATGCTTAAGGCCCTTAGATTGCACATTGGAACATTCAGCTTCTTTGTAGAGTATCTTCAATGTAAGTTAATTACAGGTGCTTTTCTAATGAAATAATGGTTCTTTACACCTTTACTTCTTGTAATAAGAAGCTTTCTTTAGTGATATTCAATTAAAAAGGAAGGTTTTCTATTTGTAAATCATATCATGAAAATGCTAAAAAAAGTAAAGTTCACGATGTTTATTTTGAGTGTATAAGCTAAAATAGAGATGCAGAAAGTAGGTAACTGTAGAACAAATCCAAAACAAATGGCTACCATCACAATAAATTATTACCTTTAGGTTTGGCACCAAACTGAAAGTAAAAACTTATTGACAAGAATACAAATTACCAAAATATTCTAGTACTGGTGAAAATTGAATAAATATGAAAAAAATTGAATTGAAGTTTCTTGATAATCAAACAAAAAATATAAGTCTAAAAATACAATTATTATTTCTTTTGAATAGACAATATATATGATAAATGTCACTCAAATTACAAATAATTACAATCTTATCAGTCTAATATTTTTCCTCTCCCTCTCTCTCTCTTTTTGTATGTGTGTTTTTTTTCCCCCTTATGCAATGCTACTTATTAAATTGAAAGAATAATTTGAGCTCAAAGTTTGCTTGCAAGCATTGCATCATTATGTGAAGACATCCATTGCTTACCAAGAGCAATTAATTCTTCATCATCTTTCCTCTTGACCTCTATCACTTAAGTTATCTTTTCCTTATTTCCTATAACTTTTGTCTATCTCCACTTCTTCCTGCTCAATATATAGCAATGTCATGCTTATAAAAAATAGACTAGGATAATCTAGATTTAAAATCAAAGAACTAAGATTCCTATATTCACAAAATTATGTTACTGGTCTTATGTTGTAGAATCATTCCTTAAGTCTAATAATAATAAAAAAAGGTCATAATTAGAAATTTTATTCAAATGAACTATCCAATGAAAAGTAAGAGTAAAGATTTGAAAATGCATATTCTCTAGAGGGTTGAAGAGTTTGAGAAAATTTAAAGGAGTAAAAACTTTTCCAATAAATTTCCATTCATGCTATTTTTATATAGCAAGAAATATGATGAACTGACCTAATTTTATATAGGTTTAAAAGGCTCTTTTTCTAATGAGAAACATCAGACATACTATCTATAAGGAATATTTTTCTCTTAAATCTCTACACATTAACATATCATGTATCATGAACCAATAAGTTTTATCTTTTAGCAGATTTTGTCCATCAAAACTTAGGGATCAACTACTGGTTTAACATATGATAATTACAAAACATATATCACATCAGTTAATAAAATATTACCAAAAGGAAAGGGTGTTTGGTTTACTATTTTAAACTTAATATTTACCAAAAGAAAAGGATGTCTAGTTTAGTGTTTTGAACTTACTAATTGTTGTTTAGCGATTAATAACAGGCTAAAGAACATTTGGTGTTTTTTTTTGTCATAGCAAATATTTTTTTGTAAGGGTAGCATCAATTGATCAAAAAGTACCCCCAAGCTACTTTTTGGTTTTTCTTATTGTTTATTTGATTTTTACTAATAAATTTATTATTATCTTTTATATTTGATACTTCATTTCAATCAAAATTCTCTTTACTAATTAATTCTTAAATTATTTAAAGCAATAGGCACTTAGAATCCTTTCTTGTTTTTATTTATATTTTTTCATTATCTCCTAATTATGTTTCTATATATTTTAGAGTCTTATGTTATCTATTAAAGAAAAAAATATAATGGTAAAAAAATATGAAATATAATTATGTTTTACTTTTTCAATTTCTTTTGGTTTTGGTTTTTATTTTTTTATTTTGAAAATAAAATTTATGTTGCACACATTCAATCTTTACCATAGATTTCATAATTTTTTTTTTTTTCAATTAGATCTTTCTTAGTATTATGTGAGCTTATTTTCAAGGATTTATCAAATTTCTTTTAATCTTATGTCATGGTATATGAGAAACTTTCCGTAAAATAAATATATAGATCACGAGATAGTGGCTTAAGGGTTATTAAGACGGATGGGAGACGCTATTACAGTAATAAATTTTTTTGTTTTTCAGGTTATGCAGAAAGTAGCTTTCTAATATGATTAGAATCTTATTATATTAATAAAATTATTTTATTGTAATTTTCTTGTAACATAATCAAGTTACCCTAATACTTTTTTTGTTTTTTTTGTAAAAATAGGAGTAAAAATGTGCATATATATCTAATGTTAGCAAATTTGCTTTTTTATTTGGACTGGACTATTCATCAGGTTATGACATTATTTTTTGAGATCTGAGATCAACCTTCCTATGTATTTGCAAGGAAGTTTTGATGAAATAATTAAGTGGACCATCAACAATGGGAGGGCTGTTGAAAGGGTCATCAATAATAAAGGCAGAGGGGAAGCCTTATTGCCGCCAACTTTTGTTACCCTAAAAGAAATCTTTCAACCAAAGATGGTTTCTCGTTTTCATATTCCAGACTTTTTTTTTTTTCTTTTTAAAGTATTTAATGGAGAAGAATTTCGTTATAGGAAACTCATAACTTCCTTGTCACGGCAGTATGGAATCACTAAAATATCTTGGCCTACCTATTATGGTGAGTTATTCGACTAAGGGACAGAGAGGAAAAACTTTTATCTCACGCAGACAAGGAAGTTTTGGTTAAACTGTTCTTCAAGCATCTCCAGGTATGTTATGAGTTTCTTTTTGCTCCTACAGAGCCTTTGTAACGAGTTAGATTTGATGGTAAATCGTTTACAGCAAGGTAGCTTCGATGAAAGAGTGAAGCCTTAGAAGCCTATGTATAACATTTTATGTTTGTGCAAGCCTTGTTTAATCAAGTTTTTTTTTTTTTTTTCGCATTAGTAACTTTGCATTACTCGATGAGTGTCTTCTAGATTTGCTTCCAGTTTGACGCTAATATGTTAGAACAACAATTGACTTGCTTGTACCTTGTTTTTTCCACTTTTTTCTTCTTTTTTTTTTTTTTTTTAACTTTTTTATGTTGTTCTGTTCTTATTATTTGCTGTCTGTTTTTTGGGCGTGTGCCATCAACGATTATCTTTGTCAATGACACGTCTTTAACGAGGGTCTCAATACATAGACAGAGGAAGAGAGAGACAGGGCAAACAGAGATGATATGGCAGATGAGCTCCACATATTAAGAAACATTTTTTTTACTTTTTAAACTTAAGGTTTTATGTCCAAAAGCACATTATGTGTGTAACGGATTCAGTAACATGCGTAATAAACATGATACAAAGTGCAATGAAACAATAATGCAATTTTTGATAATGTCCAAAAGCACATTATGTGTGTTGCTCTCAAAATAGAGTCACGATGAATGAAATCTTTGTTTGTGGAAGTACAAGACATTGAAGACCTATTTTGCCGCACTTTCACCTTTGCTTTGTACTAATGGTAATGGATAATTTGTTTGACAGATCGAGTTTATATCCAACAGAATAGGCTGTGGTAGCACAAGAAGTTTGATTAATATATCAAGTTAAGTCACTTATATTTTAGCCTTCAATCATATATGAATGATAAATGGTTTGTCAATTTTATTTTTCTTCACATTTAAGGAAAATAATTTTTATTTTAATATTTAGTTCTTGAAAGAAGTAGTCAATTATACCTTACATTAACGTATAGTCCATAATAAAATTGAATTAAAACAAGCTTTGGTAACATATTTTTATAGCAAA
Organism: Rhizophora apiculata; assembly: GCA_037832385.1. Lineage (NCBI taxonomy): Eukaryota > Viridiplantae > Streptophyta > Magnoliopsida > Malpighiales > Rhizophoraceae > Rhizophora > Rhizophora apiculata. The sequence continues at coordinate 6,463,160 of CM075429.1, read as the reverse complement.
GAAGGACCAAGTTGTTAGAAAAAACTCACGGTAGAGAATAAAGCATTTAAAAGAAAATTTATTGCACTTGAAGTGTAAGAAAAGTCTAAATAAGTAATAATTTTAGAGAAAAGTTAATGAATACTAATGTTTCATAATATATCTACAAGTAAAATTTAGACATTTTTATGCATCTATAAGATATATATCTAGTATGAATATCATTTCTTTTAGAGAAAAATCATCTAAATCTCAACTTTTAGAATACATCGATAGTTAAGATTTAGGCACAATATTATTTATTCATAATCTATTTGAAAAATATTTTTAGTACCATTAGTCTAAATTTAATTTTTTTTTTTTTCAACTTATAGTGGTCCTTCCTCTTCCTTTTTCCTCTTAAATTAGCCTATATGTATGGCATTAATTAAAATTATTTGTAACTTTTGTGCTATATACAAGATTTTATTTTATAAAGCTATTAAAAAAAAATAATTTTATGTGATTAAAATAAGATAAAATTTTAAAAAAAATATTAAATTTTAATTTAGACTAATAGTGTCAAGTTCAAATAATAAAATTAACAATTTGCTTTGAATAATTATCTGAACAAATAGTAATATTTTTCAATCTTGATCATTTAAATATAAAAGAAAGTTAAATTTGATTAACCTATCTTTGTTACATGAAATTAAAGCTAAATGTGATAGGCCTATAAAATTATTTCTTAAATTAGATTAAATTAAACTATTCTCTATTTATATGAAAAAGAAATATCTAAAAAGTTATTTGTATAAATATAAGTAAGGAAAAATATAGATGGATATAAAAATGGTGAATTTAAATAAATATAAATAATTTTTATATTATATATAATATAATTTACATATAATATAAATTTTTTTATATATTATATAAAAATTATTTGTATACGTTTTAATATATCATTTTTATGGAGTCTTTAATAAGTAAATTTATTGGTCAATTTTTGTCTTAATAATGATCCATTTTGTTAAGAGATAAATTCTAAGTTATAATCTTTAAAAATAAGAAAAATAACTGAAAATAAGAAACAACAAATTTTACTTGATTAACCTATATCTATACGTAAAAGTGGAAGTAAATATTACTCAAATGGAAAATACAAAAAGAACTCTTTGTGAGCCCAATTAAGAAAAGCTTAAATAATGAACTAAGAGCTCATGGAATTTTAACTCCCTTAATTTTCTACATTTTTTTGTATTGATATACAACACGTTATATTACTCCTTATTTATAAGGAACAAAATCAGCTAACTCTGTTCAATTTTTAGGTGTGGGACTTTAGCCACCAACTTAACAAATCTCCAATTTGGCTTAAGTCTCACATGCAACCATAGTAACAATACTCCACCTTTTTCATAAACTCTCAAATCATTATAGCACACCAATTAAGTCCAAGCACTACTTGAACTTAACAATTAGAAGAGACTTTGTAAACATATCTACAAGATTGTTTTTGCTACTAATTTTCTAGACTAAAACCTTGCTCTTTTCATTTGACTTTGGTGACTTAGCAACTAATAATCTAAAATGGCTAACAATGGGAGTACTAACAAATTTGACATTTTTCATACCAAATTGTTCCAAGACTTTCTCAACATAATTCTTCTGGGTCAAATATAACTTACTACCCTCACAATTCCTTTTGATTTCCATATTAAGAATTTTCTTTGCTGCTCTTAAGTCTTTCATCTCAAATTCATCATTTAAAAACGCTTTCAAAGTGTGAATCTCTAAAAAATTTTTAGCAGTAATGAGCATGTCATCGACATACAACAATAAGTAAATGAATAAGTTATCATCTAACTTCCGAAAGTAAACACAACTATCATACATGCTTCTAGAGTAACCATGACCCAGCACAAAGGAATCAAATCTCTTATACTACTGCCTTGGAGACTACTTTAATCCATACAAGAATTTCTTCAACAAGCAAACATGGTCTTCCTTACCTTCAACTTCAAAACCATAAGGCTACTTCATGTATATTTGCTCCTCAAGCTCACTATCTTAACATCGAGTTGCTCTAACTCTAGATCATACATGGCCACCAAAGCAAGCAAGATACGTATCAAACTATGTTTAACAACAAGTGAGAAAATATCATTAAAGTCAACACCTTGTACCTAAATAAAGTCTTTTGTAACCAAATATGCCTTATACCTTGCATCTTTGACCCCTGGTATACCTTCTTTTTTTTTTTTAAAACCTATTTGTAACCAATGATTCTCTTTTCTGAAGGCGGCTTTACAAGAACCCATGTGCTATTCTTGTAGAGAGATTTTATTTCTTCATTCATTTTAACCAACCACCTAGACGAGTTGATACCTAAAACTACTCCTGAATATGTAGAGGGCTCACCATTTTCTCCAGTCTCCTATGCAACTGAAAGAGTATAAGCAACTTAGTCATTATATTTTTGTGGTAGTCGAATCTCTCTTCTTGGTTTATCTTTGGCTATGGAATGGTCCTTCTCTTTTTCTTCAGAGGAATCTGTAATATCTAATGAATCTAACTAAATGTAAGGACTCTGTTGTTAAACATCTTGATTCACAACATTAAACTCCACTTGCTTGTATGCACTATCACCTTTACCTGTATCAAAAGGCATAGAAGACTCTCCTTTCAAATGTAACATAAAGGATTCATCAAATATAACATCTCTGCTAATCACAAATTTTGGTAGGTCAAGGCACTCTAAACGATATACCTTCACTCTAAATGTATACCCAAGGAAAATGCACTTTTTAGCTTTAGGTTTTAATTTCCCATCATTTACATGCATATATGCAAGACATCCAAATATCTTCAAATCAAAGTAATTAGCAGGAGTACCTGACCAAACTTTCTCTAGAGTCTTAAACTTTATAGATGCTGAAGGTACACAATTAATGATATGACAAGCTGTAGAGATTGCTTCTGCCCAAAAGTCTTTTGATAAACCAACATTGGAGATCATACAACGAATTCTTTCCAAAAATGTTCTATTCATACATTCAGCAACACCATTCTATTGAGGAGTCATCCTGATTGTATGATGATGAACAATGCCTTCAATTTCATAAAATTCATTAAATTCACCTCTACAAAATTCCAAGCCATTATTTGTCCTGAGCCGCTTGATTTGCTTCCCTATTTGTTTCTCAATCAATGTTTTCTACTTCTTGAATGTTTGGAAAACATCATCCTTATGCCTTAGAAAGAAAACCCAAACTTTCCTTAAATAATCATTAATAAAGTCAACATGTACCTAACACCATCATTTAACGAAGCACAAGATGGCCCCCAAAGTTCTAAGCGAATATAATCCAAAGTGCCTTTTATCTTATGAATTGCTGAAGACTTGAAGCTAACACGCTTCTACTTCCCAAAGATACAATGCTCGCAAAAGTCCAACTTCCCAGTACGTTGTTCACACAGAAGGCCTCTTTTACTCAATATAAATAGACCATTTTCGCTCATATACCCTAACCACATATATCATAATTTCATAACATTTGTCTCTATTGAGATTGTAGTAGTACCCACAACTATTGTTCCCTATAGAATATACAAATTTCTAGATCTACAAGCTTTCATGACAATAATAACACATTTACTAACTTTACCTATAGCCAAAAGCCTTAAGTGTTTGTAAAAGATGAGATTCTTCTTTAATTCTGAAACATATCTAACCTGTGTAAGTGTTCTCACAGCACCATTATGAGTCTTGATTTTAATTGTACCAATCCCAACAATTTTGCAAGTTACATCATTGTCCATCATAACAACTCCACCTTCAATAGATTCATAGGTGGAAAACCAATCCTTATTGGAACACATATGATACATGCAACTAGAATCTAAGATCCATTCATAAGCAGACCTTAATTTATCATTAAGGAAGAAAAATAATTCCATCACTTTCATCTTTTACAACACTGGCTTGAACTAACTCATTACTTTTGTACTTCTCTTTGTCCTTGACTTTTAGCTTCAAACAGTTAGCTTTGATGTGCCCTTTCCTTTTACAATAATTACACACCAAATTTCTATATTTGGATTTAGATCTATTAGACCTCTGACTACTTGCATCCCTTTTATCTGATCTACCCCGAATCACTGAGCTGTCAACTTGACCACTACTACTCTCCCTAGTTATATCTCTGTCAATCTGGTCTTTCGACTTCAAAATAGACTTAATTTTTTTGTAAGAAATAGTCTCTTTACTATAAAGCATTGTTTCTCTGAAATGCTTAAATGAATGGGGAAGAGAACACAATAATAATAGGGTTTGATCCTCATCCTTAATATAAACATCTATATTACTCAAATCCATAAGCAAAAAATCAAATTTATCAAAATGCGATAGTATAGATGATCCTTCAGGCATACAAAGCATATACAAACTCTACTTTAAATAAAGCCTATTCTTCATTGTTTTCTTCATATACAGTCTTTAATTTCTTCCATAAATCCTTAATAGTTGCTTCAATAGCTACTTCTCTTAAAACCTTATCAAAAAAATGTAAGATGATACTTGATCTAGCTTTTTTGTCAAACTAGCAAACTCCTCATCTGACATCTTCAATGACTTTTTCTACTTCGCTAGTAGTGCTAGGTTGATGCCATCTTAAACCAACATGACCTCCATCTTTAGCTACCACTTTTAGAAGTTGACATTCCGATCGAACTTCTCAAAATAATACTTAGTTATTGTCATGATGACTATTTTCCCAGTGAACCAAACCAAGGCTCTGATACTAGTTTCTTGGAGGATGAGCTCCAGGTTATATAACCCTTAAAGACAATAATAAAAGTAAGAAAAATAACTGAAAATAAAAGATATTAAATTTTACGTGGTCTAGTTGATTTGACCTACATCCACAAACGAAAGTAAGAGTAAATATTACTCAAATGGAGAATTTAAAAAAAACTCTTTGTGAGCCCAGTTAACAAAAGCCCATATAATGGACTAAGGGCTCATATAGTTTTAATTCCTTTAATTTTTTTTTTTTGTATTGATTTACAACACATTATATTACTCCTTATTTATAAGAAATAAAATCAGCCAACTTTACTCAATTTTTAGGTGTGGGACTTTAGCCACCAACTTAACACATCTTTCCATTTGAAATCTGATAGTAATGGCACATGCCATTTTCAAATATAATTGCTTAGTGGTAGGGCAAAGCAATTAATATAATAGAAAGAGCCATAAAAAACACAAGACATGGGGTGGATGATATAGTGTGTGTAGGTTTATGGCCTCACATGCTTTGAGTGATCTTGGTTTCAAATTTGGTATGGTGGGGAAGAGTTAGCATCAAAGCCATTTTGCTAGGAAATTATGGAGTGAATACCAAGACATCCTTTGCCCTTCTGTAGAGTTATGGTTAAAAGTCTTGTAAATTTTATCTACTTTAAAAAACAAAAGCCCTATCAATTTTGTTTCTAGTTAACAAAAGAAAAAAAATCTCATTACAAATTCACTACAAAATTATTTTCATAATTAGATAATGATGACATGTTAATTCTTATAATGATTATATTTTTGTTTTTTTTTTAATTAAAAATAATTTTAGATCTCCAACTTTTTTTACTTAATTATTTTAAATAATATATTTTTATTTTAATTTATTGAAATTGTTAATTTTTAAAATGTAGCCAATTAAAATTAAGACACAATCTGTTAAGTTTGTGGCTAAAGTCCCATATCGTGAATTTGAGTAGAGTTAGCTAATTTTACTTTTTATAAATAAGGAGTAATATAGTGTGTTGAAAAATCAATAAATAAAAAAGAAAATTATAAAAGTTAAAACTCCATAAGCCTTTAGTTTATTATTTGAGTTTTTTGTTAACTAGACTCACAAAGAGTTCTTTTTTGTTTTCTCCACTTTAGTAATATTTGCTCCCACTTTTACTTGTGGCCATAGGTCAAATTGACCAAACCACATAAATTTGGTGTCCCTTGCTTTCAATTATTCTTCTTTATTTTTATTATTGTCTTTAAGAGTTATAACCTATAGTTCATCTCCTAACAAACTAGTATCAAAGCTTAGTTCACTGGGAAGATAAACATTATGATAACAATTAAGTATTATTTTAAGAAGTTCAATCAAAGTGTCAATTTCGGAATGTGGTAGCTGAAGATAAAGGCCTTACTGGTTCAAGATGGCATTGACATAATGCTATTAGGGAAGTAGAAAAAGCCAAAGAAGATGTCAAATGAGGAGTTTACTGGTCTTAACAAAACGGCCAGATCATGTATCATCTTAAATCTTTCTAATGAGATTTTAAAAGAAGTAGCTTCTGAGGTAAATACTAAGGATTTGTGGGAAAAATTAAAAGCTTTATATATGAAGAAAATAGTGGAGAATAGGCTTTATTTAAAACAAAGTTTGTATATTCTTTGTATGCTTGAAGGACATCTACAGTGTCGCATCTTAATAAATTTGATTCTTTGCTTATTAATTTGAGTAATATAAATATTCATATTGAAGATAAGGATCAAGCCTTGTTATTATTGTGTTCTCTTCTCCATTCATTTAAGCATTTTAGAGAAACAATACTTTATGATAAAGAAACTATTTCTTATAAAAAAAATTAAGTTTATTTTGAAGTCAAAAGACAAGATTGATAAGGATATAACTAGAGAGAGTAGTAGTGGTTAAGCTGACAGTTTGGCGATTTAGGGTAGATAAGAGGGATGCAGATAGTTAGAGATCCAAAACTAGATTTGAATCCAAATATAAAAATTTCGTGTACAATTACTGTAAATGGAGAGGGCACATCAAAGCTGATTGCTTGAAGCTAAAAGCCGAGGACAAGGATAAGTACAAAAGAAATGAGTTAGTTCAAGTAGTGAAGGAATTATTTTCTTTATTAATGATAAATTAAGATATGCCCTTGAATGGATCTTGGATTCTTGTTACACGTACCATATGTGTCTTAATAGGGACTAGTTTTCACCTATGAATTTGTTGAAGATGGAGTTGTTATGATGGGTAATAATGCAGTTTGCAAAATTGATGAAATTGGAACAATAAGAATTACAACTCATGATGGTGTTGTGAGAACACTTACACAAGTCAAACACATTCTAGAATCAAAGAAGAATTTCATCTCTTTAGGAACACTTAAGGCTCTTATCTATAGATACACTGGTGAAGGTGGAGTTTTAAAAGCCAGTAAAGGTGTTCTTATTGTCATGAAAGCTTGCAGATTTGGAAATTTGTACATTTTGCAGGGATTTATAATTATGGGTACTATTACGGTCTTTACATCATCTAATTTAGAGATAAATATTACAAATTTATGGCATATGCAGTTGGGACATATGAGTGAGAAGGGTCTATCTATATTGAGTAAAAGAGGCCTTCTGTGTGAACAACGTACCAAGAAGTTGAACTTTTACGAACATTGCATCTTTAAGAAGTAGAAGTGTATTAGTTTCAAGTCTTCAGTAATTCAAAAAACAAAAGACACTTTGGATTATATTCACTTAGATCTTTTGGGGCCATTTCGCATTTTGTCAAAAGGTAGTGCCAAGTATATGTCGACTTTCATTAATGATTATTTAAGTAAAGTTTGGGTTTTCTTTCTGAAGTATAAGAATGATGTTTTCCAAACATTCAAGAAGTGGAAAGCATTGATTGAAAAGTAAATAAGGAAGCAAATTAAATAGCTCAGATAGATAATGACTTGGAATTTTGTGCAAGTGAATTTGATGAATTTTGTGAAAATAAAGGTATTATTCATCACCGTATAATGAGGATGACTCCTTAGTAGAATGGTGTTGTTGAACATATGAAGAGAACACTTTTGGAGAGAGCTTGTTGTATGATTTCCAATGCTAGTTTGTGACAAATCCAACTGTCACGTTGATCAAATTAATTCTTAGGGTGGCCTAAAGGCTTATAGTTAATGGCGTGACCCTAATCATCTCCCAATAAACCAATGTATTTTTTAAGTTATATGATATGAGACTAACTCCAATAATTCTTGAACCTTGATGACCTATCCTTGATTTCTAAGGATATATGAATGTATGTCTAGTTGGTTAGCCCTAGTTCTAGCCAAGATCTTGCACTAGATGACTCCACACTCCCTAAAATCTCTAGATGATTACCTATATTCAACTAACTATGATTTACAAAAAACCCTTTATCACGCAATTATCGTGCAATCTAACTAGGCTAAGTACCAGAGTTTACTAACTTAAGTAGCAAATCTGCCTCCTCAATCTCATCCTAAGCATGGCTCAGGTTACTAATCAGTAGCTCTCAAGACACTCCTTAACTCACTCAAAACCAATCGGTATTATCGCTTAAGGAATTTCATTAAGTGAACAAATGAGAATAAGGCTAGAATGAGAAAACTAGAATGCATTCATTCAATGATAAAACATGATCTCTAGGTACATGAGTTCAAGAACCCTAGAGTTGAAATGATTTACATAATCATGGAACAAAGGAAAGAAAAATGCAAAATTGAGAAGAATCAACTGTTTCTGTCTATCCCCCCCCTCTTTTCAGCCTGTGACCATCCATTTTCTATGTTTGTTCACCACCTCTTTATTTTCCTTGCACATAATGCTCCTTTGGCCGTTCATGCTTGCCTCTTCATATTCCTTGCACATAATGCTCCTTTGGCCTTTCATGCTTGCCTTAAAACTCTTCCCACCTTCTAGAATGGATTATTCTTTGACTTGGACATTAATCCCAAGCGATTTGGACATGATTCCAGGCCTTAAATTCGAATTTGAGAGTATCATGGCCCAAAACATACAAATCAGCCCAGTTTCTAGCTCCATGGAGGCTTACTGAATTTCACCCGTGCATAACTCCATTTAGATGGCCTTATCTTCTTCTGTTTCCTTCATAAGAGTTGTAGCTCTTTGAGTTAGCTTTCCAAGGACTCAAATTTGGTAGACAAACTCCTTCTCATTTATGAGATATGGCCAAAAACCTAAGCAATGCGCAGCTGATTTGCTTTGTCCAGCACCCCTCTTGTGATTAGAGTTCAATATTTTGCCTTGTCCAATTGGTTCAGAATTTGCTTGTGGCTCCTTGGTGGAAGTCATAGCTCATCAGTCTCTTAGCTATCCATAGAAATTGGTTTCGTTAAAAGAAACCTCCTATAACCTAAGAAATAGCCAAAGTACGTAAACTGTGCAAAAACTGAATTTTGCCTTATTTTTCTGATTATTAGGCATATGGACAACTAAGTGAGAAGCCAATCAAATTACATCATCTAGACTATCAAACATGTAAGTATGAGGCAAAATATTATGCAAAACTTGGTTATTATCAATTTGTCAAAAGACTTTTGGGTAAAGGCAATGTTTATAGCTTATTATATCATTAATCATGCACCTTCAGTATTTATAAAGTTTAAGACTCTAGAGGAAGTCTGGTCAAATACTCTTGCTAATTACTTTGATTTGAAGATATTTTGATGTTTTGCATATATGCATGTTAATGATGGGAAATTAGAACCTAGAGCTAAAAGTGCATTTTCTTTGGGCATGCATTTGGAGTGAAGTGTATATGGTGCCTTAACCCATCAAAATTTGTGATTAGTAGAGATATTACATTCAATGAATCCTCTATATTACATTCAAAAAGAGAGTCTTCTATTCCTTCTAATACAACTAAAGGTGATAGTGCACACAAGTAAGTGCACACAAGCAAGTGGAGTTTGAAGTTGTGAATTGAGATGTTCAACAGTAGAGTCCTCACATTCAGTTAGATTCATTGGATATTGAAGATTCCTTTGAAGATAAAGAGGAGGATCATTCCATAGCCAAAGATAGACCAAGAAGAGAGATTTGACCACCATAGAGATATAATGACTATGTTGCTTATACTCTTTCAGTTGCACGAGAGACTAGTGAAAATGGTAAGTCATTTACATATTTGGAAGTAGTTTTAGGTGTTGATTCATCTAGGTAATTGGTTCTAATGAACGAAGAAATAAAATCTTTCCACAAGAATGACACATGGGTTCTTATCAAGCCACCTTCAAAAAAGAGAATCATTGGTTGCAAATGGGTCTTCAAAAAGAAAGAAGGTATACTAGGGGTTAAAGATGCAAGGTACAAGGTATGTTTGGTTGCAAAAGGCTTTAGTTAGGTATAAGATGTTGACTTTAATGATATTTTCTCAACTGTTGTTAAACATAGTTTGATACATTGTTTACTTACTTTGATGGCCATGCATGATTTGGAGTTAGAGCAACTTAACATTAAGATAACTTTCTTACATGGTGAGCTTGAGGAGAAAATATACATAAAGCAACCCTAAGGTTTTAAAGTTAAAGGTAAAGAAGACCATGTTTGTTTGTTGAAACAATCCTTATATGGATTAAAACAATCTTCAAGATAATGGTATAAGAGATTTGATTCCTTTATACTAGGTCATGGTTACTCTAGGAGCATGCATTATAGTTGCGTTTACTTCCAAAAGTTAGATGATGACTCATTCATTTACTTGTTGCTTTATGTCGATGACATGCTCATTGTTGCCAAAAATTTGTCAAGGATTCACACTTTGAAAGCACTTTTGAATAGCAAATTTGAGATGAAAGACTTGGAAGCAGCAAAGAAGATTCTTGGCATGGAAATCAAAAGGAATCATAAAGGTGGTAAGTTATATTTGACCTAGCAAAATTATGTAGAAGATCTTGGAACAATTTGGTATGAAAAATGTCAAACCTATTAATAATCCCATTGGTAGTCATTTTAAATTATTAGCTACTTAATCACCAAAGTTAGATGAAGAAAAGAGTTATACAAAAAGAGTTCCATATTCAAGTGCTATTGATAGTCTTATGTATATAATGGTTTGCATACATCCAGATATTTCATAAGTAGTTAATGTGGTTAGTAGGTATATATCTTTTTTAGGCAAATCACATTGGCAAGTAGTGAAATAAATTCTCAAATACTTGCGAGGTACTTTAGATATATTTTTGGAGTTTGGTAAAAATTCAAATGTATTGGTTGGTTTTGTTGATTCTAACTACACCATTGATCTTGATAGAAGAAGATCTCTTACAGGCTATATATTTTATGTTGGTGGTTTTGTTATTAGTTGGAAAACTACTCTACAACATGTTGTTGCTTAGTCTACTATTGAAGCAAAAATACATGACAATGATTGTGGAAATCAAAAAAGTCTTATGGTTGAAAGGTTTGTGTGATAAGGTTAGTCTACGTTAAGATGTTGTTACCATTTATTGTGATAGTCAAAGTGTAATACACTTGACTAAGGATCAGATGTATCATGAGAGGACGAAGCATATTGACATGAGGTATCACTTCATTTAGGAGACAAATGTCATGAGGAAGGTTTCAATTAGAAAATTAGTACTAGAAACAATCTTACGTATATATTTACAAAGTCTCTTCTAGTTACTAAGTTTAAGTAATGCTTGGACTTAATTGGCGTGATATGATGATTTAGAAGTTTATAAAGAAGGTGGAGTATTATTACTATGGCTACATGTGAGACTTGAGCCAAAGCAGTACTTGGATTTAATTAGTATGATATGATGATTTGGAAGTTTATGAAAAAGGTGGAGCATTATTACTGTGGCTACATGTGAGACTTGAGTCAAGGTAAAGATTTGTTAAGTTGGTGGCTAAAGTCCCACACCAAGAAATTGAACAGAGTTAACTAATTTTATTCCTTATAAATAAGGAGTAATATATTGTATTGAAAAATCAATAAATACAAAAGAAAATTAAAAGAGTTTAAAACTTCATGAGCCTTTAGTCCATTATTTAAGTTTTTGTTAACTGAGATCACAAAAAGTTTTTTTTTGTATTCTTTATTTTAGTAATATTTGCTCACTTTTGCCTATGGATATAAATCAAATTGACCAAATCATATAAATTTAGTATTCCTTATTTTCAGTTATTTTTCTTTATTTTTGTTATTATCTTTAAATGTTATAACCTAAAACTCATCTCCTAACACAATCTTTATCCAAATAACTGATAACAAAAGTTTGGTAGTCTTTCATATTTGTAAAAGACTATAGTTTGAGAATTATAAAGTGTTTCACTATTTTATAATAAGAACAAACTCGAATACAAAATTAAAAAGTGTCAACAAAGTGTCTCAACTAATTATACTAAAAGCACGAAATAAATGTCGTCATTTCTTTTCAATTTAAAACTTAGTAAGATTTTTATTGAGTATTAAGAAACTGAAGGAAAACAAGTTTTTAGGCACAAAACATCATTTTTGCACCTACCAAATATATGCCGACATTGCATTTTTTTAATTTGAGAGGGAAAGGATTCTGTTTTGTCAACTAAGCTGATTTACTGAATTTAATTTATTGATTTATATCCATTCTTATTTCTATTTAAAAAGAGCATTTTTTACTGGATAAAAATTTGGATGAATAAAATGTATGTATATGATTTAAATTTTTTTATGAAGGCAAAGTATGTGTAAGTCTTGTCTAAAAGTACGCTTGCATTCAATTTTAAATAATATAAACTAGTTTGTAATAATGTTAAGATGCGGGTGGTGACGGCGAGAATTTCTTTAGATGACATTGGGCCACGACTTTGGGATCCTTTATTATTGTTCATCAATTTTGTTAGACTTCTAGATTAAATTTTATTTTTGTTGAAGACATGTAAACTATCTGGATTTGGTCTTTCAAGCCTAAGCCTGGTTCCTCTCTGGCTCTTAAGGTTTGAAGAGAAAACATAAATAATTATAGACTTATTTAAAAGAGTTGACTCTTTCTTTAGACTATACGAGAGAGAAATTAATGCACGATGCTTTTTATTTTAAAAGAGTTGACTCTTTTTTTAAGGTGTTCATATGTCATGTAAATGAGTGACAAATCCAAATAAATTTGTCAGAAGAAGAGAGAAAAAAAAAATTTGGTGAGACAACCTTAAAAATGTGAGTAGTACAAATGTAAAACAAAATCTCCTGTACTAAAATGGAACCTCACATATGATAAAAATAAGATTTTAAAAACTGAATAAATTATTAAATATTTAATTTTTTTCATATAAATTTATTATATATAATATAATTTTTAATACAATATTAGTATTTTATATAAATATTTTAATAAATTTTATTAAAATTTATTG